>JAJAQA010000013.1:4687279-5084779 GCA_021464565.1 Rutilus rutilus
ACTCACATACACTATCACACACACACACACACTCACTCTCTCTCTCTCTCTCTCTCTCTCACACACACACTCACACATACACAAAATCTCACTCACACACACACTCTCAGACACACCCATACTCTCACACACACTCACACACACTCTCTCTCACACACTCTCTCACACTCACTCACTCACACACACACTCACATACACTATCACACACACACACACACACACACTCTCTCTCTCTCTCTCACACACACACTCACACATACACAATCTCACTCTCACACACACACTCTCAGACACACACATACTCAGTCACACACACACACTCTCTCTCACACACACACAAACTCTCACTCACACACACACACTCAGACACACACATACTCCGTCACACACACCCTCTCTCTCTCTCACACACTCACACACACTCACTCACACACACACACTCAGTTGCGGTAAGAATGCTTCTGGTAGTGTGTTTATTTTCCCCGTGGCTCTTATATAAGAGGTCAGCTTCGCCTCTTCTATTTTTTGGTTTTCCTGTTTTCTTAACCTTCCAGTGGATTCTCACGAGAAGCCGTTGATGTTCAGCTGGATTACAGATCGTTTACTGCGCTTCACACACCTGTCTGCAGACCTGTGCTGAACGGTGGAAATGTCATGTGATGCGAGTTAGATGTGAAATATTCCGACTTTATAAAGTTCCATCAGCCCAGCTAACAAAAACGAGTTTGAAGAATGCTTTGCTAACTTTCCATCGAGTGCCTGTTCTTCTCTGATCGTTCAAAACGTCCCGTTTATTAAACGTTTAAAAAAATGTGGTTATGCAAACATTAAGGGAACATTCTTGTGCAAATCCTAATGCTTTGATAATTCAACGGTATCAAAAGTCCACAGTGAAGCTGAAGTAACCAGTCATGTGACCCCGGCCATGTTTGTTTTGGATGTAACGTAACACTGGGAACACACTCTCAGCTGCGACTCCTCCTCTGTACTTGAAGCTGCATGACTTTATTAGTTTTGGTTTGTTTGCTTGTTTTGGACTAATAATGATTTGTTCTGTTTTCCTGCATCCCGCTTCCTCCACACACACACCCGCTCACCTGCTTTATCCTGCACTGTTGCATGTAGCCCTGGAGGGTAAGACCTGTGTGTGTGTGTGTGTGTGTGTGTGTATGTGTGTGTGTCTCTGTGTGTGTGTGTGTGTGTGTGTGTGTGTGTGTGTGTGTGTGTGTGTGTGTGTGTCTGTGTGTCTGTGTGTGTGTGTGTGTGTGTGTGTGTGTGTGTGTGTGTGTGTGTGTGTGTGTGTGTGTGTGTGTCTGTGTGTGTGTGTGTCTGTGTGTCTGTGTCTCTGTGTGTGTGTGTGTGTGTGTGTGTGTGAGTGTTTGTGTGTGTGTGTGTGTGTGTGAGTGTTTGTGTGTGTGTGTGTGTGTGTGTGTGTGTCATGTATCTGTGAGTGTGTTTGTCTGTGTGTCTCTGTGTGTGTGTGTGTGTGTGTGTGTGTGTGTCTGTGTGTCTGTGTGTGTGTGTCTCTGTGTGTGTGTGTGTGTGTGTGTGTGTGTGTGTGTGTGAGTGTGTGTGTGAGTGTGTGTGTGAGTGTTTGTGTGTGTGTGTGTGTGTGTGTGTGTGTGTGTGTGTGTGTGTGTTGTGTGTGTGTGTCATGTATCTGTGAGTGTGTTTGTCTGTGTGTCTCTGTGTGTGTGTGTGTGTGTGTGTGTGTGTGTGTGTGTGTGTGTGTGTGTGTGTGTGTGTGATGGTGTGTGCCTGTGTGTGTGATGGTGTGTGTGTGTGTGTGTGTCATGTATCTGTGAGTGTGTGTTTGTCTGTGTGTCTTATAGTTTGTATTTTAGCTTAAAGAGGTTGTGTATTAACGAGCTGTTCTCTGATCAGTATTGTTCAGTATTGAGTTTTTTAATGCTCATGTAGAGCTCGATACTTTCAGTATTAAATCTAAAAATCCAAATCTGATGTGTGTAGAGAGAAAATTAAACCCACATCTAGTAATAATAAGCATTTGGAGAAATCTTGTGAAAGTCAAGGATTCACTGGTGTAGAAGTGTTTGACCTGATGATGTGGAGCTGCCGCCCCCTGCTGTTTAAACCCAGAACTGCACCACAGACGCTGATGCTCGTGTGTGTGTGTGTGTGTGTGTGTGTGTGTGTGTGTGTGTGTGTGTGTGTGTGTGTGTGTGTGTGTGTGTTGTGTGTGTGTGTTCAGATCCAGCCTCAGGAGATCAGTCCTCCTCCCACAGCTAACCTGGACCGCTCTAATGATAAGGTGTACGAGAACGTGACGGGTCTGGTGAAGGCCGTCATCGAGATGTCCAGCCGGATCCAGCCGGCCCCCCCCGGAGGAGTACGTGCCCATGGTGAAGGTCAGGAAACTGGGAATGCAGAGATAATCTCACTGTCTGGAGTGTGTGTGTGTGTGTGTGTGTGTGATGAGCTCCTCTGGTGTTTCCTCAGGATGTTGGACTGGCGCTCAGGACGTTACTCGCGACGGTGGACGAGACGATCCCGGTGTTACCGGCCAGCACACACAGAGAGGTGAGAGCAACACACTGATCTACACACTGATCTACACACTGATCTACACACTGATCACACTACAACACACTGATCTACACACTGATCTACACACTGATCACACTACAACACACTGATCTACAGGACTTCTCTTGAGTGAACAGGTTTTATTTTAAACATGCTGGTTGAGCATATAGTTTTTCTATTAATATTTTTATTAATATTTTATTTTATTAATATTTTAATCAAATAATTATTATAGAATAGTTGTTTAATAATACTAATAATAATTATTATTATTATTATTATTATATTATTAAATATTAAATATTTCTACTGTAATAGTTCACTGTAAAATCACTTATTTAGGAATGATAATAATAGTTACTGTATATAGAAAAATATGGCAACACTTTAGTTTAGGGTCCAATTCTCACTATTAACTAGTTGCTTATTAGCATGAATATCACTAGGATATTGGCTGTTTACTAATACTTATAAAGCACATATTAATGCCTTATTCTGCATGATCATATTCTACATCCCTAAATCACCCAACACCTAAACTTAACAACTACCTTACTAACTATTAATAAGCAGTAATTAGGAGTTTATTGAGGCAAAAGTCAGAGTTAATAGTGAGAATTGGACCCTAATCTGAAGTGTGACCAAAAATATAATAGTTTAATTTTACTATTACACTTTACAATAAGGTTAATAAGTTAACATTAGTCAATGTACTAACTAACATGAACTAACCATGAGAAATACATTTGTTACTGTATTTGTTAATCTTTGTTAATGTAAGTTAATAACAATACAGCTGTTCATTGTTTGTTCATGCTAGTGCATATGTAAGGGTTAATGCCCGACGAGTTGTCCATTGTCAGGTATTAATGGACGACGGCGAGCGCGGAGGACGGTTGCCTCCGCCGAAGTGGACACCTCGAAGGGCATTAACCCGCTTATACAATGGTCACTTGCCAAATAACACATTTTTAAAACATTAGTTTATATTTTAATTAGTTTTACAATCGAAATCTAAAGTTTTTACAAACAATAACTTGGTTTCCCTGGTTACGCCTGACGGTTTATTTAGCAACCGGAGATATTTATAGTCCGCTCAGCTCGTAGAACCCTTCAGTTTACTGCCTGTTGCTATGGTTACTCACAGCTGACGTAGCCAGCGCATTTATTTATTAATGTCGAACGGTAAACAGTCAGTTTCACCAGAACTCCTTTACTAGGTGTCCTCTATCACTTTGTAATGGACACCCTGCAGCCAATCAGAATCGAGTATTCACCCAGACCATGGTAATGTTAACAAGATGTTAATAAAGTAGTAAATGTCAAATAAATGTAGTAAATGTTAAAATTAACATCAACAAAGATGAATAAATGCTGCATACGTGCAGATCATTATTAGTTCATGCTAACTAATGTAGTTAACTAATGTTAACTAATGAACCTTATTGTAAAGCGTTACCAAAATTACAGTACAACTGTAAAATGACTAATATTTGGTCTTAATTTGTTAACAGCTTTTATTTTGGCAGAAACCACAGAGAGCCATTAAAGCGTGTATTCCTGCACTGAACACTCACTCACTCCAGCCAAAACATTCTGTCACTTTCCTATTATCACTGTAAAGCTGCTTTGAAACAACCTATATATTGGTAAAAGCGCTGTATAAATGAAGGTGACTTGACTCTGTGTGTGTGTGTGTGTGTGTGTGTGTGTGTGTGTGTGTGTGTGTGTGTGTTGGCTCAGATCGAGATGGCCCAGAAGCTGCTGAACTCTGACCTGGCTGAGCTCATCAGTAAGATGCGTCTGGCGCAGCAGTACGTGTTGACCAGTCTACAACAGGACTACAAGAAGCAGATGCTAACCGCGGCTCACGCACTAGCCGTCGACGCCAAGAACCTGCTGGACGTCATCGACCAGGCGAGGCTGAAGATGCTGGCGCTCAACCAGCCGCTCTAGTTCCTCCACATGACTGGATCATCAGAGGAACGCGCCGCAAAAACTGCTTTTAACGTTACAGAACAGACGCTACACAAACACTTTTAATAGAGATTTCCACCAGGAGAGGATATCGCAGAACATATTTTTGTTTTATAACCGTTAGAAGCGTCATGTTCGTTTTATTTTGTATCCAGAAATGAAGTTGGTCTTTCTCAAAACCTGCAACTGGAACCCGCTGGACTCTGAGCCGAGGTCGCGCTCGAGGGCTCTCCAATAATCCAAAGGCTTATCCACACATTATCCAGTATTGCCGAGGTCAGACGTCCTCTGAGGAGCTCAGGGGTTCGACGGACGACACTCACCGCGACTCTAAAGCCAAACCACAGTCATATTTTTGTAAAGGAATCACAGATGTTGTATGAAACTGCTCGACAAAGAGGGAAAATCATCGCCCTGGCGTGAGCATAATATTTTACGTCAGGGACAGAAGCGAATATATTAGCCACATATCAGTCACATTGGTAAATTGTTATAATCAAAGCTGCCTTCTGATTTCATTTCAAGAACGTTTATTCTGTAAAATCATGCTATTTTTTACCACACACTCGGGTTGAAACACGAACCCCTTTGAGTTTGGACTTTTGTGTACAGAACAATCGTGAAATCCATGTTGTCATTGATATAAATTATTCTCAGGAAGAAGCAACTGTACAGATCTTTTAACTAATAAAATGTTATCATTATCTTTAGCTGTATGTATCTTGGTCTCATCTTGGCTTGACTCTTATTCCTTTTGATTTAACTATTCTTGGGGTTTGTGATTTAAGGTTGAACTGGTAATGACTGGGTTTTAAAGTGATTCCATTGTAGTTCATAATTGTTGAAATTTGAGTCATGTTTGGAAAGAAAAATGATTGTCCGAAACCAAAACTCCCATCTGATACATTAGATCACGTGTCAAACTCAAGGCCTGCGGGTCAAATCCGGCCCCTTGCAGATTTAGATCTGGCCCGTATATAAATTTGGGTTCACAATCAATTTTGGCCCGCCTAGTTGTGCGCCAAACCAAAAACACAGGAAAGTGTTTTTTAAACTGTAATTATCTGACATTCAAAGCAGAATTTGGCAGATTTGCCACCTCTGGGAATCAGAAATCCCCCCAGAAGCAGAGAGAGAGTTTTCATATTCAGGCTGTGAAACAGGTTGTCGTTAAAAAAATAAAAAAAAATAATCTTTGTTTTGCTTGATAAATTCTATGATGGCTAAGGAACTCTTTTGATGACTTTTGTAGGGCTTCATGTCAACAAAAATGCGACAAAGAGCATACGAAAATGTCGGGAAAAGCAACAAATTTACAAAAAGGTGACAAATGTCTAAGAAAGCCACAAAAAATCGGAACAAAAATGAGGAAAAAAGCTGCCGAAATGTTAAAAAAGTGACATGCAGTAACAAAAGCACGTCAATAAACTCATGCATGTCTGGCCCTTGGTGTGATCTCACTTAGTGAAAATGAGTTTGACACCCCCTGCATTAGATGCAAAGGAAATATTAGGAAATACTGGTTTATAAAAGAATTTTAAAATATATTTAACAAGAAAAATACCAATTTGCATCGTGTATGAAAAAACGAAGCATTATATCATAGGGACATATTTAACACTATAATAATGTCTTGATTTCTGGCCAGTCTTTAAAAAAAAGAAAAAGTGGGACAGTAATGTATAGAGTAACTTTTTTGCGCTGGGCTTGAAGCCTTCAAACTATAACTTTACATTTGGTTGGAATAACAAATTCTGAATGTTCTTAAGCTGTATTAGTTATTTTAGGAGGCATTACTCGCATTTCTAAGCTCCCAAACTTACAAGAAACTGCTGAAAGCGCTGCACAATGAAATGGGTGTAAAAACTTTTAGATTTCTGGTTAATGTACGTGTTTGTTCCCTATAAAGTACTTTCATTTCAAAAGAAAAGTTGAAAAGTTTCCTCCATGTAGACACAGAACAGCAAAACTTTACAAGAAGACTCCATTAGTTGATGCATGAACAATGAACAGTATATTTGTTACAGTATTTACTAATCTTTGTTAGCATTTATAAAAACACAACTGTTCATTGTTCATGTCAGCACAATTAAATAAAGATACCATGTTAATAATGCACTACTAAATGTTGGAATTAACACCAAGATTAATGCTTCAGAAGTACATTTCATCATTAGTTCATGTTAAAGTAGTTTAATGAAGCCTTATTGTAGCATTACCCAATAAATGCCGTAACTATATTTTAAAAACACTTATATTAGCGTTTCTCATTTGACGGTTTTAAGAACTATCAGAAATAAAGTGAATCTAAATGACTTAAATTCTTTAGGACTAGTGAACACTAACTAGACCTAAACCCCAAACCAACACTGACAACAAACAGCATGTACAGTTTCAAGTTTTTTTTATTAAAAACTGCTTTAGTCGAAGAGACCGAAGCCCATGTCGTCATCAGACTCCTCAGACTCGTCTTTCTTCTCCTCTTTCTTCTCTTCCACCTTGGCTGTAATGCAAACAGAAGACGGGTTTAGAGTGTGAAACAGATCAGATGCAGGGGTGTGTGTGTGTGTGTGTGTGTGTGTGTGTTACCTGGAGCGTCTCCTCCTGCAGGAGCGGCAGCAACAGCGGCGGCAGGAGCGGCTCCTCCACCGGCTCCAACATTGCAGATCAGACTCCCGATGTCAACGCTGGCCAGAGCCTGAACACAGGACATCACGTCACACAGGTGCACTACTTACAGGCATAGCTCACCCAAACATTAGCCCATGATTTACTCACCCTGAAGCCATCCTAGGTGTACATGACATTATTCTTTCAGACGAATACAGTCGGAGTTATACGGCCGTACACAAGTCGACTTACGCCACAAGAGTAACCCTTTACGATTGTATGATGATGTAGGAGTAGTGTGAGCTTTTGATGCCTCTCGCGGTTCAAACACACAGGGCTGGGCAACCGCGTTCCTCATTACACTGTGCGTCAAGTTCAAGGGTTACTCTTTTGGCTTAAGCCGACTTGCATACGGCCATCTGCCAAGTTATTTATTTTAGTCGGTAAAGTTTTAAATATGGATATTTTTCTTGAACGCATCGCTTCGCTTCAGAAGGCCTTTATTAACCCCTGCAGAGCCGTGTGGAGCACTTTGATCACCGATGGATAGGGTTTGATGGGACTTCAAAAAATATACCCATTGACTCCCATTATAAGGCATGGAAGAGCCAGGACATTTTTAAGACAACTCCGTCTGAAAGAATAACGTAATACACCTAGGATGGCTTCAGGGTGAGTAAATCATGGGCTAATTTTCATTTCTGGGTGAACTATCCCTTTAAAAATCAACAATTAGGAAATGACATCACACTTACAGTCCAACAGGTGCACTACTAAACATCAACACTGAGAATCAAGATGCACTACTTCTATAATAATGCTACGGTCCTCTGTAGTGCTGACTTGATTTGACTTCATAACTGTAGGAACAATGTTTCCCAAACATCCACATTTAACCATTTCCATCATCCTCAAAGGATCTTATAGATGCAGTGGCTGGGAAATAAACTCACCTTAGCGAAGAGACCAGGCCAGAAGGGCTCGATGTTCACACCGGCGGCCTTGATCAGGGCATTGAGCTTGTCCTCCTGAAACACACACACATCAATAACACATCAGGTCATGGTTTCATCTGGATAGTACAATAGTACAGTAATGGTATCACATGCTAATAACATGGCACTGTCAAATAGAAAAACACATGGTAGTGTACATTATGATGTGATACCATGGTATTCTACCTGAAGTATTAAGTAAATACCATGATATAAATATTGTAATAAAAGTATTTGGTCAACAGATGGTCATCATGCCACTTAATATAGTAGTGTTGTGATTAGCATGGTACAGGAATATCAAGTGGTAATACTCTGTACTGAATCACCAGTCACAATCGCACATTTTAAGAATAAAACACTTAAATTGTCCTGAATAATAATGTGTAAAAGAGTGGTATATTTTAAAACAGAAACCGCGCGCGCGTCTCTTTACTAGTTTCCCACAAGTCGTTCAAACTGTTTTCACACACCATTAGGTTCTTAAAACACACCGAACATACGCAGTAACAAACTAACCTATATACAAATGTGAATCACTTAAAATCACTAATTTATGAGCGTCATGTGTACACAGATAGTGTCAGAGTCCCGGATGTTCATGTCGCGCCGTCAGCGCGCGCTCAAACCCCTCACACTCACCGTGACGGTCACTTCATCATCATGGAGGATGAGAGCGGAGTAAATACAGGCCAGCTCGGACACAGATGCCATTGTTCTTTCAGAGGGTTAAGGTTTCAGACGTGGATGCCTAAATTTGACGGTGCTAGTCGCCGGATTCAAAGGCCTTAGCTTCGAGCGAAGAACCGAGCACCTCAAACACACCGATGTCAGTGAACGGAAAGGGCCGAAAGGGGGCGGGGCGATCCTTTATATAGCATTATGCGTCACTTCAGTAGGCGGGACTAACGCAGTGAAGAGAGGATGTGATTGGTCCGTTTGTTCTGTCAGTTATTTTTGACATCCTTCCCCATCCGCGTGGTCATGAGAGCGTTATATTTATTAGATATAACATTTAAATATAACTGGAAAATATAAAAGTTAAACATCAAATAAAAATGTTAGTTTTTTTTTTTTTATTTACATGGTAAATAAAATGCACATGGTATATACTTTGTACTTCAAAGTATACCATCTAGAAACAAAGTAATACCTTAGTACTTTTTTGTTCGATTTTTTTAATGTATTTGTTTATATTTATTAACACACAGTTGGTTCAGTGATGGTAATAATAAGTCAGTTACTGCTGCACTGTCATCATGGACAAGTAACATAAAAAACTACATGCAAGAATAAAGGCAGTGGAAGGCATGGTTTGTTTAATAAAGTCTCTGTAATTAAGCAGTTGAATCACAGAAACACTTTTATTGGAATGGAACGCAAAGACAAACATACATCATTCTCTCCCAACACGCAAACAACAGTCATGTTACTAAAATTAATTCATATTCGGAAACAAAACAGATAATTAATCTGAAACTCTGGTCTTTTGGCACCCTTGTGATATGGTCTTAATTACAAAACACTTTTTGAGACTGAATTAAAGGTCCCATCAAAATACATTCTGTAAATTTACACCAAGCTTTTCATAGTTTTACTTCTTAAAGGGATACTCCACTTTTTTTGGAAATAGGCTCATTTTACAACTCCCCCAGAGTTAAACAGTTGAGTTTTACCGTTTTCGAATCCATTCAGCCGAACTCCGGGTCTGGCGGTACCACTTTTAGCATAGCTTAGCATTTTAACAGGACCATTAGCATCTCTCTCAAAAAAATGACTGAAGATTTTTGATATTTTTCCTATTTAAAACTTGACTTTTCTGTAGTTACATCATGTACTAAGACCAACGGAAAATGAAAAGTTGCGATTTTAGGAACAGTCTCATTCCTGCGTAATAATCAAGAAACTTTGCTGCCGTACCATGAGTGCAGCAGGCGTAATGATATGACGCAGCGCCTGAAAATAGGTCTAATAGGTTAGACAAACTTAGTCCTGGTCACGTTGGAAGTTACAGAGCTGGGGACTATTTTTGGGGACCATTACGCCTGCTGCACTCATGGTACGGCAGCAAAGTTTCTTGATTATTACGCAGGAATGAGAGTATAGTTCCTAGCCATATCAAAATCGCAACTTTTCCTTTTCCGTCGGTCTTAGTACACGATGTAACTACAGAAGAGTCAAGTTTTAAATAGGAAAAATATCGAAACTCTTTGGTCATTTTTTTGAGAGAGATGCTAATGGTCCTGTCCGATTCAATGATCTATGCTAAGCTATGCTAAAAGTGGTACCGCCAGACCCGGAGATCGGCTGAATGGATTCGAAAAACGGTAAAACTCAACTGTTTAACTCTGGGGGAGTTGTAAAATGAGCCTATTTCCAAAAAAAGTGGAGTATCCCTTTAACCTATAACTCAATATATAGCAACCGTTTGAACTGTGAAAGACGCTCCGACAGAGAGTAGCTGCTCAAAATCCTCTGTTTACTGGAGCAAAACTGAGCTTGAATAGACAAATGCAGTGTTGTCCTTCGTTCTTGAATCCGATGTCTGATCTCATGATAATGCTGAGCTGTCCTGGTGTGCCGGTGTCAATCTTTATGGGGTTTTCCTTTGGGCTCTTCATCGTAAGACACGCCGTACTCGTTCACTCTGGTCTTGTCCACTGGATAGAGCCTGAAAAACATCAACATCTCCTGCATCATCCGTACGAGAGGAAAGTCAGTTCAACATAAACGTCAGACTAGAAGGACCCTCACCATCTCTGGTACAGGTACACGAGGAACACCACGTCATCTCTGAAACACGCCAGCCGATGTGACGTGGGCATGGTGATGACGAACGCAAACACGTCATCGATGAACGTGTTAAAAGCCTGGTGAGGAACACAAGTGGCAGATTATAAGAAAACTCAATTAACTGAAAAGAAAACTAAAAACCTCCAGACAGACAATGATCTTTAGTTTTTAGTCAATAATTAATTTATTAATCTTAAAAAGTAAAATAATATAAAAAAAAATGTTTATTAAATTGATATACTTTATCTTAAACTGTACATAATTTGAGGATAATTTAATACATTATATTAAGATTTTTTTAATTATATATATATATATATATATATATATATATATATATATATATATATTATATATATATATATAAAAAAGGAAACATTTTATATACTATAATATATCATTAATATATAATATATTATTATTATTAATATAATTAATATAAATTTATAAATGTATGTAATTTATAATTATTTATATGAGACACTATTTTATATACTATATAAAATATTTTTTACAATTTATTTATAATTATTATATACAAAATGAGGTATATATAATAATGTAAATATAAAGGTATATATAATAATAATAATAATAATAATAATATTATATATATTATTATATACAATATACTTACATTTAAATTTCACAAAATAACAGAAAAACAATGAAAGTAATGTGTACTCAGTATCATGATTGTTCATGAATTATGATGAATAAAATGTATTGCATTTTGTTATTTTTTGTTGTTGTTTTTTTTATATTTAAAAATAATGTAAAATCATATAAAATATGGAAAATTGTTGCATAGAAAACAACAGGTATTTAGTTTTCATACTGGCAGTTTATATATATATATATATATATATATATATATATATATATAATATATATATATATATTTGGGGGTTTAAAACTTTGATAAAAAATATTGTCTCTTATATATCATGCATTATTAATAGAAACAGCATGAGAGAGGTTCACTGTGAACGATCGTCTCTCACCTTGTACATAAAGGCTTTCCAGGGCAGATGAGCGACGGATTTCATCTGTGAAAACAAACGCATTGATTACAAACCCAAACATCATTTCATGACTCTGAATGGACGAGGTCATTGCGACTCGACAAACCTTGTAATTTACAAAGAGTTGAGGCAGCATGAAGAGGAACCCGAAGGCGTACACTCCTGAACGACAACAACACACCATTACATTTCCATCTTTAATGTTTCTAAATCACTCACTCAGTCAGACAGAGCAGCAAAATCACACTTACCGTTGACTAAACTGTTAATAATCCAGGAGTACCAGCTGTGCAAACACATCAAATATTAATCATTTGTGCACCTCAAATAACTTTTTCAGCAAGTTTTAGCAAATGTGACTCTTCACCTTTTGTACTTGACGAAGACGAGAGCGTAACCCGCCCCGCCGAGGCACAGAGGATACAGCAGATAGGACAGGTACTTCATCGCCTGCTCACACAAACAATATTCATAAGTGTGATATTAAGATATAGCAAAACATAATCATAAGACTGTTCTGGATGAAGCTTGTGCTCACCAGTGTGTCATATTCCCCTGTTCGTTTCTCAGATTCGTCCTGTTTCCCAAACTGAAGGACAGACCGGGAACAACTCACAGTTAGAGAATCATCACTGTAGTGACAAGACGATTCAGAGCAATAAAGAAGAGAAACCATAAAGGTTTACCAGGAATGTGGGAGTCAAGCCCCTCCATATGACGTGGATTTTAAAAGCCTTTTTCACTTTCCATATCTGAAATACATATACAAACACAAGAGCTGTAGGCGTAATTTCATTATGTCCAGTAGATCGAAAGAACAGAAAGCACAGAGACACGAGTGAGACGTGACTGTACCTCGATCAGAGAGCCGATCCCAGCGGGAATCAGGACCAGGAGACTCGTCTGCTCATCCAGCAGATACAGGAAGATCACGATAGTGCTGAAACACCTCCACAGCACTGACACACACACACACACACACACACACACCTCACGTCAGCACAGACTCACACTAATACACATACAACAGTCTCTGATACATGCAAACAAATTCACTGAGAGATATGTGGCCATGTTGTGATAACCGATGCAAACCATGACTGATTATTGTACACGTTTATGAATAAAACTAAAATGGAACAGTTTTCAATTATCAAAAACAAATGAAACTCTATATACCTTGAGGATAATTTAATAAATATTAATATTACATAGATTTATATTAATATAATATTTATCTTAATTATTATATTATTATTCATATTTTAAATATGTATTTTTTATTTAATTTATTTATATATATATATATATATCATTATTTTTGACATTTGAGTAAAAATAAAATGTAACAATTATTTTTTTTAACTATAAAACATTAATACATTATAAAAAATAAAAAACTTAATAAAGAAATGTAAATTATAAAAAAATTAAAAGCCATATCTAAAAACTGTATATACTTTGAGGGCAATCTGATACACATTATCATATGAATAAAAAATATACATAATGTGTATATATATTATGTATCTTTTTTTATTAAAATTATTTTATATATATATAAAAATATAATAATTGATAAAATTTATTTTTAGTTATTATGTATAATATACATCAGGACAATTTTACCACTTAAATGTACATTTTACAAGATAACAGAAAAATAAACAGCCTTTCACTTCCTCAACAACGCTTTGCATGCACTCGTGTGAAAGGAGGGTTATTGTTCACAAACCGGCTCTGCTCGACATCCCGACCATGCTCTTCTTGTGCTTCCAGAAACTGATGTCATTTTTGAACGCCAGGAAGTCAAACAACAGCTGGACAGAAACACAGTAATGTTTGAATGTGGTGAAATACACCAGACTCAGCAGTGTGAACACGATTCAGACAATATGATCAGTCCAAAACACATGAACTCACATGGAAAGCGGCCACAAAGAAGGTGAGCGCGAGGAAATACAGGTTCGTGTCCACAAATATTCCCTTGATTTCATCCGCATCCTTTTCAGTGAAGCCTAAAATACAGAGGAAAAATATCCCTGTGACTTTAATTTTCAATATTAATGTGATTTTAAATAATTAAAGTGTTTATCAGTCAGATAAATAAATTATATGAAGTGATGGACATATAATTTATCTAAATGAATAATATTATTATTAATACATTTGATATTGCTGTTTCAGATCTTTTATAAAGTAATAAACCACTTAAGGCCACGCAATTAATCAGGTTTTTTTTTTTTTTTATGTTTGATTTTTTGCATATTAAATTTTTTAATAAATATAGTATAAAATAACTTTCCTCTGAAATTTAGCAAGTTTCTGTACATCTTGTTTAATAATACTTATATGCATATTTATGCACATATATAAGCATTTTAATAACAACCCTATTAAAAAAAATGTTTTGCATGTATAAGTATGTGTATATACATATAAATAAGCATTTTAATAACCCTTACCCTATTAAAAATAGTTAAAAAAAAATCATTGTGGCCCTTAATTTCACATCAAACCATTTAGCCTTGATAAATTCACTTTTGCACACCACCTTGCATGGCTTATAGCTTTAATTACCCATGAGTCTGCAGACTCTTACCAAACTGCTGCAGGGAATAGACGGCGTCCTGCATGTGTATCCAGAAGCGCAGTTTCCCCAGAGCGATGGAGTCGTACGAGATGGTCAGAGGCAGTTCAGTGGAGCTGCTGTTGATCTCCTGCATTACACACATTCACAAACTCACACGTTCACCACAGGATCTCAGAGAAAACAGCTGGGATGGAGAGAATTAAAGGAGCCGTACCATCAAATCCTTCACTCTGTTGCTGAGCTCGTCCACGAACAGCAGCGGCAGGTAGATCATCTTCTTCCCATTCTGATACCTGAGGAATTAGAGATGAAAACCATGACCACAATCTTACATCACAGGATAGGATGAGATCACAAAAACTGTATCATCACACATCTCTATATGTAAAGTTACATTATATCCAACTTTATTTGCATACATACAGTACTCATGTAAAGTGATATATATACTTTAGCACATTTAAGTTCCCAGATTTTTTTATATCGTTGCAAAATGTAAATATATTATCGTCCAGATCTTTACATAAAGTTGGATATACTACAAGCATGTCAAAGTTTATCCACACACATACAGTATACTTGCATTGAGTGATGTATACAATATAGCAAATCTCAAAGACTTGATTGATTGTATCGCGTTGCAAAATGTAACTATATCGTCCAGCTCTTATATGCTAAATTTGAATATACAAGGCATAAAGATATGAATACATGTGACCCTTGGACTACAAAACCAGTCACATGGGTCAATTTTTTTTAAACTGAGATTTATACATCATCTGAAAGCTGAATAAATAAGCTTTCCAATGATGTGTGGTTTGTTAGGATAGGACAATATTTGGCTGAGATACAACTATTTTGAACATCTAAATATTGAGAAAATCTCCTTTAAAGTTGTTCATTTATGTTGGCGATTGTGCCGCATTCACTCACAAAAATAAATGTTTTATATATTTACGCTAGGAAATTTACAAAATATCTTCATGGAACATGATCTTTACTTAATATCCTCATGATTTTTGGCATAAAAGAAAAATCGATAATTTTGACCCTTACAATGTATTGTTGGCTATTGCCACAAATATACCCGTGCGACTCGAGACTGGTGACGTGATCCAGGGTCACATATTATAAACATTAACATCATGACTTTCTGTAAAGCTGCTTTGGAACAACGTGTTTTGTGAAAAGCTCTATAATAATACCTTTTATTTATAGGCACCTTTCAAGGCACTCAAGGACACCGTACAACATAAAAGTACATCAGTAAAATACAAAGCTATGCAAAAAGACAGACATACAGATCACACATAAAATCAGCAAATCAAACAATCAAAACACTAAAAGCTATTCTAAACAGATACGGTTTAATCTGAGCTTTAAAAAGGGAAATTGCCTTGACTTGACAATAATCACGTATATGCTTTTTAGCTGTAGTAAAATCACTGTAACGCATGGCGACTCTCTCACGGCTTGTTGTTTTATCTTGAAAGAGCCGCTGGATGATGTGTGTAATATGGAGGAACTCACACTCTCATGTAGCGGTGCACGTCTCCAGGAAGAGCCTCTCGGTCGAACTGGAAGTTTTCGGACACCACGTTCAGCGTCAGACGGGAACGCCAGTGAGAAACGGGCCGGTCCAGATCGGAGTCGCCGCTCTGCTTATGCTGATCCGGTTTCTGGATAACAATCGGATTTATTTATATATATATATATAAAATGCAAACATATTTGTTCAGGTGCAGGAAGTGGCCCAGCAAGCAATTGTGCGTTTAAAAGACGTCTAACAGCCTCCAAACACAGCCCAGACGTCTACAGCAGGGCAACATTTGGGCTGTCAGTGAAAGTTTAATAGACGTCTGAATCATAGCCCAAGAATAGACTAGTTATCAACTAGATAACAAAGAAATAAAAAGAAACGACTTGTCTATTCTTGAGCTATGCTTTAGACGTCTATTAAACTTTAACTGCCAGCCCAAATTTTGCCTTGTTTTATAAAACGGATAGTTCCTGTCCTTGATTCTGATTGGTTGAGCCGCGTTCGAAGCCGTTGTAAATTACTCAACAAACACACACCTGTGATCGCATCACATTAGTATTTACTAAGATACTTTAATAAGATATATAGAGCTGGTAAGTCCCGCCCCTTCCATAAAACCCCGCTGGACCTCTAGGTTGAAAAACCTTCAATGCAAGTGAATGGGAGAAAATAATTATTTTCTGGTCC
Organism: Rutilus rutilus; assembly: GCA_021464565.1. Taxonomy (NCBI): domain Eukaryota; kingdom Metazoa; phylum Chordata; class Actinopteri; order Cypriniformes; family Leuciscidae; genus Rutilus; species Rutilus rutilus. The sequence goes on from JAJAQA010000013.1 coordinate 4,704,047, forward strand.
CGTTTGAATTGTGCCATGAATGTGAACATATGTTGTCTGTGAATTTTTTATATAATCTTTCCTGTTACGAGTTTGACAGTATATGGTATGATTCTTCGGCTAGCAGTTGTGGAAAAGACTTAACGAGAAAGACTACATGTCGCCTATGTGACGTCACCCCCATAAAGTTGACTTACCCGTGGTTTTCACCAACCTCAACGATTTTGTCCTCTCCCTGAAAGAAGGCGGTGAAGTGCACCAAAGACACAGCCATGTTTAGCGGGATCTAGAGCTAGTGTCAGTGTGCGAGTGGTGGTGACGTTTCAAACGCGTCGAAAGCAGCGAAGAGTTGTAGTCCACAAAGTGCTCACACACAAAGTCTAACCGTATCAAACTTCTACCCGCTAAATTGTAGCATTCTTTACACGAAAGATTATATAAAAAATTCACAGACAACATATGTTCACATTCATGGCACAATTCAAACGGGACCAGAAAAAAAATATTTTCTCCCATTCACTTGCATTGACGATTTTTCAACCTAGAGGTCCAGCGGGGTTAGCGAAGGGGGCGGGACTTACCAGCTCTATTAGATTAACTATATTAGATAATCCATTAGTCTTTGTTGCTGCATGTGTTGCTCTTTGGAGCTACATTGCTTGGCGGAGGAATAATTTGTTATAACGTTTTATTACATGGCTTGGTTGAATACCAATCATGTAGAATGTGGTGTGTTATTTCTTGATAACAGACCGCTGCTAAGTATAACACACAGTTGCCATGAAAAACAGAGCGTTGCTTATGGACGCGGAACGGACTATTTTCCTTTAGCGGAAGCAATACATAATCTGTTTTTAAATCAATAAACTCCTTTTTAAATCAATAATTTGTGTCAAATTATTTATTTATTTTGTAGGTAGCCATGTAATAAGCGGGATAATGTATTGCGAGGCGGTTGTTATAGCGAATAACAACCCCTTCAGGCTGATTCAAGCCAGTCGGGGTTGTTATTCGCTATAACAACCGCCTCGCAATACATTATCCCTTACATAGTTTTTGTTGCTGGTGTTTATTTTATGAATAAAATAAATATTCAAATGAATATTTTTATGGAGTAACCGTTTTATAAAAGCAATAAGCCCCTCGAAGCCGTGCTTTACTGTGGATTTAGAACAGCTAAGGGGGTTTTATGCCTGATTATCAGATTACACGATTTTAGCCCTATTTTGGCACGATCCATTTGACGTAGGGTGTCGTGACTCGTGAGGATTCGTAAACGGCAACGGGAGTCGGGACGCAAGATTCAATCGTTTCATCTCGCATAGTGTGTCATAGTGGGCGACAACCGATGTCACGTCTGCGATGCTTCACGACATCACGATAAAAAGACTAGCATGTTGATTTCTTTTTTTTTTTTTTTTTGTGTGTGCGCGAGTGAGTGAGCGAGAGTGAGTGAATGAGTGAGAGTGAGTGTGTGTGTGTGCACGAGTGAGTGAGAGAGTGAGTGTGTGTGTGTGCGCGCGAGTGAGTGAGAGAGTGAGTGTGTGTGTGCGAGTGAGTGAGAGAGTGAGTGTGTGTGTGTGCGCGCGAGTGAGTGAGTGCGCGAGTGAATGAGTGAGAGTGAGTGTGTGTGTTTGCGCGAGTGAGTGAGAGAGTGAGTGTGTGTGTGTGCGCGCGAGTGAGTGAGAGTGAATGTGCGCACGTGTGTGTGTGAGCGTGAGTGAGTGAGCGTTTGTGTGAGTGAGTGAGCGAGAGTGTGTGTGTGAGTGAGTGAGCGAGAGTGTGTGTGTGTGTGTGTGTGTGTGTGTGTGTGTGTGTGTGTGTGTGTGTGTGTGTGTGTGTGTGTTGTGTGTGTTGCCAGTGAATGTGTGTGTGTGATGACTGGTCGGAAAGCAACATGTTTCTTGTCCACGACATGACAAGATTTTAGGAGTCAAAATCGCGTAATCTGACACAGTGCAAAGTAACACACAAAAAAAATTGTGTCATCTGAACCAGGCATAAGCTGTTCTATATCCACTGTAAATCACGGCTTCGAGGGGCTTATTTCTTTATTAGGCGTCTGGCCTGTGTTTGGACGGCTATTAGAAGTCTTTTAAACATAAATCGCTTGCTGGGATGTTTGCTGGGGGTGTCGGCTCACCTGCGGGTCGTCCTGTCCCGTGATCAGGCTGATCTCCGGAGGCTTCGGCATCATGTATGTGGTCAGCTGCGTGACTAGATGAACCTGATGCGGATCCTGCCATGGCGTGACTCCGGCCTGGTGCACAAACACCATAGCATACAGCGTGCCGTTCTTGCGTGTCTTCTTCGGCAAAGACACGTTAACTAACCTTAAAAAGACAGAAGTATAACTGTGAGAAAGCACATCTGGTGAGCAATAGTTGTCTAGAAAGCACACAAATGAAGCCCTACAGGACAGGAGTGCAGAGTTACAGTAATATGATGAGTTACTAGAGTTCATGTACCTCTCAAACGGGGTGTTCACATCAAACTCTTCCTCTCTGTGGATCAGACTGTGTCCTCCATCAGCATTCGGTCTCAGTGCAGTGTAGACGCTGAGCTGATGACACACACACAAAATATCACTGTTATTGCAGATCTTCCTATTGTTTCCTGAAATATATTTTGTACTGTATAATGTTGATTATATATGTCTGCTAATGCGGGGGTTTTCAAACTGGAGTCCAGGGACGTGTTTGTGATTTATTTTTATTTTTATATCAATAAAATAAAATAAAATTAATAAATAGGATTGAAATAAAATAAATTAATAAAAATCAGATTAAAAGAAATTGAAATTGGATTAGAATAAAAATGAATTAGAAATACATAAATACATAAAAAAATGTAAATAGATAAATATAAATTATATTTAAATAAATGTTTAAACTAAAAAATGTATTAATAAAAAAATACAAAAAAAAATCAGATTAAAAGAAATAGATACATAGAAATTGGATTAGAATAAAAAAAATTAGATTAAAATACATAAATATATAAAAAAAGATAAATACAAATTATATTTAAATATTTAAATACATTTAAAAAATTTTTTTTTATTTTTTTATTAATTAATAAAAAATAAATAAATACAATTTAGATGAAAAGAAACAGACAAAAAAGAAAAATTGAAAGAAAAGATAAATATATTCAAATACAAATAACACACTTAACATCTACATAAATAAAAATATAAATATAATAATTACCAATAGAAACTAAATATTTTCCAATGAATATTGTAGACATTTATAATATTAGTTTTTCACAGCATAACCTGGGTCTTTATACAAGAAACTATATCAATTAGATTTCTGAATATTGGCCCTCATATGAAGATGATCAGGGGTCTGTGGCATCTAAAAGATTGAAAACACCTTTCTCACATTTAATATTATTTAAACTAATATTTTATTTATGTTATACATTTATTAACAGTGCACATCGTTTGATATATACATATGTCCACCCTTAAAGACCTGCATAGGCCTGGTTTCACATGAATTGTTTATAAGATAAGTTGATATTGCAGCAGCACACGAGAGTCTCACCTGCAGTCGAGGTTTGCCGGCCAGGTAAGGGGAGATACAGTTGTCCGCTTTGGGTTTCTCGCAGGGTTTAGTGTAAACGATCCCATACATGACCCAGCATGTGTGCAGCACATACAGGAGGAAAACCCCCACGATCAGGCTCGTGAACGAGGCTTTAGGAAACATCATCAGTGCATCAATGACAGCACACGGCTTCAGTGGACAGACCTGAGCAGATGCTGCTGATCCACATGCTGTTTGGACGGGAAATAATGATGAAGAACAGGATTAGATCAGCTGTCAATCAGCCCTGGTGCACTGCCACTAACACACGTCACTCTAAACACACACATTATAACATCTGCAGTCTGTTATTCTGATGTTTGATTCGGTTTTCACTCCAGCATCCTCAGAAATCCCGTGTAAAGTCATCGGTGATTCCTCATGACGAAACGCACGCGTTTAATTCCTTTAATTTATCCCTCGATTCAATTTTGACGTGATGTTTCAATGAGCGCTCATTTCCGGGATTCACTTCCTGTTGCGGGTTGCCAGATTCGTCCAACTCAACTATTTAAATCGCAAATAATTTTACTCTTTTGACTATATGGTTTTGCCCAAACAAAAACAATGGAAGTTCGTTAAAACCTTTAAAAACTATTAATTACGACACTTTTGCTGAGGTCCATAATCCAGCCGCTGATATAAAGTCTTTTAAATGTATTAGCATAATAAAAGATTAAATACAAAATAATATTTAACCTAATTTTTATTCACACACTATATTATTTACAATTAAAGCTACATATAATTTATTTTTTATACGTGTATTTTATAATGTGTAAAGGTTATGTTGATTTTGGGAGTGTAGTGGCAACACTTGCGTCGAGGATTCTGCTTCCGCTTCGCACAGGAAGTGATTCCTCTCATTGCTCCGGTAGCGTCCGACGCTTTTCTGTCGTTTTGCGCTATAATTTTTTCTCACTTCGGTGGAGGATTTTCACTCAAAGTCCACCGCCAGCATGAAACTCGTCAGGTAATAAACTTCTATCGGTCTCATATAATCAATATTCACAAAGTATCTGCAGCGACATGCAATATAAGTGAATGGATGGCGTCAGATTTGATGTAGCTGCTGGTTAGCTGTTAGCTTCAACAGGCGGGAATGAATGAAAGTGTTTGTTTGAATGTCTCATTACTGCCGTGTTTTAAACGCAGCTCTGTGTTTAACTTACAGTTCGTGGGTTTATCCCTGGATTTAGGAAATTATGCATTTGGGACATTAGTTTGTAGATGCTGGGCCTTAAATCTAACAAACGCAGCAACAAAAACAACCACTTTTAAATGCCTGTTACTTTTTACTACAGATGCAATCTGCAAAATACATATATTTTATGTTATTATGCAAATATTATACAATTATGTGTATAGGTTTAAACTAAGTACAATTTCGCAATCAAATTTCCTACAAAAATATAATTAAAAAACGAAGACTCTTTGTATGTAACGTTAGTGGATTTGATAATGCCTCAAATGTGATGTTTAATACTGTAAGATCTGTTTGTTGTTGTGATGAATATGTGCTTCAGTCTTTGCTTTTGATTGTAATCCCACAGGTTTTTGATGAAACTGAGCCATGAAACAGTCACCATTGAGCTGAAGAATGGCACACAGGTCCATGGCACCATTACAGGTAATTATGATTTAAAATAATGCTAAGTGGGACAAAATATGATTTTTTTTTTTCTTTTTTTTTTTTTTTACACTGGTCTCAAAGTATCTTCTTCAAGTTTGTGTTTAATAAGAAATCTTAAAGAGATAGATCACCCAAAAATAAAAACTATCCCATAATTTGCTCACCCAAGGTGTATATGACTATCTTCTTTCAGCCGAACACAGTTATATTAAATGATATCCTGGCTTTTCCCAGCTTTGTAATGGGAGTGAATAGAGCCTGAGTTTTTGAATCTCCAAAAAGCACATCCATCCATCATAAAAGTAATCCATACGACTCCAGTGGGTTAATAAAGGCCTTCTGAAGCAAAGCCATTGTAAGACAAATATCCATATTTAAAACTTTATAAGCTATAATCGTTGGCTGTACACACGTTCATGAGAGTCAAGTTCTGGTGGAAGGGTGACCTCTGACCCCACGTACAGTGTAGGTGTAGCGTAAGCTCAGGTGAGAATTGACAAACACAGAGGATGGAGCAAGACAAAACATCAGTCACGAATTCAAAGTCTAAAACCAGGTTTTTAATATAAGAGAAGAGGAGCTACGTCATACGTCGGGTCAAAGGTCACTCTTCCGCCGGGACTCGACTCTCAAACTCTGAATGCATGTACGGCTGTTGTGTAAACCAGTGATTATAACTTATAAAGTTAGAAATATGGATATTTTTCTCATAAAACGCATCGCTTTGCTTCAGAAGGCCTTTATTAACCCACTGGAGTCCTATGGATTACTTTATGATGGATGCGCTTTTTTTGGAGCCTTAAAAACTCTGACTATTCAATGCGATTATAAAGCTGGGAAGAGCCAGGATACTATTTCATATAACTTTAATTGTGTTCGTCTGAAAGAATAAAATCCTATACACCTAGGATGGCGTGAGGGTGAATTATGGGAGATTTTTGAGTGAACTGTTCCTTTAAGTTGAACGATGGCTTTATACTTTCTCTTTGAATCCTCTGAACAGGTGTGGATGTCAGTATGAACACTCACCTCAAAGCTGTGAAGATGACCCTGAAAAACAGAGAGCCCACTCAGCTGGAGTCCCTCAGTATCCGTGGCAACAACATCCGCTACTTCATCCTGCCCGACAGTCTTCCTCTGGACACGCTGCTGGTCGACATCGAGCCGAAAGTCAAGTCAAAGAAGAGAGAGGCTGGTGAGTTACGGAAATATCATCTAAACTGACTGACTTTGAAACTCAAGCATTGATTGATTGTCTGTGAAAATGTATAATTGTTTTCCTTCCTTCCCGTTCTTGCAGTTGCTGGCCGGGGTCGAGGAAGAGGACGGGGTCGTGGCCGAGGAAGAGGACGTGGCCGCGGCGGGCCGAGGAGATGAACATCTCAAGCCACTGTACATTAGTGCGCTTTGTACAGCATTTTTTTGTTCTTTATTTGGAGAATATTTTGATTCTGACTTGTTTGCATTTTGTACATTAAATTCATTTCTTTTGAAAGCTGTTTTTGAGTCTTTTGTTTAAGTGCTGAGCTGTTTGTGCTAATAAGGCTGTGATGATTCTGGTTATTTTTCTACATTCTTCCCAAACTGCTTGATTTAACTTGTATAGTTGTGTACTGAAGAATGTTAATTTTTCATTAAAATATAATGGCCAGTGATGGGGTCTGATCATATTTTTTTTTTTAAAGTGAGATTAAAAATGACCGAAATTAGATTTATTCAGTTTATTTAGTGTATTTGTTGAAGTTGTTACTGAAAACCTCTCTGTTCACCATCATGTATCCTGAGTATGCTGGTCATGGGAAATCAAAATACAAGGGATTTTTAATATATTTTCTATAGCTAAAACACGTTTCTTATGTTCATATTTCTGAGAATTGTGTAATTCAAAATATGTCTTTATATTTGTATAACATTTATTTGGCTTAATGTACCCCCAACATTTCCTAAACGTCGCTTTTACTAGTTTTAACGCGAACGAGTGAGTGGGACTTTTATTTTGAAAATGATGGTCGTGACCTTATACTGTCTGGTCTATGGTCGTGACGCCGCAGCGCTCAGTTTTCCTGTTTAGCAAAGCGGGTTCATTTAAATGAGTCGATTCAAACCTTTTTGCGTTTTGTTGTTCAATATGCTAATTGTTTGTTAATTATCATTAATTGTATTTTTTCCAAATACAGTGAACAAAATTGTTCGCATTTCCCACCTCAATATAATGTATAATTTTCTCCTTGTGAAAGATGCCGAGTCATTCATTCTAAAGAATCGACTCACGAGACCGATTCCACAGCGATGGTTATGAAAGTCCTCTTCAGGGTTTGTTTTTGAAGCGCTTGTTTTTCTACCCGTAACATGTCTTTAACCACGGCGTTAGTGAATATGTCGTCCAGGGGTTGTTTCATGTATTTTGCTTATGGCAGTAATTTACTGAAAGAGAGACTGCAACTGAAAAACCCATCAGCTGTGTTTCACTCCGTCGGCAGGATACAGGTAAGTTAAACAAACACACTATTTGATAAATAATTACCTTATTATTCTGTTAATGAAAGGACACGAGCACATAGTACGACAAACGTATAGCCATTAGAAGTCTAATCTACCATAACGTTACATTTACCATTGTACCTGGTTACTAGTGGGTTAACTGCGATCAAATTGTGGATAAACTGCATTTGCACATTTTTCTATCCGTCATAGCACTGTACTGTTAGATTTATTTACATCGTTAGTTTTTATTTATTTATTTACATCTAGTTTTTATTTATTTATTTACATCTAGTTTTTATTTATTTTAATTTTAATATATATATATATATAATATATATATATATATATATATATTGTGTGTGTGTGTGTGTGTGTGTGTGTGTGTACATATATATACACTCACCTAAAGGATTATTAGGAACACCATACTAATACTGTGTTTGACCCCCTTTCGCCTTCAGAACTGCCTTAATTCTACGTGCATTGATTCAACAAGGTGCTGAAAGCATTCTTTAGAAATGTTGGCCCATATTGATAGGATAGCATCTTGCAGTTGATGGAGATTTTGCACATCCAGGGCTCGATGCCCCGTTTCCACCACATCCCAAAGATGCTCTATTGGTTGAGATACTGGTGACCTGTGGGGGCCATTTTATACAGTGAACTCATTGTCATGTTCAAGAAACCAATTTGAAATGATTCGAGCTTGTGACATGTGCATTATCCTGCTGGACAAGTAGCCATCAGAGGATGGGTACATGGTGGTCATAAAGGGATGGACATGGTCAGAACAATGCTCAGGTAGGCCCCGTGGCAATTTAAACGATGCCCAATTGGCACTAAGGGGCCTAAAGTGTGCCAAGAAAACATCCCCCTCACCATTACTACACCACCTCCACCAGCCTGCACAGATGGTAACAAGGCAGGATGGATCCATGTTCTCATTCTGTTTACGCCAAATTCTGACTCTAACATCTGAATGTCTCAACAGAAATCGAGACTCATCAGACCAGGCAACATTTTTCCAGTCTTCAACTGTCCAATTTTGGTGAGCTCGTGCAATATACTCTTTTTCCTATTTGTAGTGGAGATGAGTGGGTAACCCGGTGGGGGCTTCTGCTGTGGTAGCCCATCCGCCTCAAGGTTGTGCGTGTTGTGGCTTCACAAATGCTTTGCTGCATACCTCGGTTGTAACGAGTGGTTATTTCAGTCAAAGTTGCTCTTCTATCTGCTTGAATCAGTCGGCCCATTCTCCTCTGACCTCTAGCATCAACAAGGCATTTTCGCCCAACAGGACTGCCACATTACTGGATGTTTTTCCCTTTTCACACCATTTCTTTGTAAACCCTAGAAATGGTTGTGCGTGAAAATCCCAGTAACTGAGCAGATTGTGAAATACTCAGACCGGCCCGTCTGGCACCAACAACCATGCCACGCCTCAAAATTGCTTAAATCACCTTTCTTTCCCATTCTGACATTCAGTTTGGAGTTCAGGAGATTGTCTTGACCAGGACCACACCCCTAAATGCATTGAAGCAACTGCCATGTGATTGGTTGATTAGATAATTGCATTAATGAGAAATTGAACAGGTGTTCCTAATAATCCTTTAGGTGAGTGTATGTATATATATCATTTTTTAAGTAGTTTTGTCTGTAAAACAAATGGCTCTTTAAACATACTGTAAATAAAGTAACAAAACAAAAAGTGCCATCATAATACATCCTCATCCACTGTGGTACTGTTTGAAGTACCTTAAAATACATTCTAGTTGTACACAAAAATGGTACACAAATATGTTAATCATACAGTACTGTGGTATATATCATTGTCTTGTAAGGCATGTACTGTGTCTCAGGACTACAGGCTGGATTTCGGTCTTTGGGGCGACTGCACGGACTGCTCTTGGCACGGTGGAGTCGCATCGATACAGGAGAGTGAAGGAGACGAGGTGTGGGGGGTCGTGTGGAGGATAGACGACCAAAACCTGCCCAGTTTAGACCGGTGAGATCACCTGCCATTGTGATGACTGCCAAAATCACTTGTATTTATGATCAGTATTGTATTGGATATTGCATCCTTTCCACAGAATAAGAACAAACTCAAATCAGTATTTTCTGTCAATTTATTTATTTTGTAAGGAGCTGTGTATCATGCTTGTTTACTGCATATTATCTCCTATATACATACAGTGGAAAAGATAACTGTTTAGTAGGGTACAATGGGGATACAGGCACACCTTAAGAAAAATGCACTTTTTAATAATCCAATAGTGTATGATAGCAGATAACATATATAGTTTTTTATTGAACATTGATGAGCAACAGATTTTGTGTGAAAATAAATAAAAGTGGTATGTTTTGTTTAAAAATCGTATAAATGTATGAAGTAGCAAGGTGGGCCTTTAACCCCGCACACGGGGTAAAACCAGCATTGGGCAAAATACACAAAGTTTTGATACAAAACTAAAGTAAAATGTTCACTTTTTGAACCATGCAGTTTATAAAATAAAAAAAAATTGCATGACTAAATTAGCCTCAACTGAATTCAGTGTGCGGTCAGCAATTTTCTTGTTTGTTTGCAAAGTACAGAAACAAAATTATAAAAGAAGTAAAGATTCTGAAAGCATTGAATGACATCCCATAATAATTTAAAATAGCTTTACAGTAGTAACAACAAATTATATTTTATTATAAGATATGATTAATATTACATTTTTAAATGATTGTTTTATTATAAATATGATGATTATCTCAAAGGTGGACACCCAACTTAATATATGATATTTACCATTTGAATCTAACCATGTCAACAAATGGAAAAGTCAGCCATATTATCGTGTTAATTATTGTGCCCTGACAGCAGAGGCGCCTTTTACCTCAAATAGCATACTTTTACATATTCTGTTATTGAAAAAATGTTGGTTTATTTACATTGAACAAAACTGAAAAACATTAACTAGAACTTTTTTCTCAAAATATAGTCAAGAATTTTATAGATTTTAATATACTACATAAATCTACAACATTTAAAAAAAAACATTAAATATTAGATTAAATTAGCGCAGAATCAACTTTGCGTTGCGGTCCACAATCCCGTCAAGGATCGGACAAATTTTTGTGCCATCTAGTGGTTTGAAGAAGAATAAAGACAAATGCGTCTGTGCCTTTAGCTCTGCTGTACCCTACATAAAATAGTATACACATGCATGTGCTTCAGACAGGAACAGGTTCATGAAGGAGTGTACAGCCCATTAGAGGTCAAAGTAGAAACAAAAGATGGTCCGCTTCTCTGCCGGACGTACAAGATGAACAATTTCAGACCCTGTCCACCTTCACCACAGTATAAAAAGGTACATTTTACTGCCCATCATAAGCCTGACTGGCCAAAACCAATCATAACTGGATTATGTGCTTTAACTGGAGATTTAGATGTTCTCAATATACTTGTTTTAAAGGGGTCCTATTATGCTTTTTCACTTTTTCAACTTAAGTTAGTCTGTAATGTTACTGTTTAAAGATAATAACAGATCTGTAAGGTTACAAAGCTCAAAGTCCACTCCAAAGGGAGATATTTTATTTAACAGAATCCACTTTCCAAGAACTACAACGAACGACTAGTTTTGACTATGACGTGTTTTTTTTGGGGATCTTATGAAGTCACAATGTTACTCAATTAAATAATCTCTGCCCACCATATATGAAAAAGGGGGTGAGGCCTGGTTGAGCTGCGCTAGAGAAGACAGTGGTGTTGTCACTATGTCAAAGTGACTCCGTTTCCAAAACTCATTGGTTTGACCTTCCTAAGGCTGATGAACTTAGAGAGGTTAAAACTGATTTTAAACACTGTTCTTGAACATTTTAACCCTAATAACATTAGAACCTAATAGAGTACAATGCAGGCTACACACAAGCTTCTCTTGAAACAAAGCAGTTTTGTCGGGACCATCTGTTGTTTTGTGGATCACAACTTGTAAGTTTGTCTTATTATTTCTAGTTGCGTTTTCTATTAACAGTTCCAATATAAGTTTTATGTTTTATTTAGACCTGATCAGATGCTCGCAGTTATGGTAAGGGGTGTGACATTTCCAGAACGCGCTAAGTGGTGCCAGTAACAACACACTAGGCCAGCTAACCAATCACAACAAATTTCATATTTTAGAAGGAGGGGCTTCATCGAAAAAGGAAATAAACAGCGCGTTCGGGCCAGACTGGGAAGAGAGGTGTTGTAATAATGTTAAATATGTGCAAAATAATGTTGTTTTTTTAACAATCAAGCATGAAAGCATATTCTAGTACACCCCAAAAACAAAACCAAGACTTCGTAAAGTAGCATAATATGACCCCTTTATGATTTTAGACCATTAACATCTGTGACTGTCGAGTTGCATGACTATCATGAAAAGTGTCATTGATGAACCTCTTATTCATATGAATGTTTATCTCGTCTCATTCTTCATCTAGGTTGTGTGTTTAGGGGCTCAACAGAATGGCTTGCCTCAAAATTACATACAGAAGCTCCTGGCACTGGAGACAAACAACTACAGCGGCACTTCCATACTGGACCAGATTACAGACATAGAGAAATGACCTGCAGGAAATTATGTGTATTTATACCATAGTAATCAAGTCCGTTATTAATAAATGCACAGATTTTAACCAATGCATTGGATTCAAATATATTGTGATATGGTTTGAACAGAAGATACACATATTGTTTCAAACAATATTATTATGTAAAATGGGGAACCAGTATAAATGTCAACAGGAATAAAAGGTTTCTTTGTTTGATTTTGAATCAAGATTGGATTATTGTGAAAATTGTGATGATCACTATGGGTTTGTGTCTGTTGATTCTTTTGATTGCGATGTGTCTGTAGTGGCTCTTTATTCACCATCAGCTGATCCAGAGAAGGTCAGAGTAACATCTAAAACCTTAAAGTGAAACACAGACAGTCAAATGTGTGCAACATTAAGGGCCCTTTCACACCTACCTTGTTTGGTCCGGACTTTCGGACTTTTCAGTTTGGTCCGAATCAAAATTACAGGTGTGAAACCTCCCCCGGACCACGGTCCGGACCAAACAGACGAAATTTGGTCCGACGAAAAGAGGTAGTCTCGGTCCGGATCAAACTGAGCAAAGGTTTGGTTCGTTTCTAGTGTGAAAGCATTTTCTGTATGGTTCGGACTTTCAGACTATTTACAGGAAGTTCCGGTGGTTCCCGCGTAGCCTAAACAACTGAAGAAGAATATTTATGTGCAGATCTGTCAGTCCTGCCCACAGCGTTTCTTCCAGCTGATTCAAACGCAACACACACACACACACATTTTTCCTGCGTCCTGCCGGTGACGATAAAATGTTCGCAAACCGAGGACGTTCGTTTGGCGAATTTGAACTCGCCTCGAGTATAGCTGGTGCTGCAGGGAGTGCCGTAATAATAACAGTATAGTGGCAACGATATGCGTCTGTTCATTCATTCTTGTCAAAGTTACCCGCCGAATTGACAACACACTGACGTCAGACGCACGTCCGTTTACAAACCAATCAATGTCAAGATGCAGCCCATATAGATGATGACGACAGCACGCAAGTACGTAATGTAAAGTTCTTTAGTGTGCTCGCATAATTGCAATGTGAAACCAAACCAAAACTAACCAAATGTATACAATGTATCAAAACATGACCTTTGGTTCGGACCTTGGTGCGGACTTTCAGGTGTGAAAACGCCCTAATACATGATCCACTTAAGAACAACTAAAACAAACTATGCACTACTATAGTGAGATAAAATAACCCTTTGATTCATGGTGTCAACTAGAGTAGATGGGATCTTTAAAAACCCTTTTGGAACCATATATATACGTCCGATGTTTCCACCCGAACCCCTTTTGATGGTGCACCAGCTCACGGGACTCAGACGTAACAAACAAACAAAAAGAGCGGTAAGAATAAACTCAAACTAAACGTTAAAGAGTGTGCGCACTTAACTCACAATGAAAGTTTAAATAAAGTTTATTAAACCAAAATAATGTTGTGTATTCTTTACTGTAAAAAAATTCCATTTAATAAAAAGACAAACTGACCTGACCCAGGCTCACCAACATCTGCCACACTCTCCCCCACTTCTGGTTTCACACCGGCAGGCGAGAAAGGAAGTCAGCCATCACATTATCTCGACCTGGGACATGCTGGATGGAGAATCGATAGGGCTGGATCGACAGGTACCAGCGGGTAATTCTGGTATCAAGGGCCCATTTTACTCCCAAACATTCCTTCTCCACAGTGGAGTATCGAACCTCCCTGGGGAACAACTTGCGACTGATGTAGGCTACAGGGTATGATGTAGGCTATAGAACCGCTCCTACTCCAATATCTGAGGCATCAGTTTGCAGTATAAAAGGCTTATCAAAATTTGGACAACATAAGACCGGCCCCTGACACAGAGCATTCTTAAGATCCTGAAAAGCCTCCTCAGTCCACCGAATCTGGTTCGGACAGTTTTTCTGCGTTAAATCTGTAAGGACAGCTGCTCTCACAGAAAAGTTGGGTACAAACCTCCTGTACCAATTTGACATTCCAAGAAAGGATCTTACCTGAGACTTCGTCTGAGGTACGGGGTAATTCTTTATTGCCTGGATTCTTTGAACTTGAGGTTTAATAACCCCACGGCCGATCACATACCCCAAGTACTCAGTTTCTGCCTTTGATCTGCCAGCTGATCTAATGTGGTTAATGACAACTTCCAGATGCAGGTGCTCTTCCCAAGACGAACTTGAGCCGTTGGAAAGTTGCAGCAGCTCCATGAAGGCCAATGGGCATCTTACAGAAATGGTAAAGGCCCCAAGGGGTCCGGAATGCTGTCAGTTGCACCTTGCACTCAACGGTACCTGCCAATAACCTTTAGCCAAATCAATAGTGGTTAAATAATTGGCCTTACCCAAACGGTCAATGAGGTCCTCAATTCTGGGAGCCGGATAAGAATCAAACTTTGACATGGAGTTAAGATATCTGAAGTCGATGCAAAACCGTAGGCTGCCATCTTTTTTGGGCACCAAAACAACTGGGCTGCACCATTCACTTTTTTATGGTTCCACAATGTTCATTGCTAACATTTTATCTAACTCATCGCGCAAATCTCCCAGGAGCCGCTCAGGTATTCTATAGCTCATACGTTTTGGGCAAGCCCCTTCTCTGAGCACGATGTCATGCTCAACTAAGTTGGTATGTCCTGGTCTCTTCTGAAAAACTTGGGGATCACACAAACTTTGAATTTCAAACTGTTGACTTTGAGACAGGTGACTCATTGATAGACTAGAAGGAGCTGAAACTGGTAAATACTGGGCCTCAACCTCTTCCTCATCCTCAACCTTCCGAATCATGAATGCCCCTGCATCTGCATTTAGAGGTGTTAGTGAGGCCAGCAGGGGGTGCTCACCCTGTGGTCTGTGTGGGTCCTAACGCCCCAGTATAGTGACGGGGACACTATACTGTCAAAGAGCACCGTCCTTCGGATGAGACGTTAAACCGAGGTCCTGACTCTCTGTGGTCATTAAAAATCCCAGGATGTCTTTCGAAAGAGTAGGGGTGTAACCCCGGCATCCTGGCCAAATTTGCCAAGTGGCCTCTGTCCATCATGGCCTCCTAATCATCCCCATATACTGATTGGCTTCATCACTGTCTCCTCTCCACCAGTAAGCTGGTGTGTGGTGGGCGTTCTGGTGCAATATGGCTGCCGTCGCATCATCCAAGTGGATGCTGCACATTGGTGGTGGTTGAGGAGATCCCCCATTCTATGTAAAGTGCTTTGAGTGCCGAGAAAAGCGCTATATAAATGTAATGAATTATTATTAATTATTATTATCCCTTGATCTGGAAAACCACTCTTTGAGCAAATTAACATGCAAAGTCCTTTTCGAACGTTTCTGACCCGGAGTGGCAACTTCATATGTAACCGGTCCCAACTTCCTCAGTACTTCACAAGGACCCTGCCATTTGGCAGTCAACTTGTGTGGGGTGGTGTGGCGCAATGGATAAGACACATGCCTTTGGTGTGAGAGACCCGGGTTCGAATCCACTGTGAGACACCAATGTGTCCCTGAGCAAGACACTTAACCCCTAGTTGCTCCAGAGGCGTGCGACCTCTGACATATATAGCAATTGTAAGTCGCTTTGGATAAAAGCGTCAGCTAAATGAATAAATGTAAATGTAAATGTAAACTTGCTCGCATTAGTGGGTAACATCACCAATACCTGAGTGCCTGGCTCAAAGTTTCTTGTCCTGGCTTTCTGGTCATACCAGGTCTTTTGCAGTTTTTGCACTTCAGCCATATGCTCCTGGGCCAATGTACCCATGGCTTCCAGCTTCTCACGCATCTGAACCACATAGTCAACAATCAGAGTGGGACTTACATCGTCTTGTTCTCCCTTCCACATGTCCTTCAGCAGTACCAGCGGTCCCCGCACTTCCCGTCCGTACAGTAATTAAAACGGGGAAAATCCAGTCGAGGCCTGGGGAACTTCTCTATAGGCAAAAAGCAGATATGGAAGCCACTGATCCCAATCGTCACTTTTGTCCACAACAAACTTACAAAGCATTTGTTTCAGAGTTTGATTGAAGCGTTCTGTTAACCCATCAGTTTGTGGGTGATAAGGGGTGGTCCTTACTCCCTTTATACCCAACAGTTTATACACCTGTTTTAATAGCTCTGACATAAAGTTAGATCCTTGATCTGTGACTATACTTTTAGGAAAACCTACTCTAGAGAACAGTTGTATAAGGGAGGAAGCTACCACTCTAGCCTTAATGGATTTAAGGGGGAAAACCTCTGGATACTTTGTGGCATAGTCTGTAATGACCAACATATAACGGTTTCCTGTCTTGGTCTTCTCTAATGGCCCAACAATATCCATAGCTAGCTGATCAAAAGTTACCCCAATAATGGGAAGAGGCTTAAGAGGTGCCCTAGGAGGAACCCGTAGAGAAGTCTGTTGACACTGTGGACAAGTTTTACAGTACGCTACCCAGCAAACACATTTACATTGTGGCAACGTCTCTGGCACGTTGCATTTCTGCTATGGCAACGTCGCTGTATACGTGCTCGCAACATTGTAACAACGTAGAAATGTAAGACGTGACAGGGCTGTAGCAACGTTGTTGCGCGACATTCAGCAACTGAGAGACGACGTTCTGACAATATTTTTATATGGTGTATTTTGTTAGATAATTATATATTTTTTATCATTTATTGTTTATCTATATTATTTAATGGGGCTATCAACACCTGCAAGTGTAGCCTACACTTTAAAGAGTAAAAATGACAGAAGGTTTCGTTAATTCAACTTTATTAAAATTGCATATAATCAAATTGCACTTCCAAAAGTCATACATTTGTGAAAAAAAATAAAAATAAAAATGAACGAATACACATTTATTTTAAGTGTAATAAATAAAACATGAAAAGCAAAGGCAGATCAGAACATTTAATGAACAAAACCGGGTCTGTATGGCAGACAGTAGCCGAGCAGGTGTCACCGGGGAAACATATCCACAAATCCAGAGGAGCAAAGAAACGAATGAGACTAAATAGCGGAAAAATCAAACGAAAAACTAAACAGTGCGAGCGATGCTTCATTAATCACATTAGAAATTAAAGCTGTAGGTTGTGTTTGATAGCTGAGGTAACTGTTAGGCTAAACGCAATACTCACGTATCCTTGCTCGATGATGAATGAGAACACAATGAGCCCAACAACAGGTGGTTGGAATTTAAAAGGCTGATTTTCCCGCTTCAGGGCAGTGACGAGTACATTATGTAGTCCAGTGGTTGTCAAGACACCCTAGGCACAACCTTAAGCAATGGCCCTGAACGATGGTTTAATGTCAACATTGTGACAACGCTGTAACAACTTCACCACACAACGTAGTTATAGCAACCTTAGAAGGTTGGCTACGTTGTGCCAACGTTCTGTGTTTGCTGGGTATGTCTTTCCTCATACCTGGCCAATAAAAGTGACGAATGATTCGTGCTGTTGTCTTATGTATACCTAAATGGCCTGCCCAGGGTACCGAATGACCCAAAGAAAGGACTAATTCTCTACCCGCCCTAGGGACTACCAACTGCGGCTCAAGACTCTGTTTACGAAACAAGACCCCATTGCAGAGGCAAAAGACTCCCTGCCTACCTTCCACCTCTGGCTGGCCTGCTAGTGATCTCTCCTCCACCCACTTGTACAGGGGACCGACTACATTGTCATTTTTCTGCAATTGTACTATGTCTCTGGGAATTTTATAACCCAATGTGTTCTCAGGGACAGGTTCCCCTTCACTCACCACTCAATGACGAAACTTTTCACGCTTCCTCTGACTCCTGGACTTCCGCGTCTTTCCTGGCTCTGCTTCAAGTTCTGCCTCAAAAAAAGGTAAAGCTCCTAGTAACCCTATCTCCTCCTCACTACTCTTGGCCATGGCCCGGGTTATAGCTGCATTGCAACTCTGCAAAGGAAGGAGATCGAACAAAACAGGCAGATCTTGACCCAACACCATAGGGTATGGCAACTCAGGTGAAAGGCCTACTTCCAACAGAAAAGATTGTACATGCACCTTTACATAAACATCAGCAGTAGGATAGTACCTTTCGTCACCATGAACACATTTAATTGCCACTGGAGATCTTAGGTTCCACAGATGGACTGGAACTAACTCTGCTTTGACCAATGTCTGCATACTTCCAGTGTCCACCATTGCACTTACTTCCTGTCCATTCAAACACACAGTCACATGATGCAAGGAAATCTTTGCTATACAAGTAGGGTCATCGGTTCTAGGTACTCCACACATATTTGCCTGTGTGGAAGGTCTATTAGGGCACCTGGGCTTAGTATGCCCCTCCTGTCCACACTGATAGCACACAATAGTTTTAATGTTAGCACTCAGTTTCCCACTAAGACCACCATTATCACCCACAAACTTACCTCCCGTCATACTTGTCTTCAGGGGTGATACAGATCTCTTACTGGGTCTTTTGGGTTCTTTGAGTGTTTTCCATTGATTGTAAGACCAGGGTTGACCTTGTCTTCGTGCTGCGAAAACACATCTGCAAGCTCCGCAGCCTTTGCTGCTGACTCTGGGTTATGCTCCTTTACCCATGTTTGAAGCTCTGGAGCAAGCACCCGAAGATATTGCTCCATGATAATCACCTCCGCAACTTCCTCCTTACTCCAATTCTGTGGCTGAATCCACTTGTTAAAATTGTCCTTAAGACGCCCATATAGCTCCTTAGGGGTTCTCATCCGCTCTTATATCTGTGGACCGAAATCTCAAACGATAGGACTCAGGATTAATATCATATTTCTTTAAAACTGCTGCTTTCACTTCATCATAGACAAGAGATTCACAGCCCAGTCCGTTCTCGGCCATCGGCATGCAGCGGCTATCCGCTCAAAAGTCGTAAGAAAATGCTCCATATCATCGTCTTCGTTAAGCGGCTGTAGACGCGGCTCTGTCATAGCCCTTGGCTGTTCTACGACTTGACCAACAACAGATGGTGAGCCCCGAGCATCTATCTGCTCACTCCCTTGATTCGAAGGGGTATATGGAAGCCTAGAAGGATGAACATTAGTTGGTGTAGTTCTCGTATGTACCTCCTCCTGAAGAAGAGTGAACTGATGTTGAAGAGCCCTCCATCTATTCTCCTGCCGCGCTGTCTCCTGGTCAAGTCGTTTATCTCTCTCTTGCTGCATTTTCATATGTGCACTGAACATGTCCCGTAACTCTTCAACTGTAACATTCTGTGAGGCACCTGAAACTGGTGGATCCTCAGCATCAGCTCCTCCTATAGCTGACGCCGCCATCTCATCACTCCTTACAGCTCTCTTCGGTCCCATTTTGACCAATGAAGTAGGGAAAAAAGAAAAAAAACATTTGTTCACTGCTGCCCCCTACTGGCACATCCCACCGCTGCCACCAATTGTGATAGATGCGACCAGTAAAGGAAAAAGGAACACGGAGGCAGCAGGCTACTGCAAACCTTTAGGGGTTTATTTCCACAGAATGGGGTTACAAAAAAGCAAATGTTAACCCAACTGAGGCAAACATACCAAAAAATAGAATAAAAAAAACAACAAACAAACAAAAACATACAATAAAGATAAGTCACTGCATTTGCCTCTCAAACAATTACAGAGGTCTAGGGACTACAGGACCTGTTCTCTCACAGAACACCACTAACTCATACAGAAACAATTAACACATTTATACATTGGTGTCCAGCACCAATTAATACCAAAGGGGAGATACGCAGACATATAATGGCCATTACTCACAATAAACAAATATGAAAACATCAAATATACATAAACAAACACTTCAAATAATACTATCAAATGACTTAACTTAATAAATGTACTTCTTATACATAAACAAAAGAAAAGAAAGCGAAATAGTCCTTGGAGTTCCCCCAGAGAAGAAACCAGAATGGTTGCGGCCCGATCATTGGCCGGAACCATATACGTCCGATGTTTCCACCCGAACCCCTTTTGATGGTGCACCAGCTCACGGGACTCAGACGTAACAAACAAACAAAAAGAGCGGTAAGAATAAACTAAACATTAAAGAGTGTGCGCACTTAACTCCCAACGAAAGTTTAAATAAAGTTTATTAAACCAAAATAATGTTGTTGTGTATTCTTTACTGTAAACAAATTCCATTTAATAAAAAGACAAACTGACCTGACCCAGGCTCACCAACATCCGCAACACTATATCTGATGGTTATGACAACAAAAACATTGGAGGTGTGGTGTGAGGTTGGGTTGGGGGAGGGTTAGTTAGACTGTAGGCTTGTTCAACGTCATGCAGCTCTGCGCAGACCGATCGGCGGCTGACATGAAACAATGCATGCCGGTTAGAAATTTTGTCCGACTTGATACAGCGCCGACGCCACGTGACTGTGATGTGTGCCATCAAAGTACTGCGAGAGCGATTCGAGAGTAGCCAGAGAACTCAGCCAGCGCAGCTTCTCAAGAGCGGCTGCACTGGGCTGCATGAGGGCTGATGACACCACAGCTGTTCCACGACTGGCCGGATTCACCGCATGACAATGATCACGTGTGTTTCGTATTTATTCGAACACCTTTAGTTCTTCTAACACTCACAAATCAGTTTTTTATAACAGTAAACACTCTTTTCATGTCATTGCAATGGTATATTGTATCATGTTTATCAAATTAAAACTGATTAAAAAACGTAGACTCCACTTCATTGATAGTAGCTTATGTTGAACTTTATTCTTGTTCAAACAGACGCTGTATGAAGCAATATATAAAGTATTGAATGAAAATGTCTCTGAAACATCTGTGTATTATTTGGCAAATATTGCATTTATTTCACTTTAGCTGTGGTAAAGTATGCAAACACCACGTGAGCGGTCACTACGGGAACCAGAAAGTGTCCGACTTCACGTCTCCGTTTGCAGCTCCTCCCCACCTGCACGCGGCTACTCTCGCCGATCGGTTACATCCAGCCACAGTCGATGTCAAACACACCTTATACAGACTATTCTATCTCCACCACGCCCATCTGTATCCCTGCTTGCACCTCAGTCCCCGCCATGTCCCACCGGATCCTTGGCGTCGCCTGGACGCATCGGCTCTCCGGCTCCACCCTGGTCTCCTCTCCTACCTGCTCCGCACTCGTCAGTTGGCCCCCTGGAGTCATCAGCCCTGCCTCCTCCATGGCTCCTCCTTCCGTCATCTCCGCCCTGGCCACCTGCACAGCCTACTCTGTCCCGGCTGCCTGCATCGTCTGCTCCACCTTGGTCCCTCCTGCCTTAAGTCTGCCCTCACCCACTCTTCGTCCTCCTCCTGAGTCCCCTCTCTGCCCCTCAGCAGTTAGTCCTTCTACGGGGCGAGGATGCGCCTACCGGGAGGGGGGAGTAATGTCACTGTTGTGTTCTGTTTAGTTTGTTTTCATTGGACTTGTCTGCCTGTCATCATGTCACGTGTCATCTTCACCTTCATTATTAGTTATGTTGTATCACCTGTGTCTAGTTAATTATCATCTGTTCCACCTGTGTTTCTGTCATTAGTGTTCATCAGTGTTAGTACTTAAGTTCCTTCAGTTCACTCAGTCTTTGTCCATTCTTTGTGTCCATTCTTTGTGTCTGTAACGAGGTATGTTGTTATGGGAAGAAGGAGGCGGGAACCGGCGAACATTCAAAAACTTTAATAAATAAATAAACCAATACAAAAACGAAAGTATAAGCCAGCAGCCCCTCGCGGACGACTGCTGGCCACACAAAACAGAAACAAAACATCATATAAAAACTCAGGCCTGTTCCTCTCTCGCTCTTCACTGTCGTCGCTCCTCCTTTATGCTTCCGCTCCTCTGTGAGAGATGCGAGACCGGTGCGTCACGCACGTGTCGCTCATTATCAATCACGCCACCAGCCTCGCGCCGTCCTCCCACGGCCCTCGACCTCGTCGTGCTCGCCACAGTGTCCATTCTTTGTGTCCATTCTTTGTGTGCATGCGTGCGTGCGTGCATGCCCACTGGAATTATATTGTAAGTAAAAGTTTGTATTGGAGCCTTTTGCCTTCTCGTCTTCTTCAGTCTACACCACACCGTGACAACCCGGTCTTGAGTCAACACAATACGTATACGTCGTAGTGCTTCCCCTACGGGATTGCATGTCAGTATTTTTGTAAATAAAGTGATAAATTGTGTTTTTTTGTAAAAACAAAGAACGCTACTAATTTGGAGGTCTTTAGAATTGCGTGGAAAGACAGTATGTCACGTTATAAAAAGGCCCTAAAAGCGGCCAGGGCTGAGCATCTCCGCAAACTAATAGAAAACAACCAAAACAATCCAAGGTTTTTATTTAACACCGTGGCTAGACTAACAAATAAACAAGCATCACCTGAACAAAATATCCCGTTACAGTTTAGTAGTAATGATTTCATGAACTTCTTCACAGAGAAAATAGAAAGCATCAGAACCACAATTGTAAACGTTCAATCTTCAATCGCGCCTTATAATTCAGCCTCAATTATCACCCCGCAAGAACAATTACAGTGCTTTACAACTATAGAACAAAAAGAGTTAAATAAACTTATCACTTCATCTAAAACAACAACATGTTTATTAGATCCCATACCAACTAAACTACTGAAAGAAGTGTTACCTGTAGTGGAAGAGCCTCTTCTCAATATTATTAACTCATCTTTATCTTTAGGTCATGTTCCAAGAACATTTAAATTGGCAGTTATAAAACCTCTCATTAAGAAACCACAATTTGACCCCTATAATCTAGCAAATTATAGACCCATTTCAAATCTTCCATTTATGTCTAAAATATTAGAAAAAGTTGTGTCCGCTCAACTGGGCTCTTTCCTGCAAGAAAATGACATCTATGAAAAGTTTCAGTTTGGATTCAGGCCGCATCATAGCACTGAAACTGCGCTCGTTAAAATCACAAATGATTTACTTTTAGCTTCTGACCAAGGCTGTACCTCAATATTAGTTTTACTTGATCTTAGTGCTGCGTTCGATACTATAGATCACACAATACTCTTAGATCGACTACAAAATTATACTGGTGTTCAAGGACAAGCATTAAGCTGGTTCAGATCATATTTATCTGACCGCAACCATTTCGTCTATTTAAATGGAGAAAAATCGATCATAACCTCAGTAAACTATGGAGTGCCACAGGGATCTGTGTTAGGCCCTCTGTTATTCTCAGTATATATGATACCACTTGGAAATATTATAAGGAAACATGGAATTAGTTTCCATTGTTATGCTGATGACACTCAAATATATATTTCATCAAGGCCGGATGAAAACGCTAAATTATCCAAATTGACAGAGTGCGTTAAAGATATAAAAGATTGGATGACGCATAATTTTCTTTTATTAAATCCAGACAAGACAGAGGTACTACTAATCGGTTCAAAAAAACGCCCACAAAACCTCTCACAATATAATTTTAACATAGTTGGATGTCCTGTTACTTTATCCTCTACAGTAAAAGACCTGGGTGTTATACTAGATTGCAACCTGTCTTTTGAAAATCATTTTTCATATGTTACAAGAACAGCCTTTTTCCACCTTAGAAACATTGCTAAGCTACGTAATATGCTATCTGTTTCTAATGCAGAAAAGTTAGTTCATGCATTCATGACCTCGAGACTAGATTACTGTAATGCTTTATTAGCTGGTTGTCCTGCATCCTCAATAAACAAGCTACAGTTAGTCCAAAATGCAGCCGCTAGAGTTCTTACTAGATCAAGAAAATATGATCATATAACACCGATTTTAACATCACTACATTGGTTACCTATAAAGTCCCGTATTAATTACAAGGTATTGCTACTGACTTATAAAGCCCTAAACGGCTTAGCTCCAGTCTATTTAACGTATCTTCTATCCCCCTATAATCCATCGCGCTCTTTAAGATCACTAAATTCTAGGCTTTTGGTCATACCTAGGATATCCAGATCCACCAAAGGAGGGAGGGCGTTTTCACATTTAGCTCCAAAACTCTGGAATAGCCTTCCTGATGCTGTTCGTTGCTCAGACTCACTCTCCCAGTTTAAAACTAGATTAAAGACGCATCTTTTCAGTCAGGCATTCATATAATATTTTTAATCTTACAGTTAAATCCGACCTCTAGTTCATAAACGCCAGAGGAGAACTGGCCCCGGACTGAGCCTGGGTCCTCCCAAGGTTTTTTTTTTTTTTCTCCATTAGGTCACCTGACAGAGTTTTAGGTCACCGTTAGGTCACTTGATGGAGTTTTTCTGTTCCTTGCCACTGTTGCCTTTGGCTTGCTCAGTTGGGGATATTTTGGGAATATTTAATTTAATTTGATCAATCAATAAATTTCACTAGAAACAAACCTTGTTGTATTATTTTAATTTAATACTGTGAAGCTGCTTTGATACAATTTGTATTGTGAAAAGCGCTATACAAATATACTTGACTTGACTTGACTACTATCACGAAGTCTCGCGACAACATGAACACTGTGTGGAGCCGCGAGAGTGGAAACAAAGGCAGAAAACCCACCTGGGTTACACGCATCGCTTCATAAGATTGGTTAAACCACTGGAGTCACATGGAATACTTAAATGATGTCTTTCCTATCGTTCTGGGACTTGAATGTGTTAGTTGCATTGCTCCCAATGGAAGGACAGAAAGCTCTCAGAGTTTCATAAAAAATATCTTAATTTGTGTTCCGGAAGGCCTTATAGGTGTGAAATGACATGAAGGTGACAAACTTAACAATTCACAAAATTAACGGAATGCATAGCTGATATAAAAAAACTAGACTAGTAATTTCCTACTACTTAATTCCGAAAAAACAGAGATTCTAATTATTGGACAAAAACTTCCTCACGTAATAACCTAGAATACTGTTTAACACTTGATGGCTTTTCTGTCATGTCTTCGTCGTCGGTTAGGAACCTGGGTGTGCTCTCTGATACCAATCTTTCATTTGAAAGTCACGTGTCCAGTATCTGTAAAGCCACATTTTTCCATCTTAAAAATATATATAAAATACGTCATATTGCTCTCATTAACAAATGCGGAACAATTAGTTCATGACATCAAGGCTAGATTATTGTAATGCTCTACTGGGTGGTTGCCCTGCACACTTAATAAATAAACTACAGCTGGTCCAAAACGCAGCAGCTTGAGTTCTTACCAGAACCAGGAAATATGGCCATATTAGCCCGGTTCTGTCAACACTGCATTGGCTCCCTATTAAACATTGTATACATTTTTAAATATTGCTGATTACTTACAAAGCACTAAATGGTTTAGCTCCGCAGTACTTGAGTGAGCTCTTAACGCATTATATTCCTTTACATCTATTGCGATCTCAAAATTCCGGCCAGTTAATAATAATATGTTTAATAATAATACGTTTATTTTATATAGCACCTTTCTCAAACCCAAGGTTGCTTTACATGGTAGGAGGCAAGGAAACACAACAACAAACAACTAAATACAACAAAGACAAGTTATCTGTATGAAGCTATGAGTTGGGTGTGGAGAAGTGATCATTAAAAGGTCTTGAGATGTGCTTTAAAGAAGGGAAGAGAAGTACAGTCATGAAGAGGTTGTGGGAGGCGGTTCCAGAGTTTGGGGGCCAAGGCACTGAAGGACCTGCCACCCAGGGTGGAGAGTCTGGAGCAGGGGATAGCCAAGAGATTTTGGTCAGAGGATCTGAGTGAGCGGTAAGGAGTGTAAGGGGTCAGGAGGTCTCGGATGTAGGGGGGGGCAAGGTTGTGGAGGGCTTTGAAGATGAGTAGTAGTACTTTGTATTTGATCCGGGATGGAACTGGTAGCCAGTGGAGTTGATGGAGAATAGGGGTGATGTGAGCTGATCGTCTGGTATGGGTGAGGAGCCTGGCTGCCGAGTTTTGAATATATTGTAGCCTTTGAAGGGATTTAGTGGGGAGACCAAGGTAAAGTGAGTTGCAGTAATCTAGACGGGACATAATGAAGGAATGAACCAAAGTCTGTGCATCACTAACAGAGAGGAAGGGTTAGAGGCGGGCAATGTTACGGAGGTGAAAGAAGGCCGTCTTAGTGAGTGATTTGATATGAGGATCAAAGCTAAGGGTGGAGTCAAGCTGAATGCCAAGGTTTTTAACAACAGGGGTAGGTTGGACAGGTGAACCATCAATGTTGAGAGTGAGACTGGGAGATTTGGAGAAGATGCTTTTAGGGCCAATCAGCAGAATTTCGGTTTTATCTGTGTTGAGTTTGAGAAAATTGTTTTGCATCCATGATTTTAAGTCAGAGGGACAGTCAGTGAGGGAGCATGGTGGTGGGTCAGAGGGAGAGGGAGTGGTAAGATAGAGTTGGATGTCATCTGCATAACAGTGGAAGTTAAGACCGTGGCTGCGTATAATCTGGCCAATAGGGAGGATGTATATGAGAAAGAGGAGGGGCCCAAGTACAGAACCCTGGGGGACACCACGAGTGACAGGGGACTTGGAGGACTGATGTGGACCAAGTGTTACAAACTGCTTTCTGTTGGTGAGGTATGACTGGAACCAATTGAGGACTGTGCCAGAAACACCAAAAGCAGACAGACGGGCGATTAGAACATTGTAGTTGATGGTATCGAAAGCAGCACTAAGGTCAAGGAGGATGAGAATGTTAAGTGAACCAGAGTCAGCAGACAGGAGGAGGTCATTAACTATGCGTAGAAGGGCAGTCTTCGTACTGTGACATGAACGGAAACCAGATTGAAAAAGCTCATACAGGTCATGGTGGTTAAGAAAGGTGTGTAGTTGTGAGGCCACGACTCTTTCAAGTACCTTGGCCAGGAAGGGGAGGTTGGAGATAGGGCGGTAGTTTAATAGTGATGTTGGGTCGGAGTTTGAGGCAGGTGTTTACAATCAATGCAATGGGTTCAGATAAGGATGTGTTGCAGGCTTTAAGTAGAGGGGTGGGGGCAGGGTCAAGCTGACACGATGAAGAGTTGGACTTATTAATAATGTCAGTGATAGTGAGGGAGTCTATAGCGGTGAAATGGGAGAGCTGAGGGCCCAGAGAAGGAGGAGAAGAAGAGAGAGAGATAGCATCGGGGTTGAAGCAGTGGTAAATTTGGCCAATTTTGTCATCAAAGAAGTGTAAGAAGGCCTAGCACTGCTCAGGGGTCTTAGGACAGGCAGTGACAGGGGGTTTGAGGAGTTTGTCCTGAACAGGGTTTTAGGCCTGGACATGGAGGAGGTTATGAGAGATGAGTAGTAGTTTGAGCAGGCAGCATTGAGGGCGTCTGAGTATGTTCGGTGTAAAGCATGGAGTGAATTGTAAGGCCAGTTTTGTTATATAGCCATTCAAGACGGCGGCCAGCGGTGTTAAGTTGCCTGAGCTCAGGGGTGAACCAGGGGCATGTACGGTTTGCTGGTACAAGCCTAGTCCTGACAGGGGCTAAGCTATCAAGCAGGCTGGTCAGGGTGCCATTGTACATAGCAACCAGGTCATCCGCGGACGAGAGCTCATCAAGGTCAAACAGTGGCGAGGCCTGTATAGAGGCAGCAAACATGCTGTGGTCTGTTAACCTGATGTTACGACATGTGATAGTTGTTTTCTCTGAGGAGGGAGGAGGAGTGATCATATGAAAACGGCATTCAATGAGCTTATGTCAGAGACACCAGAGATGGAACCAGAGACAGAGATGTCATTCAGACCAGAAGAGCAGGGCAGATCCAAAGTGTGGCCATGAGTGTGAGTAGGAAAGTCAACATGCTGTGTCAAACTAAAACAGTCCAATGGGCAATTCCGCGCAAAACTGTCACATCCATAACGCCAACTAAATACCATGGCATTGTGTTGGCGTTATGGATGTGACAGTTTTGCGTGGAATTGCCCCAATACAGAATTAAACTCTGAGGTGTAAGTACAATTAGTATCCACATGAATGTTAAAATCTCCTAACATAATCACAGCAGAACAAAGAAATGAAATAACAGTGAGAAGTTCATTCAGTTCAGACAGAAAATTTACAGATTTAGCAATAGTAAAAGGGGTGGGGTAGAAACAACCTTCACAGCAATATATTCAAAGGATGTCACTTCAAATGGCCTAAGTTCTTTAAACTGTAAGTTGCAGGTTAACCACCACAGCCAATTAATGTGTAAATTAAAGTGCTCTATATGTATATATTTAATTATTTCTGTCTTAAAATGCGTTAATATAACATTTATTGGGGTTTCTTCAAAGGTAGCGTGTTTTTTCAGTTACTGGGTGATGACGTCAAAAGAGGAACTCGCAACCCATACTCTGCTAGATTCTTACTGTATTATGGCTATTTGGAGAACAACTGAGGATGTGGGAAACCATCAAATTCTTTATGGACCACAGCCCTACAATTTTTAACCGGTCAGGCGTAAGAGAGGGGAGCCATGGCACTCAAAGAGTTATTAATGCTTGGTGTGAGGAGAATTAGTGGAGGGTTGGCCAGGTGTCCTGGTGAGTAACGTTAGCTACGTTAGAGCTAGTCTAGCCTGGTGCAAACTTAACCCGGATAATATAACGGAACAAGCAAGTCTTTTCAAAATATTGCCGTCATGTAGAATAGCAAGGAGGGACAACGACTTAAGACATTATTTACTTACAGTAAGTCAGTCCAAATCAGAGCTGTAGAGATGCACACACTGCACAGGCACTAATCGCTAGTCTCGTCGACGCCTCAAACGTCATGTAATACCCTTCCTCAATCCACGCGTTATCAATTTCTCACGATTTAATTAGCGATGTTTATTGTCAGAAAAGAAAAAGAGAGATCAATGTCCCCATCACTGTGTTTGTGTGGGGTATGCCACCCAGTTGAATCAGCAGTGGAGAGTATGTGCTGCCGTGAGGTGAACGCATTTTGGAGTTTAGTGGAACAGCTCGACTTGCGACCGGCTGATCTGACGTGCCTGAACCCGTTTGTTTTGCGAATAGCTTATTCTCATTTCAGGCAGGATCACGGTCCCCTTGAAGTCAGCACACACGAGTATGTTTACAATGGAGTTATTTTATCCATCATTTTTTTGATCAAATAAAACATACAACCAACTTTTCTGAAGTTATGTAAGGCGAATATAGCTGCTAGCGTACGGTAATTCTACTAGTGAGTTCCTCTTATGACGTCACGCCCCATCTAGTGGAAGGGAGCGGGAGCGGTTAAAACCACTGTTAAAAGTGCCAACTTTTCATATTATATCAGCATTTTGGTATAAAAAACAATGGTGGGCGGTTCTTATCTTTATGTTTAATAAACACATTGCATTACTTCGTGAAAAATTTAACCTGCAACTTACACTTTAACAGTCAGATCTGACCGGTACACTACAGCCAACCCACCCCCTCTCTCTACAGATCTGGGTTTGGATAAGTAGCAGTAGCAGTAGCCAGGGGGGGACAGCATGTTTAAATTAATGCAGTCACCGGGTTGTTGCCAGGTCTCTGAGAGACAAAACAAGTCACATTTTTTGTCCACGATGATATCGTTTATTAGGGCCGTTTTGTTTGTGATTGAGCACGCATTTAGGTGGCCAATGTTAAAATTCTGACATGATGACGAGGCAGGAGGAGGCAGCCAAGGTTGTCAAAGTTAATTCCCCTGTTCTTTGGCTGGGGTCGTCGACAACGGTCGGGCGTGTAAACAGTTGGGATTTGAGCATCATGTCCATAGATGAGAGTCGGTTCTCTTTTGAAGCGATGAGCATAACGTGGGCGACGAATATTTCCAAGCGAGCAGCAAAGTTTATACAGCGTCGGGTCCAGGGGGGTGTGGCAGCGAAAAAGTTTGAGAGCAGCAGGGGTGTAAACAGGCTCCATTGCCAAGTTACAAAAAACACACAGGCACAGCATAAGGCGAGCTGAGAGGACATTAATCCAGCTGCCAGCGGAAAACATGACATCGGCACAGTAAAGTTGTCACAAGCGACACAGCAACACCACGCTAATGCTACATGTTAGCCAACCAGGCTCACAACACAACCCAGTCCGTAATGTAATCAGCGCAGTTTAGTACGCCAACCATTGAACAGACTGGGGACAACAACGAGGTAGAGACACACTCACCACTGCAGTAGTCACTGTGAGGGGAGAGAGGAAGAGAGCTCATACAGGGGAAGAGCAGGCGTGCCGAGCAGTGGCAAACAGAACTGGAGGAGCAAGTTTGTAGCAAAGTTTGTAGCATTAATCCACGGATTGATACAACAGCAGCAAAGCAACAATGCTCCAGCGAAAGGGCAGGAAGGTTCGGCAGACACCGGGAGGAGATGCGGTAATCCACTAGATTTCGGGGGTAAATGACACAGAGAAGGAATCCAGCGATAGCAAGGAAGGAGAGACACCCGGTGAGCAGTGGCAGACACATACGCCATATGTACATACACATACTGTTCACTCAACCGGAAATGACAGTATTCTGAAATACTCAGAAAAAATGAGAAGGGCCTAGAATATCAATACCTGGTAATAATATCAATACCAATAATACCTAGAATATCAAAATCGACTGCTGGCGGTAGATCCTTTTCCTATTTAGCAACAAAACTTTGGTACAGTCTTCCTAACATTGTCCGGGAAGCAGACACACTCTGTCCGTTCAAAGCTAGACTAAAAACACATCGCTTTGACCTAGCATACACATAACACATTATAGACTTCTATAATTTAATATTAGGCTGCATAGTTTAGGTCAGCCGGAACCGGGAACACCATAAATCCTGATGTATCATAAGAAGAATGGCGTCTATGCTAATATTAGTCTCTCTGTTTATCCCGAGTTTTACCGCAGTCCGCCGGATCCAGGCCGTATCCAGATCCGATGAAGGACCTGTGCCTGGACATGATGACAAAGCACCGAAGTCTCAACCAGTCTCTCCCTGTTTACTGAAGTCAGCTGGACCCCGCCCGTATCCAGATCAGATGGTGGACCTGGACCCATCCATGATACATCCCTGAAGTGCCAGCCTCATTAGCCAGAGGAGAACTGGCCCCTGACTGAGCCTGAGTTCTCCCAAGGTTTTTTTCTCCATTCTGTCACCTGATGGAGTTTTGGTTCCTTCCCACTGTTGCCTTGGTTTTTGACTTGCTTAGTTGGGGACATTTAAAGGGGTCATGACATGGTTTTTGTTTTATTATGTTCCCTTAGCTGCAATTATAGTATTACTATAGTTTTTTTGGACAAAAAATGTTTAGTGCTTTATGACTTACCACCCTGTTTCTCATCCTCTGATTCAAACAGTCTGTTTTGGGGTGTTTCCCCTTTAAGAGTTCAGTGTTAACACCCACTGTTATGATTGGCTAATGTCATTGGCTAAAGTAGTTTTAAGATGAAATGCATTAGGCTTGTTTGAGATGAGCAAAATCTGCGCAGAATCGATCACCGGTGATCACCGCGAGATGCATTCCGGTTAGAAATGTGTCCGAGTGCAGTCCGCCTTGCTCTGATGTCATGCTGACGTATGTCAAAAATCTCTCGCGAGCGCAAGGCGCACGTGTCGGATTCTGCAGTCGGGCGCAGTTGCTCTCCACCGACTGCGCTGATCAAAAGCATGATGGGAAACGACTTACTGACGACACAGCTTAAAGTCCGCGTGAACCGGAAGTTGCAAACGACTTTTCTCCAGTGCTGTGTCGTATTTCCCAGTGAAAAGGAATATTGAACAGAGGGCAGGGTTTTACTCTAGCGCTCCTCCTCTCCATCTTTCGCTCATTACAGACTAACGATTTGAGGGGAGTGGTTAAGCGTTTCTCAACCCAAGCCGTCAAGCATACGTCATCAGGGAAGGTCCTCCAATGCAGAGAGGAGGGGCATTTTCAGATTTTGATTAAAGATTACGAAGCCAAAACATTTTTTTCCGTGTTTTAACTTGCACGGATTAATTGTTCACCACAAGACTAGTAATATGCGCTAACAAAGTAAATAGGGTCCATTTTGATTTCAGTTGGACTTTAATGCTCATTGGTTTAAACAACTGTGATGTATTGTTGTCTTTTAAAATGTTTGATTTTAAAACTCTAATATCATGTTTTATGTGTATAGCCTATGTTATGTGAATATTCCCAAACTATCTGACAGTGCGATCTCTTTGGGTTACGCAATTAAATTTTTTATTAAAAAAAATAAAAACACATAGGCCTATGTAGAGTTGTGCTCCCCGCAGGATCCCCATTGCCATGAAAGATAAGGTCAAGGCGGAGCTGGACCGAATGACTGCCCTTGGTGTAATTATACCAGAAAACGACGCAACAGAATGGGTGTCTGCCATGGTTGCAGCGAAAAAAAAAGATGGAACAGTGCGCCTTTGCATCGACCCAGTGCATCTAAACCAGGCCCTCCTCAGACCCCGTCATCCGCTCAAATCAATTGACCAAATCATTGCGGACATGCCCGGTGCAAAAATATTTAGCATCTTAGATGCCAAGTGTGGGTTTTGGCAAATACCCCTTGACCGCGCATCCTCCAAGCTCACAACATTCATGTCACCTCATGGCCGATATAGGTTCCTGAGAATGCCATACGGCATATGCACAGGCAGTGAGGTCTTCCAAAATGTGATGGAACAGTTATTTGCTGGACAACCTTGCGAGATCGTGGTCGATGACATCCTCATCTGGGGACGTACATTACTAGAACATGATGAACGCCTAACACAGGTTTTGAACAGGATCCGTGCCATCAACCTAAAGCTCAATCCTGACAAGTGCAAATGCAGAGTCAACTGTGTACACTATGTAGGACACCTGTTAACCGCTGATGGTGTTAAGCCTGATCCGGAAAAGATCAAAGCCGTCTGCGAGATGGAGAAGCCACAGGACAAACAGGCTTTACAGCAGTTTCTGGGCATGACAAACTATCTATCCCACTTCTGACACCATGTAGAGTGTCAAGAAATACACATGTAACTCGTGTGAGTGTAGACACTAGACTGACTTTATTTACGTTACCCGCTTCATCCAAACAGGGGTTGCCATAGTGACGTTAACATCAACACTGATATTTAAAGTGATAGTGCCACTCACAGCAGAGCCATCACGATGTGCATTTGACAAATACCCGGGGGCCATATAGGCGAGCTGATGAGGATGACGATGGTGAGTGAGCTTTGTTGATGTTAACGTCACTATGGCAACCCCTGTTTGGATGAAGCGGGTAACGTAAATAAAGTCAGTCTAGTGTCTACACTCA
This sequence comes from Rutilus rutilus, assembly GCA_021464565.1. Taxonomy (NCBI): domain Eukaryota; kingdom Metazoa; phylum Chordata; class Actinopteri; order Cypriniformes; family Leuciscidae; genus Rutilus; species Rutilus rutilus. The sequence continues at coordinate 4,737,447 of JAJAQA010000013.1, forward strand.
CACGAGTTACATGTGTATTTCTTGACACTCTACAGCCTATGTCTGTATTAAAGAAAAAAATATTGATAAACATGTATTTGGAATAGAATTAAATAACAAGTACTTTGGGTGTCTTGTTCATTTTATTTATTTTCATATAGAAGCAACGTACAGAACTTAAATTCCATCCAGTTTATTGGCAACACTGTGCACGAGCGTGAATCCCGTGAATCCCGCGATATCCATCTTTGATCTCACAGGTGTCAGATCCACTGCGAGAAGAGAGAACTGTCCGGCTTGCCTGCTCTTTTTTCACTCCTCCTCTCACTGCAGCCGCCTACTCTCGACTACATTTCAGGCGAGGCAAGGCGCATCTCAAACAAGCCTATTACTTACAGTTTGCGGTGTCGTTGTTGGGACCTGAATAGTCGACACGGCCTGATCTTTAAGCAAAAGTTTTCTGGAAAAGCCAGCATCATACTGCGATTTGTTCTCAAAACAGTCATCCTTGAAATGTAGACAACACAAGCTTAAATCAACACTGCCGTGACTGGGACGTCCGCAAAAATAAACTGCATCCATTTTTCCCTGACGTCTGGATCGTTCGGCCTCCGTGCCATGCAGTGCGCGCTCCACACTCAGCTTTGTTCCTTTTTTGCATAAAAGCGTCTTCTAAATATAGCCTATTAAATGTTATAATAAAATAATATAAAATTGTTATTATTTGCGTAGCTATACATGGACCTCAAACACACCGTGTCTTCTAAGTCAGGTGACTGTAAATGCACAAAAACTGTTTCCATTGCAGTTTTGCGAAATATTCTTTTCGAATTGCCTGGAAAAACCACATGGGAGCGTATAAAAACTTTTTTGCGATAAACGAGAGTTTTTGCGAAATTTACGTGTTTCCATTGTGCGTATGTTCAATTCGCAATTTCAATTTGCGCAATTTGAAGGGTAATGGAAACGCGGCTGTTTTCTTTGGTTTTGTAAGAAAATGGCATTTTCAAGCAATCTTTCTCATGGTTAGTTACCACTATTTTTAAAAAAGTAGTTTCTTGTACAAAGACCAAATTTTTACAGTGAAAAAGCTATATTATAAATGTCTAAATATTGTTTGGAAATAAAGTTTATTACGTTAATTACGGATATTTTTATTCAATTAATGGATTTTTCTATCCATCATAGCACTGTACTGTTAGATATATTTATTTATATGTATTTTAATCTAATTTACATTAAAATTTTACTTTTATATATATTTAATTATTTATATATATAGAGAGAGAGGGAGAGAGAGAGAAGCTTTGTCTTTTTAAAAAAAAGGCTCTTTAAAACATACTGTGAATAACGTATAACAAACAAAAAAGTATCATAATACATCATTATGCACAGTGGTACTGAAGTACCTTGAAATAAATTGTAGTTGTGCAGATAAAAATGATACACAAATATGTTAATCACATAGTACTGTCACTTGTCATAAGTCTTATAATGCATGTACTGTGTCTCAGGACTACAGGCTGGATTTCGGTCTTTGGGGCGACTGCACGGACTGCTCTTGGCACGGTGGAGTCGCATCGATACAGTTTTCCAATTTATGATCAGTATTGTATTGGATTTCACACCCTTTCCACAGAAAACAAACAAACTCAAATCAGTATTTCATGTCCATTTATTTATTTTGTAAATAGCTGAGTATCATGCTGATTTACTGCACATTATCTCCTAAATATATACAGTGGAAAAGATAACTGTTAGTACTTTTAAGATAAAATAGTATACTGGTTAAAAAAAAGCCATGATATCTGCTTCCATCGTCGGCTTAATCACATGAACACATATAGGCAGATGCACATATAGTAACCAATATATTGTGCATCCCTATTACACACTGTACAAAGCATCTATATGTTGGATATGTTTTACACAGGAACTAAAATATCTGCATATCTGCATTTGGTCATGTATTACGAATCCAATGTATTACGAATCCTGCACATGTTAAAGACAGGAACAGGTTCATAAAGGAGTGTACAGCCCATTAGAGGTCAAAGTATAAATGAAAGAAGAGTCGCTTCTCTGCCGGACGTACAAGATGAACAATTTCAGACCCTGTCCACCTTCACCACATAAAAAGGTATAAAAGGTACATTTTACTGCCATTAAAAATTCTGACCGACCAAACTAAGACATAAAGTTTAATTACACATCACAAAGTGAACATCCCACCCCTCTGATCAAATATTAACAAGTATTTTAAAGTGCAACATAACTGGAGATTCAGATGTTCTCAATATAGTTGTCTTTTAATTGATAACTGTCTAGTTACATACTGTAACTATAATGATAAGTGTCAATGAAGAGTCATCTATTCATATTTTGACTTTGTTTATCTTGTCTCAGTCTTCATCAAGGTTGTGTGTTTAGGGGCTCAACAGAACGGCTTGCCTCAAAACTACATACAGAAGCTCCTGGCACTGGAAACAAACAACTACAGCGGCACTTCCATACTGGACCAGATTACAGACATCGAGAAATGACCTGCAGGAAATTATGTGTATTTATACCATAGTAATCAAGTCCGTTATTAATAAATACACAGGTTTTAACCTTTGTGTTAGGTTGAAATCTTTTGTAACATGGTACACTGAAGACACACTGATTGTTACAAACTACACTATGTAAAATTAAATTTTGGATGAAGGATTGTATAATTCTGTAAAGTTACACAAACACACATGTGTGATGATTACTGTGGGTTTGTGTCTGTTGTGTCTGTTGAATGTGATGTGTCTGTAGTGGCTCTTTATTCACCATCAGCTGATCCAGAGAAGCTCAGAGTAACAGATCTAAAACCTGTAGGTAAAACACAGTCAAATGTGTGTGACATTACTGCATCATCCACTTTACAACAACTAAAACAAACTATATATCACTATTAGTGAAAGATAATAACCCTGTGATACATAGTGTCAACTAGAGTTGATAGATCTGTATAAGCCATTTTAAACATTCAGCATTGGACCTTTGACTCTTATCCATAATAATACTCTTTGTGTCAGATTTTTTTTTATGATAACGAAAGTGCCAACTGGTTATACATATTTCTATTTCTATTAAAAAGCACAAAAGCAGAATTATTTTAAAATACACCACTTTGGTAAAAAAAATATTGCAAATTATTATATACTTGTTTTGAAATAAAATGAAAACATTTTTTTGGCATATCAAAAATTAATGCATTTATGGGTTAAAACTCAAACATGATCATCATCATTAAACTCTGCTTAATATAAAAAATTATTAGCAACCAATTAATAGATAGCAATTAATAATATATAACAAAAGTAATAACATTACTCACAAAAGCTTCTTCAGTTCATAATGTGGATCATCCTTTAGAGCAGAGAGCAGCTTCACATCTGAGTATCTTAGATTATTTCCAATCAGATCCAGTTGTCTCAGGTGTGAGGGGTTTGATCTCAGAGCTGAAGCCAGAGCAGCACAACCTTCATCTGTCACTCCACAAAAGCTCAACCTGTAGAGAACAATGACACTCTTCAGTCTCTCAGTTCAGGATCTACAGCTCAGATAAGCAGGAGCTTCACAATCAGAAAGAAGGACTTGATCCACGGCACAATTAACAGGTCCAGTCTAGAAACCCACTTCTACATGGTGCTTGAGGAGGTTCATTTCAATATCATTAGCATTTTAGAATCTTTTAATTTTTTATGCGAGTATGACAAAATCCTCAAAACAACACATTACATACATTCAAATCAATGTTTCATGTCCAGTTATTTTTGGTTTGGTAAGTAGTGGTGTAATAAACGCGGCAATTCCCACTTTTCATTGGTATGCAAATTATATATACAACTATTATTACTTAATATCAGGATGGAGAGAGAAATGCTATTCAGCCATGTCTAGACTCCTCGTCTCTGAAAGCCAATAACCATCTGGAACTGAGGAACCATGTTCAACAGCAGACTCACAAACCACACATGTTTGCAAAACACCTGATCAGCTTCACAACATCTCTAAGAAATAAAGAAACCTCACCTCACCTGTGTTGTGTGAAAAACATTTTTGTACCAGGTATTTGTTTTTTCATTTTTACACTCGATACATGTGGATAAAACTCTACAGATGATCATACATCCCTGTCAGAACTGATACAACTATACACTATTTGAGAAAATTTCATTGTGAGTATCAGTGAGTGTGTGACTCTCAGAGAGATGATTTACCTCAGTGTCTCCAGTTTACAGTGAGGATCTTTCAGTCCAGCAGAGAGCAGATTCACTCCTGATGTTCCTAGATCATTTCCAGTCAGACTCAGTTCTCTCAGGTGTGAGGGGCTTGATCTCAGAGCTGAAGCCAGATCAGTAAAACCTTCATCTGTCACTCCACAATTATTCAAACTGTAGAGAACAATGACACTCTTCAGTCTCTCAGTTCAGGATCTACAGCTCAGATAAGCAGGATGGAGCACCGCAAAATCCTAAACACATCTGAATATGAATAACGTTCAGTAAAAAAGTACTGAAAAACTTTTGTAATATATGAATAGGATAATATTGTACATGTTAATTGTTCTTTGTACATTAATATTTTTTTTACTATTTTAACTGCAGATTTCCTATATCCACCCTTTTCCTAACGAGCCTACTGCGTTTTAGATTATGGGAGACACTTCAGGTTTCAGGAAGTTCCACTCAAAAAGACTGAAACAAATCATTTCAAATCATAAGGTTGCATTAAATAATCCTTATCCATCAGTTTGACTGAATGAGCTGTAAAATTTCTTTAATTATCTATTTTCAGATGTCAAGAGAATAATGTGACGTGTTATGACAAGAATATATGTAGCAACAGCTCTTTTCAGTCACTGCATTCTTTTCCTCCTGATTCTTTTCGGTTTTTTTTTTTTGTATTCCACTGTAACAGTCTGAAAAAGACAACATATATTGCACATTTGTGGTCTGCTCTCCTGAATTACTGTAAGATATATCCCATGAATAATTCACTAGAATGCATTAAGAATCTCTTGTTTTTCTCCCCAAATCCTTGCGTCTCTTTCCAGGTTTGTTTTCACACGGATGCTTTAAAATGTGATTGTCTCCCCTTTCACGTCTAATATCTAGGATTTTTTTCAGCAGGTAAATACAATATTCAAGTCAAATGACAGAAACCACTTTGAAATAGTATCACTCATTGTTACTGAAAACTTTCTGCTTTCAAGTATGGGTAGGTTGGTACACTTTCCATGTCAGGTGGTACAACAACAGCATATATATATATATATATATATATATATATATATATATATATATATATATATACACATATACATACAACTAATTGGTTGAACCGTCTGACATACAAAAAAGTCAAAAAATTTATTTAAACACTTTGAAATGTTATTTAACAACTCAAACTTGTTTAAACTCATTGTTCATGACATAAAAATATGCATTACATCAGTTTTGAAAAGATTTTTATTTGGAAGCTTTATTTGTCAGTGACACATTTATAGCCCTGAGTTTCCATTGTCCATTATCAGTTCTCGTTTATGCTTATGATCTCTTGCGTGTTTATTTTGATTTGTTAATAAAGACTGTTCATTTTGGATACTCCTTTGTGTCTTTGTGCAATTTATACTGCCACGTTACAGTTACAGTTACAGTTACTGAACATTTTTGATTAAGGCAACGTGTTACATAATACAGACACATACTGTTAACTACAGTGATATTTAACATCTGTATTATTGCTGTGGAAATAATCAATCTTTTGGGTTATTCATGGTTTGTTGTAGTAATTTATTAATGCTTTTACACTTTTAAATGTCCTTTTAATGTTCTATGGTTGAAGGGTGAGCAGAATAATGTCATCTCATTGTGCCCGGTTTTTGAAAATGCTTATTATTTATATTGCGTTCATAGAGCGAACCTTTTGCTGATTGTTTACAGTTTAAAGGAAGTTACTCCTATAATTCGAGCAAATGGTCATGGGGCGTAGGAAAAGGAGGATAGCTGTGCTAGTGTTATCTTATATTACTTCTCAATTATTAAGATCAATTCCTGTGAGATAATTTGAGTTTGATTCTGTCATATTTCCACCTATTTTTTGTGTGTCCTGTGAGTAAATGTCCTAAATGTAGAGGTGAAGACAGGTGAACGAAACGTCACCAATCAGTTAGTGATTTCCTTTCTGAATATTAATAAGCTTTAAGGGTAAACACAGCACTGATCTGGGCCTGCAGAAACTAGGTTTGACACTTCTGATTTATCTGATCAGCAGTCATGTAACAAGGATAATGTACAGTTGGTCTACACTAGGGTTGGGTATCATTTGAATTTTAACGATTCCGATTTTATTCTGCTAATTGATTGCTAATTTCAATTCCAATATAATTATATATAATTTACATTTATTCCAAGTCATATTGCAAAATGTTTCATTGTGGCTGAATACCATGAACAAAAAAATTACAGGCTAAAGATCACTTTGGTTTAAAAATACGATAAAAACAAGCCTAACTAATATAAATTTCAAGCATTATTAAAGACAAGTGAACTCTCAGAAATGTAAAAAGAACAAATAAAAAATGAGAAATCGCAAAAATAAATACAACTGAACAAAGATAAGATTGAAATACTTTTCCACATTAGTTTGCAAATGATACACAACTCTGTTTTTCAGATGAGACAGTGATGATGGACAGATAAATGCTATTCAGCCATATCTAGACTCCTCGTCTCTGAAAGCCAATAACCATCTGGAACTGAGGAACCATGTTCAACAGCAGACTCACAAACCACATGTTTGCAAAACACCTGATCAGCTTCACAGCTTAACCAGAACTGATTCAACTATAAACTATTTGAGAATATTTCATTGTGAGTATCAGTGAGTGTGTGACTCTCAGAGAGATGATTTACCTCAGTGTCTCCAGTTTACAGTGAGGATCTTTCAGTACAGCAGAGAGCAGATTCACTCCTGATGATCCTAGTTTATTTCCAGTCAGATCCAGTTGTCTCAGGTGTGAGGGGTTTGATCTCAGAGCTGAAGCCAGAGCAGCAAAACCTTCATCTGTCACTCCACAAAAGCTCAACCTGTAGAGAACAATGACACTCTTCAGTCTCAGTTCAGGATCTACAGCTCAGATAAGCAGGAGCTTCATAATCAGAAAGAGGGACTTAATCCACGGCACGATTAACAGGTCCAGTCTAGAAACCCACTTCTACATGGTGCTTGAGGAGGTTCATTTCAATATCATTACAATTTTAGAATCTTTTCATTTTTTTTATGTGAGTATGACAAAATCCTCAAAACAACACATTACATACATTCAAATCAATGTTTCATGTCCAATTCTTTTTTTTTTTGGTAAGTAGTGGTGTAATAAGCGGGGTAATTCACACTTTTCATTGGTATGCAAATTATATATACAACTATTATTACTTAATATCAGGATGGAGAGAGAAATGCTATTCAGCCATGTCTAGACTCCTCGTCTCTGAAAGTCAATAACCATCTGGAACTGAGGAACCATGTTCAACAGCAGACTCACAAACCACACGTGTTTGCAGAACACCTGATGAGCTTCACAAAATCTCTAAGAAATAAAGAAACCTCACCTCACCTGTGTTGTTTGAAAAACATTTTCGTAACAGGTATTTGTTTTTTCATTTTTACACTTGATACATGTGAATAAAACTCTACAGATGATCATACATCCCTGTCAGAACTGATACAACTATACACTGAGAATATTTCATTGTGAGTATCAGTGAGTGTGTGACTCTCAGAGAGATGATTTACCTCAGTGTCTCCAGTTTACAGTGAGGATCTTTCAGTACAGCAGAGAGCAGATTCACTCCTGATGTTCCTAGTTTATTTCTAGCCAGATCCAGTTTTCTCAGGTGTGAGGGGTTTGATCTCAGAGCTGAAGCCAGATCAGTAAAACCTTCATCTGTCACTCCACAATTATTCAAACTGTAGAGAACAATGACACTCTTCAGTCTCTCAGTTCAGGATCTACAGCTCAGATAAGCAGGATTGAGCACCACAAAATCCTAAACACATCTGAATATGAATAACGTTCAGTAAAAAAGCACTGAAAAACTTTTGTAATATATGAATAGGATAATATTGTACATGTTAATTATTCTTTGTATATTCATATTTTTTACTATTTTAACTGCAGATTTCCTATATCCACCCTTTTCCTAACGAGCCTACTGCGTTTTAGATTATGGGAGACACTTCAGGTTTCGGGAAGTTCCACTCAAAAAGACTGAAACAAATCATTTCAAATCATAAGGTTGCATTAAATAATCCTTATCCATCAGTTTGACTGAATGAGCTGTAAAATTCTTTAATTATCTATTTTCAGATGTCAAGAGAATAATGTGACGTGTTATGACAAGAATATATGTAGCAACAGCTCTTTTCAGTCACTGCATTCTTTTCCTCCTGATTCTTTTCGGTTTTTGTTTTTTTGTATTCCACTGTAACAGTCTGAAAAAGACAACATATATTGCACATTTGTGATCTGCTCTCCTGAATTACTGTAAGATATATCCCATGAATAATTCACTAGAATGCATTAAGAATATCTTGTTTTTCTCCCCAAATCCTTGCGTCTCTTTCCAGGTTTGTTTTCACACGGATGCTTTAAAATGTGATTGTCTCCCCTTTCACGTCTAATATCTAGGATTTTTTTCAGCAGGTAAATACAATATTCAAGTCAAATGACAGAAACCACTTTGAAATAGTATCACTCATTGTTACTGCCATGAGCATTAGTTTCATTGTGTTTTGGTTTGGTTCTGTTCTGTTCCTGTTTGCCTGTGTTCCAGATCCTATCCTTGTTGACTTTTATGGTTACTGATTATGCCTTTGTTTGTTTCCATAGTTACCCATCAGTTTCAGCTGTGTCTAGTTTGACTTTCTTTGTTCTAACCCTGTATTTGGGTCAATGATATGATGTGCATATTTTTTTGTCCAAGTGCATTTTTTCCTTTTAAATTAATTTGATAAATTCATGACAAATATCACTTCGTTCTATAAAACCTATTTAGTTTGAATTAATTTTAGTGCATTTAAATAATAAATATTATTTGATGTTTTATCTTAAACCCCCAGAATGTCAGGTGGTGCAACTGTCCGAACTAATGAACAGAGTTAAGAAAACTATTTAAAATTGTGTCTTAATAATTAAATATGTAAAACAAAATACAATGTTATCATTTTTGGTTTTAAACCTTTCATGTAAACAAATGTTATAAATATCAGTAGTTTTAAATCTGTTCAGATAGTTGAAAAACATTTGTCCAACAATTTGTATATTCTCAAATGTCAGGGTGGCACAGCTGCAAACTCTTTTATTATGATTTGACAAGGTAATAACAGTAAAGATGATAATGCATAATCCAGAGGAGCATGGCTGATCCTTGTGGCAGAGTGAAAATGTTTGAAGATATCTCTCAAATACTGGAAAAAAATAATTTTCTAGTTTCAAGTATGGGTAGGTTGGTACACTTTCCATGTCAGGTGGTAAAACAACAGCATATACATACAACTAATTGGTTGAACCGTCTGACATACAAAAAAGTCAAAAAATTAATTTAAACACTTTGAAATGTTATTTAACAACTCAAACTTGTTTAAACTCATTGTTCATGACATAAAAAATATGCATTACATCAGTTTTGAAAAGATTTTTATTTGGAAGCTTTATTTGTCAGTGACACATTTATAGCCCTGAGTTTCCATTGTCCATTATCAGTTCTCGTTTATGCTTATGATCTCTTGCGTGTTTATTTTGATTTGTTAATAAAGACTGTTCATTTTGGATACTCCTTTGTGTCTTTGTGCAATTTATACTGCCACGTTACAGTTACAGTTACAGTTACTGAACATTTTTGATTAAGGCAACGTGTTACATAATACAGACACATACTGTTAACTACAGTGATATTTAACATCTGTATTATTGCTGTGGAAATAATCAATCTTTTGGGTTATTCATGGTTTGTTGTAGTAATTTATTAATGCTTTTACACTTTTAAATGTCCTTTTAATGTTCTATGGTTGAAGGGTGAGCAGAATAATGTCATCTCATTGTGCCCGGTTTTTGAAAATGCTTATTATTTATATTGCGTTCATAGAGCGAACCTTTTGCTGATTGTTTACAGTTTAAAGGAAGTTACTCCTATAATTCGAGCAAATGGTCATGGGGTGTAGGAAAAGGAGGATAGCTGTGCTAGTGTTATCTTATATTACTTCTCAATTATTAAGATCAATTCCTGTGAGATAATTTGAGTTTGATTCTGTCATATTTCCACCTATTTTTTGTGTGTCCTGTGAGTAAATGTCCTAAATGTAGAGGTGAAGACAGGTGAACGAAACGTCACCAATCAGTTAGTGATTTCCTTTCTGAATATTAATAAGCATTTTTAAGGGTAAACACAGCACTGATCTGGGCCTGCAGAAACTAGGTTTGACACTTCTGATTTATCTGATCAGCAGTCATGTAACAAGGATAATGTACAGTTGGTCTACACTAGGGTTGGGTATCATTTGAATTTTAACGATTCCGATTTTATTCTGCTAATTGATTGCTAATTTCAATTCCAATATAAGGTAAAAAAAAAACTAAAAAAAAACATTTATATAATTTACATTTATTCCAAGTCATATTGCAAAATGTTTCATTGTGGCTGAATACCATGAACAAAAAATGACAGGCTAAAGATCACTTTGGTTTAAAAATACGATAAAAACAAGCCTAACTAATATAAATTTCAAGCATTATTAAAGACAAGTGAACTCTCAGAAATGTAAAAAGAACAAATAAAAAATGAGCAATCGCAAAAATAAATACAACTGAACAAAGATAAGATTTAAATACTTTTCCACATTAGTTTGCAAATGATACACAACTCTGTTTTTCAGATGAGACAGTGATGATGGACAGATAAATGCTATTCAGCCATATCTAGACTCCTCGTCTCTGAAAGCCAATAACCATCTGGAACTGAGGAACCATGTTCAACAGCAGACTCACAAACCACATGTTTGCAAAACACCTGATCAGCTTCACAACATCTCTAAGAAATAAAGAAACCTCACCTCACCTGTGTTGTTTGAAAAACATTTTTGCACCAGGTATTTGCTTTTTCATTTTTACACTCGATACATGTGGATAAAACTCTACAGATGATCATACATCCCTGTCAGAACTGATACAACTATAAACTGAGAATATTTCATTGTGAGTATCAGTGAGTGTGTGACTCTCAGAGAGATGATTTACCTCAGTGTCTCCAGTTTACAGTGAGGATCTTTCAGTACAGCAGAGAGCAGATTCACTCCTGATGATCCTAGTTTATTTCCAGTCAGATCCAGTTGTCTCAGGTGTGAGGGGTTTGATCTCAGAGCTGAAGCCAGATCAGCACAACCTTCATCTGTGACATCACAATCACTCAACCTGTAGAGAACAATGACACTCTTCAGTCTCAGTTCAGGATCTACAGCTCAGATAAGCAGGAGCTTCACAATCAGAAAGAGGGACTTAATCCACGGCACGATTAACAGGTCCAGTCTAGAAACCCACTTCTACATGGTGCTTGAGGAGGTTAATTTCAATATCATTAAAATTTTAGAATCTTTTAATTTTTTATGTGAGTATGACAAAATCCTCAAAACAACACATTACATACATTCAAATCAATGTTTCATGTCCAGTTATTTTTGTTTGGTAAGTAGTGGTGTAATAAACGCGGCAATTCCCACTTTTCATTGGTATGCAAATGATATATACAACTATTATTACTTAATATCAGGATGGAGAGAGAAATGCTATTCAGCCATATCTAGATTCCTCGTCTCTGAAAGCCAATAACCATCTGGAACTGAGGAACCATGTTCAACAGCAGACTCACAAACCACACGTGTTTGCAAAACACCTGATCAGCTTCACAACATCTCTAAGAAATAAAGAAACCTCACCTCACCTGTGTTGTGTGAAAAACATTTTTGTACTAGGTATTTGTTTTTTTCATTTTTACACTTGATACATGTGAATAAAACTCTACAGATGATCATACATCCCTGTCAGAACTGATACAACTATAAACTGAGAATATTTCATTGTGAGTATCAGTGAGTGTGTGACTCTCAGAGAGATGATTTACCTCAGTGTCTCCAGTTTACAGTGAGGATCTTTCAGTCCAGCAGAGAGCAGATTCACTCCTGATGATCCTAGTTTATTTCTAGTCAGATCCAGTTCTCTCAGGTGTGAGGGGTTTGATCTCAGTGCTGAAGCCAGAGCAGCACAACCTTCATCTGTCACTCCACAATTACTCAACCTGTAGATTTAAAAAAAGATGAACTAACAGTAGTTTAAAAAAAAGAAAAAAAAAAGAAAAGTGAAACCTACAAATATACATAATTGTAATCTTATTAAAAGTTTATGACTAGCCACAATGAAATGAAATATGGTTGCCTAATACGTTACATTCTTAAAGTGAATTCAATTAATTTGTCAACTACTAGTGTATAGGGCAGGCCAACAGAAACAGTCATATTTAATCAAAGCTTTACTGGCATGATTGTCTGGCATTCAGAATGTTTAAAAATATATATATGGTGCTTCAAGTAGGCCTATTAAAATGGATAATACAGAATACAGAATGTTAATAGTGTAGAGAGATGAATGAAATGAAGCAGGAACTTTAAAATGTTAAAATATTAACAAAAACAATACAGTCAATCAGTTTAAAACACTTTGGGATAAGACAAAAAATGTTTTTTTTTTCCTAGTGTACAGTACCTGTCAAAGATTGGGAAACATTAAAAATTGTATGTTTTTGAAAGGCTTCTTATGCTCATCAAGACTTCATTTACTTGATCAAAAATACAGTAAAAACAGTAACACTGTGAAATATTACAATTAAAAATAACTTAAATACATTGCAAATTGTAATTTATTCCTGTGATTAAAGCTGAATTTTCAGCATCATTACTCCAGTCTTCAGTGTCACATGATCCTTCATCTAATATGATGATTTGTTGCTTAAGAAACATTTATGATTATTATCAATGTTAAAAACAGTTGTGCTGCTTCATATTTGTGTGAAAATGGTGACATTTTTTTCAGGATTCTGTGATGAACAAAGTTCAGTGAACAGCATTTTTTTTTGTGTGTGTGTACATTTATTAAATGTATTAAAGCATTTATTTAAAGAGGGTTAGGGTTATCTAACCCTAGGTTTATCTAACACTAACCCCTTCATTAAATAGAAAACTTTTTTAACATTATAAATGTCTTAACTGTCACTTTTAAACAATTTAATGGAACATTAGGGAGTTCACATATCGCGTCTAAAAACGTGTGGAAGGCGTTACCGCTGTCTCCTTCATTCTAAAGTGCGTGCGCTCCCGTGGCGTCTGTCGTTGCTATGCAACTATTACTTGCGCAGTTTCAGTAATGGATTTCCACCAGCGAAAAACTCTTGCTGTTAGCTCTGCTCCAAAAAAATGTACGAAAAAAAAAAAAAAAAACTAGTGTTTGGGTCCATCAAAAACATACAAACCAAAGAGAATTTCACCAGCTTTCAATGTTGTTACGGAAATGGTGAAGATGATTACTTGGTTCTTGTCACATGACCTGCGGTGTATGGCAAGCCATTTTAGCTTAAATTGTACCCAGCGTTACTCGTCGTAATTGCATTTTTACTAGTAAGAATTCAATTTGAGAGCTCTACAATTCAATTCTTACTAGTAGCAATTCCAATTAGAGAGCTCTCTAATCCAATTATTACTAGTAAGAATTACAATTACAAAGCTCTCTAATTCCATTCTTACTAGTAACAATTCCAATTAGAGAGCTCTACAAATTAATTTTTACTAGTCATATGTCTCCATTGACTTCCATTCATTTTTAATTACGGAGCTCTACAATTGAATTCTTACTAGTAAGAATACCAATAGGGGTTATGCGGAACGCCCAACGTTCTAACCGGAAAACAGGTATAAACATTTCCGGTTTGCATTACCGTATGCATCTGCAGCGGTAGATGATCTCTGAGGTAACTTATTTTGCGCTTTTTTTAGAATACAATTCTTATTTCTGTTTTAATTAAAATGTCACGAATGCTTAAGTATCAGAAAAAAAAATATTATAAAAAAAATAAAATGCAGTCTTCATTTGATTGTTTTAATCATCTGCAAGCAAATATAAAAGGTTAAACTACTATGATAGCATACAAGTCTAAACTAACTTACTGATAGTTAGCTAACTCTACATCGGGTGCCATTAGCAAAAGCTACATATACTAACTTACATACCTTCATAATCATGAATAAATGAGGAGGCGTAAAAACTTAAATCCTTTATCTAACGGAGTACTCGGGGCTCTGGAAGTCCGTTTGGCAATACGATGTACATCTGAAATGGATGGAATGGGTAGCTCCTGTAAACACCGGCTATAAAAGGTCGCCATTCCTACGCTGTGTTTACCTCAGTAGCTGACGACCGGAAGTAGTTATACCCGTTTTGTAGAACCCGGAAGTATGTTGCGCTGCTGCGCATAACCCCTATTAGAGAGCTCTCTAATCCAATTATTACAAGTAACAATTCCAATTAGAGAGCTCTCTAATTCAGTTGTTACTAGTAAGAATGCAATTGCAGAGCTCTTTAATTCAATTACAGAGCTCTGCAATTATACATATCTTTAATTCGTTTTTTTACTAGTAAAAATTCAATTAGAGAGCTCTGTAATTGTAATTGTTACTAGTAATAACTGAATTGTAGAGCTCTCTAATTGTTATTGTTACTAGTTATAATTGAATTAGAGAGCAATCTAATTGTAATTCTTACTAGTAAGAATTCAATTGTAGAGCTCTGTAATTAAAAATGAATGGAAGTCAATGGAGACATACAGTAAAAATGAATTTGTAGAGCTCTCTAATTGGAATTGTTACTAGTAAGAATGGAATTAGAGAGCTCTGTAAGTGTAATTCTTACTAGTAATAATTGGATTAGAGAGCTCTCTAGTTGGAATTGCTACTAGTAAGAATTTAATTGTAGAGCTCTCTAATTGAATTCTTACTAGTAAAAATGCAATTACGACGAGTAACGCTGGGTACAATTTAAGCTAAAACGGCTTGCCATAGCGGTGTGCTTGTGGCATTCTCAAAAGTTGAGATTTTTTCTCTCTCTGTGCCTAGAAAAAATTACCGTGTCGCTCCAATTATTAGCCTACTACATTTGAAATAACGAACTTGAACAAAAGACTTCCATAGATAAATTCCTATAAATAAATAAATTCCTATAAATCAATGGAAAGCTTATTCCTAAATAAGCTTTCCATTGATGTATGGTTTGTTAAGATAGGAAAATATATTTGGCTGAGATACAACTATATTTGAAAATCTGGAATCTGAGGGTGCAAAAAATCGAAACATTGAGAAAATCGCCTTTAAAGTTGTCTATTTATGTTCACGATTGTGCAGCATTCACTCACAAAAATAAATGTTTTAAATATATTTTTACGGTAGGGAATTTACAAAATATCTTCATGGAATATGATCTTTACTTAATATCCTAATGATTTTTGGCCCATACAATGTATTGTTGGCTATTTTTGTTTGGCACAAATATACCAATGTGACTTGTGACTGGTTTTGTAATCCAGGGTCACATTTTTACTAGTGGAAATCTAATTCCTGATATCAAAACTAGCCATTGTTACTAGTAAAAAAACTATTTCTGATATCAATAATTTTAACTGGA
This sequence comes from Rutilus rutilus, assembly GCA_021464565.1. NCBI lineage: Eukaryota > Metazoa > Chordata > Actinopteri > Cypriniformes > Leuciscidae > Rutilus > Rutilus rutilus. Next base: position 4,753,240 of record JAJAQA010000013.1, read on the forward strand.
ATTGTAGATATCAAGAATTCATATCCTGGGAATGAATAGAAGTCAAAACGGCTTCCCATTGGCCATTGACAATAAAATCTCATGGCCACAACATCCTGTTCCCATACACAAAAGAAATATATTTGAAATATATTTTCAAAATATATTTTTGGAATATATGCAAATATTTGAAATTGGCCCAATAAATATATTTTAGTTAAATATATGTAAATATATTTTCATATATGTTTACATATATGTTTTAACTTTTGCTAATTGTTTCATTTGAAATATATTTTGAAATTTAAAAAGCTAACATTTTCACAAGCAAACAACACATTTTCAATTTATTTTTTAGATAGACCACTTCAGCCATGGATGCAGTGCTCTACCACTTCCCCACATACATACATTTTTCCTACTGGTCGGGGATCGAACCGGCAACCCTTCAGTTACAAGCCCAAATCCCTAACCAGTAGGCCACGGCTGCCCTTTTACTGACTTTATTGGCCTAAAATGACAATTTTATGTAGGAAATAACACACATAATGCAGAGTTTTTTCCCTATTTTTACAGAATTGAATACAGTTATTTAATAGTGTGTGTATGCAGTGTTAGACACTGAGTTCTATCTATTGTTTAAGTGCACTTCACTGTTGGAGTGTCACTGCTATACTTGCATCATAAATACTGTGCATATTTTCAATATTTAAATGACTTCAGGAAAGATGTCAATAAAACAACAATAAATCTAATAATTGCACTTAGTGTTAGGTACGTGCCACCTAATATGGCCTAATAGTCCTAGGAAAGCAACTATCTGTCATTTTACATTGCAGTCATTTAAATGTAAGTACAGTATTTATTATAGCAGTGTGTCATAATACAGTAGTGAAATATGGTAGCCTACTGTTGTGTATAGGGGAAAAGGTAGAGGAATTACTATGATCAAAATACATTTTCGACCCTTCTTTAGCAAGCTACACATTTTATGACCATATATTTTGTCATATATTTTACATTACATGTTATAAATGTAAATATATTTCACACTTAACATCATACTGTATATTTTTGTTATATTTCAGAATATATTTCAAAATTATAAATATAAGTGAACAACGTCAAAGTATTTGGAATATATGCCACATATATTTTTGACACTTTAAAATATATTTCAATATATTTCTTTTGTGTATGGGTTCCCATGAGTTAATATTCAATAGTCAATCACGACAAAACTAAGGGCCTGTCCCAATACCCACACTTGCGGTCTTGGCCACTTTAGAGCACATGCATCCAGCAGGAAGTCAGTGTCCAAGACTGAAGACTGTCCCAGGTCTGATAAATGTCAAAGCTCAGTGCCCTTAATGCACACTAAATCCACACTGACTCTAATACCGCTTCAGAGCAGTATTTGAGGCTAAGCGTATCTCATCTCTTCGATCGCATCACGTTCAGGAACTGTGGTCTGAAATCGCAAAATGTCGAGAAAAATGTTCCAGGTCTTATGCCGTTCTTTTGAATATATATATATATATATATATATATATATATATATATATATTAGCTAAACCCTGAACAAAGTGCTTTCTTTACCTAATGAGTTCTCTTACGAGAGTTCTCTCGTACTGCGTTTTATCAAAACTCTACGGGAAAAGTCTCTTTTCACGAAACACTGAAGCAAAAATTATCCTTTAATTTTTCATATATGTAAAACGCGTTGCGGCAGCAGCAGACAGCTGAAGCAAGACGGCTTGTCTGCTCATTGGCTGCTCTGCGGCAACTGCATAAGCCTATCGAGCGCAGGCTGATGCAACATCAGACCAATCGCCACTTCCCGCCGAGACGGGCGTGGCTTACCTCTATAAAAGGAGCTCGAGAAGGCTGATTCACTTGATTTTAATCTCTTCAGCGAAGCGCACGCATCGCTGGATCACGGAAGCAAGCGTCGTTCGAAGCAAGCACTTCAGCGGGACGAGCCCTCGAAGCCGCTGGCCAACGCCGCCTTCTACAGCCGTACCTGCTGCGCTTTCCGACGCCTATATCCTTATTGCTATATTTCTCTGTTTTCTGTGTGTGTGTGTGTGTGTGTGTTCGCTGCAACACTCACCCCTAAAAGAGCTGCGTCTTTTTCAAGACGCCTTCTCATGCAGCGCTCGCGCTCGCTGACGGCGAAACGCCCTCACTCCGAGCCAATTGCCTACGGTGACTCTGAGGACTCGCCAGGCATCCTTTCCGAGGCTGCCCTTCCTGGAAGCGGAGGGCGGGATTAGTTTTTCTTTACGTTACAAGAAAAGCTACCCTGCCTCTGCACGCGTCATTCACCGGCGAAGGAGAAAAGAGTGTTCTTAGTCCCACCGTTGGTCGGTCTGACCTCTTTTCTCTCACATTTCTCAGTTCCCTGTTCGGCGACTGGAAATATTATTGCAGCAAGTGAGTCTGTTACACGCTTGCCTGCCAGCAAACGCCGAAGGAAACATGTTGACGCCGCTTTCAAAGCCTGTATCCCCCTGTGACTCAGTGGTGGAATTATAAGTTCTCCACGTGGGAGACCGGGGTTCGGATCCCGGTCTAGCGGCATATATATTTATGCCGCCAATGCTTTGCTCTGTAAGTCCCCTGAAGGCGACTGCAGAGATGCATTTTGCAGCCAGCGAGCGCGTAGTACCCGCTTGCCTGCAACCGAACACCGTTTCTACGGTTCCCGCGCGTCACTGGCGAAAGAGAATGGAGTGTTTTCAGCCCCGCTGAATCTGGGCGATTTCCACTCTTCTCACATTCTGGCATTTTGCAGGCGTTCTGAAAATGCAAATCACTCTGTCTGTTCCCCGAGAGGCAACTGCAGACGTGTTTTTTTGCTGGCCACGAGCACGTGGTACAGGCCTGCAAGCAAACGCCAGTGTGGATAATACTCGTGCTGACTTTGTCTATGTATCTTCACTGTGGTCCAGTGGTAGATTCTTAGACTTGCGCGCGGGCGATCGGAGGTTCGAACCCCAGGCCGGCCGGCAGAAAATATTTATGCCGCCGAATGCAAATCACTCTGTTTGTTCCCCGAGAGGCAACTGCAGACGTGTTTTTTGCTGCCCACAAGCACGTGGTACATGCCTGACAAGCATGCCTGACAAGCAAATGTGGTGTCCTACATAAATCGCCAGGGCGGTCTGAATTCCATACCCCTGTACAGGCTGGCGAAACGCCTCCTGCTATGGGCTCAGCACAACCTGCGCTCGCTGAGAGCAGTACATGTGCCCGGGCTGCTGAATGTGGGCCCGGACAGACTGTCCAGGAACAACGTTCCTACGGGCGAATGGTCTCTACACCCGCAAACAGTCCGGCTGTTGTGGGAGAGATTCGGCAAAGCGGAGGTGGACCTATTCGCGTCCCGCCAAAACGCGCACTGCCCCGCATTCTTTTCAAAGACCGACAGCGTGCTGTCCCAAAAGTGGCCGCGCTGCCTGCTATACGCTTTTCCCCCCATCTCCCTCCTGCCTCAGGTGTTGGAACGGGTCAGGAAAACGAAATGCCCAGTGCTGCTTGTAGCACCGTTCTGGAAGAACCAGGCATGGTTCCCAGTTCTGATGCAGTTAGCAGACATCGCTCCATGGCCAGTGCCGTTGAGGAGAGATCTCCTCTCGCAGGCCAGGGGCTCGATCTGGCACCCACACCTGGAACTATGGTCCCTTCATGTGTGGGCGCTCAACGGATACCCGTTGGTCTCGCAGAGGGAGTCATGAATACCATCACGGAGGCTAGAGCGCCGTCAACCAGACGACTCTATGCTTCAAAGTGGTCGGTTTTCTCCGGCTGGTGTACAGCTCGGAGCCTTTCACCCCTCGAATGTGAGGTAACGGAGGTTCTCTCCTTCCTACAAGAGCTGTTGGATAAGGGCAGATCCCCTTCCACGCTCAAAGTGTATGTGGCGGCTATTTCAGCGTTCTCCGGTTCAACGCTGGGTCAGTCACTAGGAAGGAATGATTTAGTCATCCGCTTCCTCAGGGGAGCTAGGAGACTGAATCCACCCAGACCTCCGTCAGTCCCTATGTGGGACCTTTCTACGGTCCTGGCGGCCATGAAAGGTGCCCCTTTCGAGCCTATCCAGTCAATCAGTCTCAAACATTTGTCTTTCAAAACAGTGTTTTTGATGGCTCTCGCTTCAGTGAAGCGCATAGGCGATCTGCACGCGCTCTCCGTGAGCCCGACATGCTTGGAGTTTGGTCCTAATGACTCTAAAGTCATACTCAAACCTAAGCACGGCTATGTGCCGAAATCCCTCAACACGCCTTTTCGGGCTCAGGTCATTTCCCTGGCTGCCCTGCCGGCGTCGAATGAGGAAGGGGACTCGAGTTTTCTTTGCCCTGTTAGGGCTTTAAGAACTTATATGTCCCGCTCTGCTGCCTTTAGACAGACAGAGCAGCTCTTTGTCTCGTTCAGCGGACGTTCCAAAGGAACGGCTGTTTCGAAACAAAGGCTATCCAGATGGATAGTTGACGCCATAGCGCTGGCTTATACTGCCAAGGGCATTCAATGCCCGTTGGGAGTCAGAGCGCACTCTACGAGAGGCGTTGCCTCCTCGTGGGCTTGGTCCAGCGGGATTTCCTTACAGGATATATGTACGGCGGCAGGCTGGGCCTCTCCGTCTACATTTATCAGGTTTTATAACCTAGAGGTTCCCGCCTTACAGGCTAAGCTTTTGTCGGTGTAATCTAATTACAGGCGCAATGCGCTACCGACTATACTGGGCAGAACTGTGTAAGACCCACGTTTTCCCACATTAGTGCAGGCTCCCTACCCTGGCTATGTGATGTCATATTCGCGTCTGTGGACATGTCTATATAAGGACGGAGGAAACCCCTCCTGTCTTTAGACTCTCCCTGTGAGGTCATGTTAAGCCTGCGGACGCTACAGTATAGGGAATTAAGGCTTCCCCCCCCCTTATTCCCTGACTCTGTGTGAGTCTATCTGGTGATTATGCACTGTATGCCTGAAATAGCTTCCGGTGATCAGTGTTTTTATCCCAGCACGCACGGCGTTTTGCAAGGGGTTCCCGTAGCGTTTTGATAAAACGCAGTACGAGAGAACTCTCGTAAGAGAACGTACTCGGTTACTAACGTAACCTCGGTTCTCTCTAGAAGAGGGAACGAGTACTGCGTTCCCTTGCCGTGCGTTTGGTTCACTCTGGTTCGCTTCGGCGATCAAAATCAAGTGAATCAGCCTTCTCGAGCTCCTTTTATAGAGGTAAGCCACGCCCGTCTCGGCGGGAAGTGGCGAGGAGGGCGCGAAGCGCCCTCATTGGTCTGATGTTGCATCAGCCTGCGCTCGATAGGCTTATGCAGTTGCCGCAGAGCAGCCAATGAGCAGACAAGCCGTCTTGCTTCAGCTGTCTGCTGCTGCCGCAACGCGTTTTACATATATGAAAAATTAAAGGATAATTTTTGCTTCAGTGTTTCGTGAAAAGAGACTTTTCCCGTAGCGTTTTGATAAAACGCAGTACTCGTTCCCTCTTCTAGAGAGAACCGAGGTTACGTTAGTAACCGAGTACGTTTGTATGGGTATTTAACAGCAAAATATATTTCCTAGAAGAAAATAAAAGTACAAAAGTGCCGTCTGAGAAAAACATTCCAAAAGTTCACAAAGCAAAAAACTCCAGAGCATAAATTCCAGAGAATGGTTTGATTATTCACGATAAGTGTAACTTCTACTTTCTATTACAGTTAATGTAAAAAGTAAATAAAAATGAAACAAACAGGGGGTGGGTCACTTTGGAGATAATTGCCCCCGGGGCCTTTGCCAGTGATAATCCGCCCCTACTGCTAATAATGGGATTTGGTGAAAATGTCTACTTTTGTTGTTTTGGTAAGAAAGCACAAGCTAACATCGTAAATGTGATCATGTTTTATCAATGTAGTTATTGTTGTCAGTGTGACTTACTGAACTGATCTGGATTCTTTAACCACAGGCAGCAGCTTCTGAAGAACTTCATCTGCTGTATTTTGGGCTCCAATAAACCGTTTTAGATCAAAAACATCCATATTCTGCACTGATGTCAGCAACACATAAACCAGAGCTGACCACTGTGAAGAGGAGAGTTTGGTTCTTCCTATTTGTCCAGATTTCAGATAATCTTGGATATCCTGCATCAGAGAATCATCACCCAGTTCATTCAGACAGTGGAACAGATTGATGGATCTCTCTGGAGAGTGATTCTCCCTGATCTTCTGTCTGATGTACTGAATTGTTTCCTCTTTGTTGTAGGAGCAGCTTCCAGTCTGTGTCAGTAGTTCTTGTAAGAGAGTCTGATTGGACTCCAATGAGAGACCCAGAAGGAAACGCAGGAAAAGGTCCAGATGTCCATTCTTACTCTGTAAAGCCTCATCCACAGCTGTGTGATGCAGACCAGATAATGGATTAAATGTCTTCCAGTGTGCATTTATGCAGTTGTTTGTACAGGAGATGTGAGCATATAGAGCTGCTAGATGTTCCTGGATGCTCAGATGAACAAAGCAGAAGACTTTTCCCTGATACAAGCCCAACTCCTCTCTGAAGATCTGAGTGCACAATCCTGAGTACACTGATGCTTCTGTCACATCAATGCCACACTCTCTCAGGTCTTCCTCATAGAAGATCAGGTTGCCTTTCACAAGCTGCTGGAAAGCCAGTTTCCCCAGTTTGAGAATCATGTCTTCTTCATCTTTCACTTTCTTCCTCTCATAGTCCTTCTCATGCTTGATGTTGGTCTGAATGATCAGGAAGTGTGTGTACATCTGAGTGAGAGTCTTGGGGATCTCTGCTCTCTCTGCTTGACTCAACATTTTCTCTAGAACTGTGGCTGAGATCCAGCAGAAGACTGGGATGTGGCACATGATGTGGAGGCTCCTCGAGGACTTCAGGTGTGTGATGATTGTATTGGCCAGACTCTGATCACTGATTCTCTTCCTGAAGTATTCCTCCTTCTGTGTGTCACTGAAGCCTCGTACCTCAGTCACTCGATGGACACACTCAGAGGGGACGAGATCCGCTGCTGCTGGTCTGGAGGTGATCCAGATGAGAGCAGAGGGAAGCAGATTCCCCTCAATGAGGTTCATCAGCAGCTCGTCCACTGAGGCCGATTCAGATATATCACACAGTTTCACATTAAAGTTCAGAGACAGACGACACTCATCCAGACCATCAAAGATGAACAACACTTTATATTCAGCACTGGATATTTCCATTTCTTTTGTTTCAGGGAAAAACACACAAAGAAGATCTGAAAGACTGAGTGTTTTGTCCTTCATCAAGTTGAGCTCTCTGAAAGGAAGTGGAAATATGAGCTGGACGTCCTGATTCTCTTTCCCTTCAGCCCAGTCCAGGATGAACTTCTGCACAGAGACTGTTTTCCCAATGCCAGCGACTCCCTTTGTCAGCACAGTTCTGATGGGTTTGTCTTGTCCAGATAAAGGTCTAAAGATGTCATTGCATTTGATCGGTGTGTCCTCTGTTGCTGCTCTCCTGGATTGAGTCTCAATCTGTCTCACCTCATGCTCATTATTGATCTCTCCACTTTCACTCTCTGTGATGTAGAGCTCTGTGTAGATCTCATTCAGGAGTGTTGGGTTTCCCTGCTTTGCTGTTCCTTCATACAGACACTGAAACTTCTTCATCAGACTTGATTTGAATCTGCTTTGGATCAGTTGAGAGTTATGACCGAAAGAATAAAGCAACAGATTACAATAAATTAAAATGGTTTAACTTGATAAAATACATAAACAATTTAATTCTGCAATATTACACTTTCAGTCATGCTGTCAGTTTGAATATCACTATGGCTGTGATATATTTGTCCAAGTTGTGCTGATATTCAGACCAACAGAACGATTGAGAGTGTGATATTGCTTTTAAATAAAAGTTCAATAACCAAGCAATGATGATTGAACCCCATACACAAAAGAAATGTATTTTAAATATATTTTCAGAATATATTTTTGGAATATATGCAAATATTTGATATTGGCCCAATAAATATATTTTAGTTAAATATATGTAAATATATTTAGAAATTTAAAAAGTCAACATTTTCACAAACAAACAGCACATTTTCAATGTATTTTTTAGATAGACCACTTCAGCTGTGGATGTGGGAGAGCAGTGCTCTACTTCAACCACTCACATTTTTCCTACCGGTTGGGGATCAAACCGGCAACCTTTCGGTTACAAGCCCAAAGCCCTAACCAGTAGGCCAGTAGGAAACAACACACAGAATACAGAGTTTTTTCCCTATTTTTACAGAATTGAATACAGATATTTAATAGTGTGTGTATGCAGTGTTAGACACTGAGTTCTATCTATTGTTTAAGTGCACTTCACTGTTGGAGTGTCACTGCTATACTTGCATCATAAATATTGTGCATATTTTCAATATTTAAATGACTTCAGGAAAGATGTCAATAAAACAACAATAAATCTAATAATTGCACTTAGTGTTAGGTACGTGCCACCTAATATGGCCTAATAGTCCTAGGAAAGCAACTCTGTTATTTTACATTGCAGTCATTTAAATGTAAGTACAGTATTTATTATAGCTGTGTGTCATAATACAGTAGTGAAATATGGTAGCCTACTGTTGTGTATAGGGGAAAAGGTAGAGGAATTACTATGATCAAAATACATTTTCGACCCTTCTTTAGCAAGCTAAACATTTTATGACCATATATTTTGTCATATATTTTACATTACATGTTATAAATGTAAATATATTTCACACTTATGTATATTTCACACATATATTTTTGTTATATTTCAGAATATATTTCAAAATGATAAATATAAGTGGACAACGTCAATGTATTTGGAATATATGCCACATATATTTTTGACACTATAAAATATATTTACATATATTTCTTTTGTGTATGGGACAGCATACATTTTAGAGACAATGTTGTAATCATATTCAGAATTTGAGTGAGTCTGTCTAGACAGAAATGTTGTACCTGAGATCAGCTGATGTGTGTCTTCCCTTAACTGTTGCTGGTTTGTCCTTAGACTGGTCACTCTTAATGGACACACAGCTGGACTCTGCTGGGTTTGATCTCTGACTGTGGAATTTAGTTTAATAGGAAAGAGACAAGAATTAATTTAGTTAAATTTACCATAAACCTCAAATAGAAAATCAATCCATCTATCCTTTTGATTTTTAATATGTTGTGTTTAAATTTTCCCAATAAGTAATGGAGTTGTGATGATTAATTTGTGCTATAATCTGGTTGAATCTATTGAGTTTGCCAGTATTGTTCTGGTCCAGATCATCAGTGTGTTTGGGTCAATAGATGTTCGTGAAACATCAGTGAAACATCAGGACTGATGCTCTGGATCAGCTGTGAGAAGGAACCTGATCCTTTTTACTCAACTCTTGATATTGCAGGGCTTTATAATAGTACGAGTCACTGAGATTTAAATGCTTCCAGAATTTGATGACCTATTTCTGCATTTTGACAATTTTGACAGTACCTCAGATCAGTTGATGTGTTTCTTCCCTTCAATTTTATTGGAGTACTCATAGAATGGTCACTCTTCATGGAAACACAGCTGGGCTCTGGTGGGTTTGACCCCTGCCTTTGAAATTGAGTTAAACACAACAGAGACAACAATTTATACCATGTATATTACATTTTATATGTAGATGCAGAAAAGCTTCAGAAATGTTGAGAGTGATGACATTGCACAAGAATCATAGCACCCATCAGTCCATCTGTTTATTGACATAGATCTGGGCTCTTTTAGTTTAGGACAGTGTATAGAGAGCCTTAAGCCTGTATAGAGGGTCTTAATTATATCTCAGGACCAAAACTTGGAATTTAATTTAATAGTAAATACATGAAAAATCATTCAGTTTAATTTACCTGATAAACCTCAAATAGAGAATCAATCCATCTATCTTTTATCATTGATTTTTAATCTGTTGTATTTGAGTTTTCCAAAATGTGATGTAGTTGTGTTTCATTCGTGCTATAATCTGGTTGAATCTATTGCATTTGACAGTATTGTTCTGGTCCAGATTATCAGTGTGATGAGGTCAGTAGATGCTCTGGATAAGCTGTGAGAAGGAACCTGATCCTTTACTCAACTCTTGATATTGCAGGACTTTATAATATTATGAGTCACTGAGATTTAAATGCTTCCAGAATTTGATGACCTATTTCTGCATTTTGACAATAAGTGGATATTTGTCAAATTAAAACCCTGCATGCATTTTGTGCCAGTGGTCTTTCTGTCTGTCTAACAGAAATTTTGTACCTCAGATCAGTTGATGTGTTTCTTCCCTTCAATTTTATTGGAGTACTCATAGAATGGTCACTCTTCATGGAAACACAGCTGGGCTCTGGTGGGTTTGACCCCTGCCTGTGAAATTGAGTTTGATACAACAGAGAAAACAATTCATAACTTGATAATGGATTATACAGCTACAGTTGATTTTAGATGCAGAAAAGCTTCAGAAATGTTGAAGAGTGATGACATTGCACTAGGATCATGTCACACATCCACCAATCTATTTATTGACAGATTTGGGCTCTTTTAGTTTAGGGCAGTGTATAGAGAGCCTGTGTGACACTTAATTATATCTCAGCACAAGAATATTTGTTTATTTATTTATTTTATTTAACCATTATGTAACCAGGATAGCCTCTCTGAGATTAAAAATCTCTTTTACATGAGTGTTATGCCCAAAATGGACAGCAGAACAATCAGTTTGAAACAGGTTTACAAAACAAAAATCAACAAACTAAAACACTTAAAACAATTACACCTAAGAGTCATCTTCCAGTTGCCGAATACTAGATTTAACATGTTCCATAGACACCCAGTTTTGTAATTTCAATTTGAATTCTACTATGATAGAGTCAGAGACAACAACTCACATTTCCTTATGAAGACATTGACGTACCTGCATTCTGGAGAAAAATCTTCATTGCTGAATGTTTCTTTGTTCTCCATGATTTATTCAGTATGAAGCTGCACTAGTAAGTCTGATGAGTCAGAAATACTGTTTCAGCCAAACTGACAAACAAAAATATTGCATTTCATTTCTAATTACAATTTAAACTGTAACTTACTTTAATATTTTTCCCAAATTGTTTGCTGCTTAAAAAAGACTAAATGTATTGTATTTGTTTTAATTAAAATGCTTCAAATGAAATGAATAAATGCAAGATAAGGGGTGTTTATTTATTTTAAATTATTTATTTTTATTTTCTGAAATTAAATATTTCAGTAAATTTGATGAACAATAAATGCATGTATAAAATGAAAACAAATGTTTGTTTCAACCCAGCTCACCTGATATTACCTTCACCCAGGAGAGGAAGGTTGTAGCTCTCTTTGTACCTGACAATGTCACAGAATAATTTAGACTGAAATTACCTAAATTATATAGAAGTTTAAGACATGAAGCAAGAAAAAAAAAAAAAAGATTACGTTTCACCACTCCCTATCTAAATATGTTAAAATTTTGTCGGTTACCTTATTTTTTTGTTTTTAGAACATCGGGGTGATTAAATATATATAGGCTAATTGTCCCCAACAGATCTTTAAAATATAATTTATGTACCTATATGTCACAACAAAAAGCCAATTTCTTTAAGAACTTAATGTTTACTTTTTCTTTTAAATACTTCAAGAAAGCAGTTCATGGTTGCCTAAGTTAATGAGGAAGTAACTCAAATGCAGCTCACCCGACTAATGCTCACCTGTTTACCACAGGTTTCAAACATAATGGTTTCCCATCGAGTGATTCTAACCACCGAAATTCCTGCATCGGCAACCAGATTTGTTTTTGAATATATGCTATTAAAGACTTTTTTTTTCCGATTTAAAGAATCTTCTTACGTCCTGGTGTAAAATGGCACACAGCAAAACACTGAAAATGCTTTCACTTCTGCTAGCAAAAGTCACCGAACCTGTTTGAATAAAAATATCCAGCACATTCAGTTCTTAAACACTTGGTTTATGAGAGAGAGAGAGACTAGTTACCTCACTAGTTTTGATTATCCTTAATCATAAAGTAATGTTCAAGTAGGCCTATGTTTTATACTTTATGTAGCAAGTATACTAATGTCAATGTACTAAAATTATACTTGTAAGTGTAATATTTCAATATTGCTTGGGACTATATTGGCCCACTTTTTAGTAGCCTATATATAAGTATACGTTTAAGTGTAGGCTACTAAGTGTGTAACAGAAGTAAACTTTAAGTTCACAACAACGTTTCTCATTTGTACTGCATCTTTACTAAAAGTGAACTCATAAGTATAGGCCTACTAGTAGTTTAGTAAATTTTTTTTAGTTTATGAAAGTACACTTTGAAGTATACTCTCAGTAAACTACTAGTTTAGTTTTATACTGTATAGGCTACTTGTAAGTTTTCTTTAAGTGAACATAACATTATGCTTATGGTTTACTATTTATATATTATCTTTGTACGTAAATTCTACTAGCCTATGTTCCTATTTAGCTTTATACTCGAAATAAACCTTTACCTGTAACGTTACTTTAACTCTTTCCATTTTAAAAACATTCTCTTTTATCAACAATTTAATGGGGGTAAATATCATAAAAAGGCAACATTTTAAACATAAAGCTGAGAAAAAAAAAAAAAAAAAAATTTTTTTTTTTTTGTCAAAGACTTTGTCTGGATTAAATTCATGATGATGATCAAAACACAGATGGAGTCCATCAACTCCCCCAATATTCCAAGGATACCCTGGTGAAGGAGAGGGAGCAGTCTTCCGTCGCTAAGCAAACTGAGAGGTGAACTAACGTGTATAGTTCGCCAGTCTGTTCACCCGGCCCAGATCAGGTGTTACGGATCACCTGGGGATCATGTTAACTGGGGGAACGCGCGTGCACGCAGATAGTTTTACCTGGATTTCCAGCAATGTTAGACGGCTACAGATTCGTCACATGCCATTTTTCACGGATCAGTGATTAAAATCCTTCCATCCACCATAGATAATTTTTCAAATAGCTTATCTGATCTGTCTCAGCTGCTCAGTGAACCCAAACAAGCAGATGAACTAGAGGAATTAACTAGCACTATGAGCACCATTCTCTCTGGAAAACTGGATATTGTCGCACCCATTAGATTAAAAAAGGTCAGAGAGAAAGGTAAAGCACCATGGTACAACAATACTACGCATGTTTTAAAGAGAGAAACCCGTATTTTAGAGCGTAAATGGAAACAAACTAATTTAGAGGTCTTTAGAATCGCGTGGAAAGACAGTATGTCACGTTATAAAAAGGCCCTAAAAGCAGCCAGGGCTGAGCACCTCCGCAAACTAATAGAAAACAACCAAAACAATCCTAGGTTTTTATTTAACACCGTGGCTAGACTAACAAATAAACAGATGTCACCTGAACAAAATATTCCGTTACAGTTTAGTAGTAATGACTTCATGAAGTTTTTCACTGAGAAAATAGAAAACATCAGAACCACAATTGTAAACGTTCAATCTTCGATCGCGCCTTATAACTCAGCCTCAACTATCACCCCGCAAGAACAATTACAGTGCTTTACAACTATAGAACAAATAGAGTTAAATAAACTTATCACTTCATCTAAAACAACAACATGTTCATTAGATCCTATACCCACTAAACTACTGAAAGAAGTGCTACCGATAGTGGAAGAGCCTCTTCTCAATATTATTAACTCATCTTTATCTTTAGGTCATGTTCCAAGAACATTTAAACTGGCAATTATAAAACCTCTCATTAAGAAACCACAATTAGACCCACATAATCTAGCAAATTATAGACCCATTTCAAATCTTCCTTTTATGTCTAAAATACTAGAAAAAGTTGTGTCCGCTAAAATTGACCGGAGTTCTCCTTTAAAACGTATGTTTCACCAGTTGTATACACACTGGTATACATAACAAAGCGATTTGTTTTTGTAGTGTATATTCGACGCAATTTCAAAGAAGTTTAACATACTTTAGTGTCAAGCTCAGAAACCACGCCTATGTTAACATGGGGCATTCGGATTCATTGGATGAACAGACTTGTCAGCGCACTTCAGAAGACGTGTAAGAATCTTCTTCTCAACATTAGTGTATCATATTTTCTGTAGTGTGTTGTCATGAGTTCTAATCACAAATAACAACAGATGTAGATTAAAGTAGCTAGGCTGCCTAAAAGAAACATAAATTGCAAAGTAATTTAAATTTTTTCAACAAGTTGCATTTACTGATCTGCATATATAGCCTAATTTTATAATGGATCTATTATTTTTATATAAAAACACTTATCAGCTTATTTTACTCTGCTGATTATATTAAGATCTCTTTTCTCTACAACCAGCTCTGACGCCTCCATATCCTTTTCCCTGGACATAAAGCAGCTATGCTTATAGGGTCATGTGAAGTTAATTATCTCATGAACTTGTAACATTTTCAACAGATTTATAAAATAAAAAATAAAAAAATAAAAAATAACTCTTGACTCTTCTTCTTTCAGAACAATTCTGTATGTAATACTGCATCTTTTTAGAATAATATAATCATTTAAATTAAGTGAATTTTATATAGTTTGGCATTGAGCTTTACTGTAGCTCAAACAGTAGAGCATTTGCGCTTGCAAAGCCAAGGTCATGGGTTCAATTCCAATGGAAAGCAAGAACTGATAAGAATGTAAATGTGTTCCTTGATATGCAATGTAAGTTGCTTTGGATAAAAGCGTATGCCAAATGTGTAAATGTACATTATGCTCAGTAGGAGCATGAACTTGAATGTTGTGTATCTAATGTCTTGTATTAGACATGAAGAAAACACTTTGTATTTAGTGATTAAAGTCCTGTGAAAAACACTGAGTGGCAAACACAAATTATATTACTATATTACATATGATATAGTGATAATGAATTATTACAAAAATATACTGATATTCTCTATGCTGGCTAATATTCGCATAGGCCTACATCACTAACCTCTTAATCATTTGTCACCTCACACGCATAGCATAACCCTCTCTAAAACAATAGGAAATGCTTTGTTTACTTTTTTGCTGACCTCTTTAACAAAAGAAATATGACACAATGGTCTATCAGTTTTATAAATAAAATGTAATGGGTGTGGGCCTCTTTTTATGTAATATAAATTAAAATTTTGCCAGTTCTCTTTATTTGACTGGTACCATGAATCTCATTAACATATTCTCTTTACTTGTTATTCATCACATCATGTGCTTTCATTATTGTCGTCTCCAAACCGTTAGGAACAGATTAAAAGGTCTATAAATTAAGTGTCATTATTGTTACTGGTGTAATTGTTGTTAGGCCATATACTGCCACAGCAAATGGATGCAATTAAAGTTAGACACATCAAAAACTTTGCAGGATAACCAATATCCCGATCGCTGCTCAAGAAAGGAACGCGATTTTATAAAGAGGAGATGTGAAAATTTCACAATGAAGGGTGATGGTGTGTTAAATTGGTCTCACTATAAAAAGATAATAAAACTGTGACATTTATTTCCTAATATAACATGATTACATTACATGCAGAGCAGCATAGGTATGAAGGCCAAACTGGCCAATGGGTAAGAAAAATGTATACATATACATCGCAAAACAAGTAACTGTTCTTCATTAACATGTAACTTAGTCTATAGTTTGTTCTCCCTTCCTTAGATTGAATGTTCAGAATGTGGAAGGTGGGACTGTGTGGTCAGATCTTCCACTGTTGGCAAATACAGCTGTCCTGCATGCATGCACATTTGCCTATTTCTTTTTCTTCCTTTTGTTATTGTTGCTTTCATACCTGTTAGCCTATGAATATGTTTGTTGAACATTCCCCTGAATAAATGCTGTGGGTAATTCACTGGATCCATAAGCTATGGCTTATCAATTTTCACCACTCTTTAGGAACATTTATGGAGTGTAGCCTACTGTATGCTTTATGCTTTAACTCATTCCTCAGCAACATTAAAATAAATAAATAAATAAATGAATAATAAATAAATGCTTGGCATGTCCCTTTAATCACAGCAGTATTGCTGCTCAATTTAAATTAAGCCACAAATTGGTAACAAAATAATGTGGGCGTGGTCTGTGTGTCGTGAAATTAAAACTTCCCTTAAAGTCCGCATGAACCGGAAGTTGCAAACGACTTTTCTCCAGTGTTGTGACGTATTTCCCAGTGAAACGGAATATTGAACAGAGGGCAGGGTTTTACTCTAGCGCTCCTCCTCTCCATCTCTGCTGATAGCAGACTAACGGTTTGAGGGGAGTGGTTAAGCGTTTCTCAACCCAAGCCGTCAAACCTACATCATCAGAGAAGGAACGCCATTCCAGACTTTTCAGATTTTGATTAAAGATTACCATGGCAAACAATTTTTTTTCTGTGTATTAACTTGCACAGTTAAATTTTTCACCACAAGACTAGTAATATGCGCTAACAAAGTAAATAGGGTCAATTTTGATTTCAGTTGGACTTTAAATGTATCTGAAACATACAGCGGATCAGCGACAGAGTAAACAACAGTGTCCTAATATGATAAACATTTACCAATAATGTGGAAAGCTTTTAAATCTGCTCAGTGAAAAATTCGCTGTGACGAATCTGTCACCGTTTAACATCTGCTGGAAATCCAGGTAAAACTATCTGCGTGCACGCGCGCGTCACCAGTTAACATGATTCCCAGTTGATCCGTAACACCTGCCCACATCTGGGCCGTGTGGGCTGGATCTGAACCGACACTACATTGCTGTCTGGGTTCTGTCCTGCTTTTGTCCTGCCTAGTCAAGCCTATATGTGGAGGTCGCAGACCTGGAGCCGGTAGTAGATATACGGCCCAGGCAGTTTTACGCCCCTGTTGTTTCTGATGCACCCAGTAGGGGGATATACTGCGAAATAACATCATTAAATCGACGCTCGAAACTTACACATTAAAGGAACACGCCGACTTTTGGGGACTTTAGCTTATTCACCGTATATCCCAGAGTTAGATAAGTCCCTTTTCATCTCCGTGCCTCCCGTAACTCTGACGCATCCACCGCTAGCCTAGCTTAGCACAAAGACTGGCGGTAAACACGTAAACGGCTCTAGCTAGCATACTGCTCCCAATAAGTGACAAAATAACGCCAACATTTTCCTATTGACATGTTGTGATTTGTATAGTCACAGCGTGTACAAATAACAAGGTCACATGAGACACAGCCATCTTCTAACCGTATACTGAGAACTATATTCTCAGAAGGCGAAGCACTGCTACTTCTGCGGAGTGATTAACTCCAACTCTGAGCGAACTCTCTGCTCCTCACCACAGGGCTTCTCAGCTGCTGCGAGCAAATCACTCCGCAGAAGTAGCAGTGCTTCGCCTCATCTCAGCTCACGCGGGGTCCAGCTTAGCTTGCCTGCAGTTGTAAATGCAGTGATGGACAGCTGTCTTTGCTCGACAACTGGTGTTTGGATTTCATGTGATTTCTCATTGTGGTGATGATATTAAAACTCAGATTAATTCATTAATTTGATCAAAAGTAATTCCATTTTGTAATATCATTTAGTAAGATCATTTTCAAATAATTCCAAACTAATTCCAAGCGAGGCAGAAGACAACATTATGTGATCAAATACAAACAACTTGTTAACTTTACACACCCCACAACGCCACCCAGTGCATTTAATTATAACTGTGAGTTAGTGCTTGGGATTTATCATGTATTTACTGCATTTACAGCCAGCAAAGCAACCTAGTAAAATTCGAATAGTATTTTATTTTTCGAATAATAATTACAGATTGAATATTCGAAAATTAATTAAAACTAATGTCTGTTTTTATTTTTTAATGATTTCAACCCAGCCAACCAGGCAAGGAAGGTTGTAGCTCTCTTTATACCTGACAATGTAACATAATATATAATTTAGACTGAAATTACATAAATTGTATTGAATTTTAAGACATGAAAAAAAAAAGAAAAAAAAAATCAGATGTAAAAAAAAAAAAAAAAAGAAACATTACAACACTCCCTATCTAAATATGTTAACTTATAATTTTGTATTTTGTCGGTAACCTTATGTTTTTTGTTTTTAGTACATCGGGGTGATTAAATGTTCGCTAATGTTCCCCAACCAATCTTTCAAATGTAATTTATATATAGACATATGTCCAACAAAAAGCCAAGTTAATGAGGAAGTAACTCAAATGCTGCTCACCTGACTAATGCTCAAACACCTTGATTAAAATGTTACTGTTGTTTACCACAGGTTTCCAACATGTTCATGGTTTCCCATCGAGTGATTCCAACCACCGAAATTCCTGATCGTCAACCAGAACAAAAATCTTGAATATATACTATTAAAGACTTTTTTCCCGATTTAAAGAATCTTCATACGTCCTGGTGTAAAATGGCACACAGCAAAACTCTGAAAACTCTTTCACTTCTGCTAGCAAAAGTCGCCAAACCCGTTTGAAGAGAAATATCCAGCACACCCTCCAGTTCTCAAACACTTTGTTTATGAGAGAGAGAGAGACTAGTTATACCTCACTAGTTTTGATTATCAAAAAAACTGGTAGAACTGGAAGAGAGAACTCTCTGAGAAAACAAAGGAAATTAACATTTGAACTCACTCTTGTGAAGGTAGCATCACCATTCGAGACACTCACCTCAGAATCATCCTAACATGTCTTTCCCACTTCCCCCACTCTCTCTCTTTCATGCTGAGATCACCTGAAATTCACCCAAAAATCTATATGATTTAATGTGAATAATTATCATACAGTATTATACATGTTTAGTATCATTTGAAATGTCTCAGTGCGACTGGTACAAATGTCTCATTCCCAAAGAGGTAAACCAAAAGGTAACTAGATGTACCGCATCGCGGTACAAAATATGACCGCCGCTCAGGCCTGCACTGGCTTTCCACAAAAATAAATGACGTGGAGTAATTTGGCTGTATTGCGTGTTTATGTATATACCTAAAAAAAGTAATAGTATGTGCATGTCTGTCTGTGTGTGTGTGTGTGTGTGTGTGTGTGTATGTGTGTGTGTTTGTGTATGTGTATGTGTGTGTCTGTGTGTGTGTGTGTGTGTGTGTGTCTGTGCGTGTATGTATGTGTGCGTACATGTGTGCGCGTGTGTGTTTGTGTGTGTGGCCCCCGGGGACCAAACGAAATTTTTCCGTAGAAGTCTAGTGGGGCTACATGCCTACCAAATTTCATGTTCCCCGGTGTTTCGGTGTCCCTGGTATCGTTGACGAAAAATTTACGGGGGCCCCAGCGCAGGGGGGGGAAGTGGCCCCCGGGGACCAAACGAAATTTTTCCGTAAAAGTCTAGTAGACCAACATACCATAAAAATTTCTTCATCCTCGGTGCCACGGTTCAGGTAGTTATTTAGGAAAAACTGAATTTTTTGGGGTTTGGGGGGGCCCAGCGCGGGGGGGGGAGTGGCCCCCGGGGACCAAACGAAATTTTTCCGTAAAAGTCTAGTAGACCAACATACCATAAAAATTTCTTCATCCTCGGTGCCACGGTTCAGGTAGTTATTTAGGAAAAACTGCATTTTTTTGGTTTTGGGGGGGGCCCAGCGCGGGGGGGGGAGTGGCCCCCGGGGACCAAACAAAATTTTTCCATAGAAGTCTAGTGGGGCTACATGCCCACCAAATTTCATGTTCCCCGGTGTTTCGGTGTCCCTGGTATCGTTGACGAAAAATTTGAGGGGGCCCCAGCGCGGGGGGGGGGGGGAAGTGGCCCCCGGGGACCAAACGAAATTTTTCCGTAAAAGTCTAGTAGACCAACATACCATAAAAATTTCTTCATCCTCGGTGCCACGGTTCAGGTAGTTATTTAGGAAAAACTGCATTTTTTTGGGTTTGGGGGGGCCCAGCGCGGGGGGGGAGTGGCCCCCGGGGACCAAACGAAATTTTTCCTTAGAAGTGTAGTGGGGCTACATGCCCACCAAATTTCATGTTCCCCGGTGTTTCGGTGTCCCTGGTATCGTTGACGAAAAATTTAAGGGGGCCCCAGCGCGGGGGGGGGAAGTGGCCCCCGGGGACCAAACGAAATTTTTTCCGTAAAAGTCTAGTAGACCAACATACCATAAAAATTTCTTCATCCTCGGTGCCACGGTTCAGGTAGTTATTTAGGAAAAACTGCATTTTTTTGGGTTTGGGGGGGCCCAGCGCGGGGGGGGGGAGTGGCCCCCGGGGACCAAACGAAATTTTTCCTTAGAAGTCTAGTGGGGCTACATGCCCACCAAATTTCATGTTCCCCGGTGTTTCGGTGTCCCTGGTATCGTTGACGAAAAATTTAAGGGGGCCCCAGCGCGGGGGGGGAAGTGGCCCCCGGGGACCAAACGAAATTTTTCCGTAAAAGTCTAGTAGACCAACATACCATAAAAATTTCTTCATCCTCGGTGCCACGGTTCAGGTAGTTATTTAGGAAAAACTGCATTTTTTTGGATTTGGGGGGGCCCAGCGCAGGGGGGGAGTGGCCCCCGGGGACCAAACGAAATTTTTCCTTAGAAGTCTAGTGGGGCTACATGCCCACCAAATTTCATGTTCCCCGGTGCTTCGGTGTCCCTGGTATCGTTGACGAAAAATTCAGTAAGGTGACAAAAAAAAAAAAAAAAAAAAAAAACTTTGACAATCCCTATATGACCGCTTTCGCTAGCTACGCTAGCGGCGGTCATAATAAGTTATGAAGAGTTTTAGGGATAACTTGTACACAAAAGAGGGTGTCTTCCAGGCAAATGGCATTCTGTTTCCAAAAGGTGTAAACTCTGAATACAAATTCCCATTGTAAGCAGATGTTTCTATGTGAAAGAAGTATCTGTTTATATAATGAAATGCAACAAGAGGCTTAGGGCAATTCTGTAACTCAGACCATAATGTTGAAGGACTTCAGCATTATGTATTTCTTAATGTTAAGGTTCGCATCTTCTCTCTTTATTCCAGAGCATTTGATGTTTTGTATCTAGTATCTTTGAACTGATTATGAAATTGGCATGATACATTTACCTGACATAATAAATAGTAAACATTTGATTTTATTATTTATTTAACGGACTCTGACATTATTTTCAGTAAAGAGTTAAAAAGAATAGTCAAACATTTGCTCACATTTAATGTTGCACAGATATCATTTATGGAGTCAGATGAAATAATGAGTTAATACATATGAAAAAATGTATTTCTTTTAATCAAATTACTTTGCCACGAGGAAAGACAGTAATGCGCAAAAAAACTTCACCTGGTGACCGGATACCTACATTGGGCCGATTGTTAGTAGATGAAAATACAGTTTGAAGTAGGGCCTATTCTCTCAGTAAACTAGTCTAGTAGATGTATACTGTATACTTGTTTAACCGGAATAAGTATGCTACGCCTTTAACTGGGCAGGTTAAATCAACTTATTTTATAAGGAATGATTTACAATTCTTATTTAAAAAAATAAAAATGCTGATTTTTTTTTTTTAAGTAACATACCTTGAATCTTGAGTGACAAAATTAATCATATATTTCCACTCTCTCAGTTTCTGATACTAAAAATTTTGAAACAAACAAGCAGCATTCTCATAATAGTAGAATTATGGGAAATATCTTAGCCAGTATGAGTGGACTTTGAATATTGTGTTAGACAATGTGAGGCCTTCAAGTCAAATAGGTTGAGAACCACTGTCCTAGAGCCATTTTAATTCATATAGATGGATTTACTCTAGAGGATGGTAACTATGAAGGGAAATATTTGTTCTTTGCTGTCCATCATTTTGTTTGTCACTTGTATCTCATATATACACAGCAGAACATAGTCTTTGAAAGATAAAAACACCATCTGTCAGAATGATCCGGAAAAACATTCTATAAATAAACAAATAACCAGAGACGTGTCTCTTTTGCCATTTTTCCTATAAACCAAAACTCTTCCTTCAGGTGAACAGAAAGTACTGTTGGGGAAAGTGTATTCCATCTTGTGGTTATTGAACATGAATCCTCTCCATAAAGGTCTGTTAACAAAGTATACATGCTTTCATTTAGATTTGGCACTGCAGGCTTTAGGTATACCTAAAGCCTGCAGTGCCAAATTAACATTTGAACTCACTCAATGTTCAAATGTATACATGTGGGTTTCAGATGGTGACGGATTTATGATCTATAAAGTCAAAGCTACTCAGATGCTGCAGAAAATATTTGTTCAACCCTTTTCTGCTGCTCTTCTCTAATGAGAATATTTGCAAGTGAAAAAAAAATAGTTTTGTGAGGAATTTTGTATGAACTAAACAAGTACCAGGTAAAACAGGTCCTGAAACTTTTTTTTTCTTTATTAAATCAAAAATAGTTTATATGACATGGTTCAGGGAGACACCATCGCTTGACCGCCCTGTCTCGGTGTCTACCACAAAGGGTATGAGAAACATTCACTAACACACTCATACACACACACGTCTGCTGTCGTCTGTGTCTGTGGAAATCATCTCATCTTCTGCTCCTGCTGGTGTATTGATGAATGGTTTGAGGTCAACAGGTCGTGTCCAGAACATCCCACAGATTAACATTCAAACAGGTCAGCTGTCAATATAGACAGTCAACTGTGACATTACTGCATTATCTGCTTTAAAACCACTAGAACAACAATTTTCATTATTAGTGAGAGATAATAATACAACACTCTGATACAAAGATGCAGATAGATCTTTAAAAGCCCCTTTTAAACATTCAGTATTTGACCTTTAACCCTTACCCACAATCCAGCATGACAGTCCTTTTTGTGCCACTTTGGGTCTCATTCACTAATCATCCGTACACAAAATTTCACACAAATTTGTGTGTGAAATCTGCGTACAAACATTTTCACGAACAAATCATCAATCATCAATAACTTTCATTCTAAAATTTATTTTAAATTGACAAAAAAATGTAGGAACAACCGAAACCACTCAAACGCAAATATCACACACTCTGGCCTTATATACATGTTAAAGGGTTCCTATTTCTTTTTCACTTTTTCAACTCAGTTAGTGTGTATTGTTGCTGTTTGAGCATATAAAAGATCCGGAAGGTTACAAAGCTCAAAGTCCACTTCAAAGGGAGATATTCTCAAACATTGACTCTGTTTTCTTTGGTTTTGTAAGAAAATGGCATTTTGAAGCAAACTTTCTCATGATTAGTTACCATTATTTTTCAAAAAGTAGTTTCTTGTACAAAGACCAAATTTCTACTGTGAAACTATATTATAATACTATATTATATATAATACTAATACTATACTATATTATATTATATATATATCTACTATATTATAAATGTCTAAATATTGTTTGGAAATTATTTAGTTTATTACGTTAATTACGGATATTTTTATTCAATTAATGGATTTTTCTATCCATCATAGCACTGTACTGTTAGATATAGTTATTTACATTTAGTTGTATGTATTTTGATCTAATTTACATTTTAATTGTACATTTATATTTATTTATTTATATACATGTTTTATCATAAAAAAATGGCTCTTTAAACATACTGTAGATAACATATAAATAACAAACAAAAAAGTATCGTAATACATCATTATGCACTGTGGTACTGAAGTACCTTGAAATAAATTGTAGCTGTACACATAGAAATGATACACAAATATGTTAATCATATAGTACTGTCACTTGTCATAAGTCATTGTCTTATAATGCATGTACGTCTCAGGACTACAGACTGGATTTCGTTTTTTGGGGCGACTGCACTATATCTGCATTTGGTCATGTATTATGAATCTTCATGTTTCAAACAGGAACAGGTTCAGCCTTCAGGTACACTGAAGGAGTGTACAGCCCATTAGAGGTCAAAGTAGAAACAAAAGATGGTCCGCTTCTCTGCTGGAAGTACAAGATGAACAATTTCAGACCCTGTCCACCTTCACCACAGTATAAAAAGGTACCAAACTAAGGCATGAAGTTTAATTACAGAGCACATCCTCTGATCAAATATTAACAAGTGTTTTAAAGTGTAACTTAACTGGAGATTCAGATGTTCTCAATATAGTAGTCTTGTAATTGCTAACTTTTTAGTTACTGTAACTATCATTAAACTATCATACTGTAACTATCATTAAAAAAGTGTCAATGAAGAGTATCTTATTCACATATTGACTCTGTTTATCTCGTCTCATCCTTGATCTAGGTTGTGTGTTTAGGGGCTCAACAGAATGGCTTGCCTCAAAACTACATACAGAAGCTTCTGGCACTGGAGACAAACAACTACAGCGGCACTTCCATACTGGACCAGATTACAGACATCGAGAAATGAGCTGCAGGAAATTATGTGTATTTATACCTTACTTATCAAGTTCATTAATAATAAATACACATGTTTTAACCCTTGTGTTAGGTTGAAATCTTTTGTAATATGGTTTGGACAGAAGATACACAGATTGTTACAAACTACATTATTATGTAAAATGAAATTTTGGATGAAGGATTGTAATATTCTGTAAAGTTACACAAACACATGTGTGTGATGATCATTTTGGGTTTGTGTCTGTTGTGTCTGTTGAATGTGATGTGTCTGTAGTGGCTCTTTATTCACCATCAGCTGATCCAGAGAAGCTCAGAGTTACATCTAAATCCTGTAGGTAAAACACAATCAAATGTGTGTGACATTACTGCATTATCCACTTTACAACAACTATACAAACTACATATCACTATCAGTGAGAGATAATAACCCTGTGATACATGATGTCAACTACAGTTGATAGATCTATATACAGTAAGCCATTTTAAACATTCGGCATTGGACCTTTGACTCGTATCCATAATAATACTCACAAAAGCGTCTTCAATTTATATTGTGGATCATCCTTTAGATCAGAGAGCAGCTTCACATCTGAATCTCTTAGATTATTTCCAGTCAGTCTTAGTTCTCTCAGGTGTGAGGGGTTTGATCTCAGAGCTGAAGCCAGAGCAGCACAACCTTCATCTGTGACATCACAATAACTCAACCTGTAGAGAACAATGACACTCTTCAGCCTCTCAGTTCAGGATCTACAGCTCAGATAAGCAGGAGCTTCATAATCATAAAGAGAGACTAATCCATGACACAATTAACAGCTCCAATCTAGAAACCCACTTCTACATGGTGCTTGAGGAGGTTCATTTCAAGATCATTAACATTTTAGAATCTTTTTTTTTTTTTTTATGCGAGTATGACAAAATCCTCAAAACAACACATTACATACATTCAAATCAATGTTTCATGTCCAATTATTTTTTGTTTGGTTAGTAGTGGTGTAATAAGCAGGGTAATTCCCACTTTTCATCGGAATGCAAATGATTTATACAACTATTATTACTTAAAATCAGGATGGACAGAGAAATGCTATTCAGCCATATCTAGACTCCTCGTCTCTGAAAGCCAATAACCATCTGGAACTGAGGAACCATGTTCAACAGCAGACTCACAAACCACATGTGTTTGCAAAACACCTGATCAGCTTCACATCATCTCTAAGAAAAAGAAACCTCACCTCACCTGTGTTGTGTGAAAAACATTTTTGTAACAGGTATTTGTTTTTTTCATTTTTACACTCGATACATGTTGATAAAACTCTACAGATGATTCTACATCCCTGTCAGAACTGACACAACTATTAACTATTTGAGATTATTACATGGCTTGGTTGAATTCTAATGTAGAATGCGGTGTGTTGTTTCTTGATATCCGCTGCGAAGTATAAAACACTGTTGCCATGAAAAACAGAGCGTTGCTATGGACGCAGGGTTCTAACCATAGAGACGGAATGGACTATTTTCTTTAGCGGAAGCAATACAATCGTTTTTAAATCAATAAACTCCTTTTTAAATCATTATTTTGTGTCAAATTATTGATTTATTTGGTAGGTAGCCATGTAATAAGCGGGATAATGTAGAGCGAGGCCATTGTTATAGCGAATACAACCCCTTCAAGCTCCGCTTCACGTCGGGGTCCTGATCAGCCTGTCGGGGTTGTATTCGCTTTAACAACTGCCTCGCTCTACATTATCCCTTACATATTACATTTTGAGTATCAGTGAGTGTGTGACTCTCAGAGAGATGATTTACCCCAATATCTCCAGTTTACAGTGAGGATCTTTCAGTACAGCAGAGAGCAGATTCACTCCTGATGTTCCTAGTTTATTCCATGACAGATCCAGTTCTCTCAGGTGTGAGGGGTTTGATCTCAGAGCTGAAGCCAGAGCAGCACAACCTTCATCTGTCACTCCACAATCACTCAACCTGTAGAGAACAATGACACTCTTCAGTCTCTCAGTTCAGGATCTACAGCTCAGATAAGCAGGAGCTTCACAATCAGAAAGAAGGACTTGATCCACGGCATGATTAACAGGTCCAGTCTAGAAACCCACTTCTACATGGTGCTTGAGGAGGTTCATTTCAATTTCATTAAAATTGTAGAATTTTTTTATTTGTTTTATTGGAGTATGACAAAATCCTCAAAACAACATTACATACATTCAAATCAATGTTTCATGTCCAATTAATTTTGGTTTGGTAAGTAGTGGTGTAATAAGCGGGGTAATTCCCACTTTTCATCGGTATGCAAATTATATATACAACTATTATTACTTAATATCAGGATGGACAGAGAAATGCTATTCAGCCACATCTAGACTCCTCGTCTCTGAAAGACAATAACCATCTGGAACTGAGGAACCATGTTCAACAGCAGACTCACAAACCACATGTGTTTTCAAAACCCCTGATCAGCTTTACATCTTAAAGAAATGAAGAGACTCACTTGTTGTGTATGTGATATTTTTTGTACCAGGTATTTGTCTTTCCTTTTTACACTCTATACATGTTGATAAAACTCTACAGATGATCCTACATCCCTGTCAGAACTGAAACAACTATAAACTATTTGAGAATATTTCATTGTGAGTATCAGTGAGTGTGTGACTCTCAGAGAGATGATTTACCTCAGTGTCTCCAGTTTACAGTGAGGATCTTTCAGTCCATCAGAGAGCAGATTCACTCCTGATGTTCCTATTTTATTCCATGACAGATCCAGTTCTCTCAGGTGTGAGGGGTTTGATCTCAGAGCTGAAGCCAGAGCAGCAAAACCTTCATCTGTCACTCCATAAAACCTCAACCTGGAGATAAAAAACAAACAAACAAAAAATCATGCATGATGAGCTAACACTAGTTTAAAATAATTTTTTAAAAAAGAGAAAACTACAAATATAAATAATTTGTAATCTTATTAAAAGTTTATGCATGACTAGCCGCAATGAAATTAAATATTGTAGCCTAATACGTTAAATTCTTAAAGGGAAATCAATACATTTTTTGTCAACTGCTAGTGTATAGGCCTACACTATTATAAATGGTGCTTCAAGTAGGCCTATTTGATAATACAGAATGTTAATAATGTAAAGAGATGAATGAAATTAAGCAGGAACTTTAAAATGTTAAAATATTAACAAAAACATTACAAGTCAATGAGGTTAAAACACTTTGGGATAAGACAAATAATGTTTTTCTTTTTTTTTCTTTTAAGTGTACAGTACCTGTCAAAGATTGGGAAACATTAAAAAATTTATGTTTTTGAAAGGCTTCATATGCTCATCAAGACTTAATTTACTTGATCAAAAATACAGTAAACAGTAACACTGTGAAATATTATAATTAAAAAGAACTTATAAATACATTGTAAACTGTAATTTATTCCTGTGATCAAAGCTGAATTTTCAGCATCATTACTCCAGTCTTCAGTGTCACATGAACCTTCAGAAATCATTCTAATATGATGATTTGTTGCTCAAGAAGCATTTATGATTATTATCAATGTTTAAAACAGTTGTGCTGCTTCATATTTGTGCGAAAATGGTGACACTTTTTTTAGGATTCAAAGTTCAATGAACAGCATTTTTTTGCATTTATTAAAAGTATTAAAGGATTTATTCAAAGATGGTTATGGTTATCTAACCCTAACCCTTTATTAAAGCTGCAGTCCATAGTTTTTCCTCTTTGTCGCCATCTCTGTTTGAAATCTGCAATTGCGGTTATTTGCGGAATTATCAACCTTACGTGGGTTGTGCCTTGGCAACCGATTTGATTTTGCTCTGCAGCTCAGGCTGGAAACCTGTACATTTATCTCTGCTGCTTCATTTACAAATTTGTGGGAACCAATCACAAACTGGCTTATCCACTTGGCGCGCTATTGGCGGGTTTAATCCAATCCAATTCGAGAGCCGTTACGGCTCTGTCCAATTCCTTTTAACCTCTCGACGATGCTCAATGGCTTCTTTTTAGCAAACAAATCGCTCGAGTGGGTGTAAATAACACTTTCATGTTTTTTTTGTTTTATTGCATTACCTGCAAAAATTACTTGATTCCATTGCTGCTTCTTGCAAACCGCTGATCAACACGTTTGGTTACACATTTCTTGCCTAGAGTCTTCGCGTCGCTCTGCAAAGTACGACACCCGTAACGTTGGTCTGATTGGTTGAAGAACTATCCAATTGCGTAGAGAGTCATTTGAACTATGCCCGTTGATCACACCTCTTGTGCAGTAGAAAATACATAGCAGACTCCCCAGACCAGTGTTCAATTTTAAAAGATTGAGCTTGGTCTGGTGATAGCCAGACTACCTAGGCACGGCACAGCACGGATGAATCCAATGTTTTGAGGAGAATGTGCGGCTGTCAGTCGCCGCGGCGATGTGGATACTGTCATTCGCAATCACAGATTTTTGGAAGTATGACCAAAAAGATTCTGTAGCCACTATGAAGTCCGAAGTCTTTTGCATTTTACACCGGGTGAATCTCCAGTTGTCACTAGTGATTGCCGTTTGAACCTTTCTGGATCCGCCATTAAATTGATAAGTTTAATTATATCAAGTGCTCTGAGAAAAGGCTATAAATCTCCACCTCCAACATCCTCACACTGATTGTCACGGTTCATAAATTCATTGTTTCCTTCTTGTCTCGTGTTTCTGTTGTTATGCGTGGATGGGTGTGTGTGAGTGGGCGTGACCACTCATTCCAGCTGATCAGCGCTCCAGCTGATCCCATTCATTACTCCAGCTGCAGCTCATTCACGCACCTTTAAATCCTCACTGCACCTTCCTTTCATTGTCAGATCGTTGTTTGATGTCTTCCGTGTGTGACCCTGTTCCTGTTGACATTCCTGTTCGTGTTCCCGTTCCTGTTCTTTGTTCACCTGGATATCGTCTTCACTCGGATCGTCACGTCACGTCATCACTTCACTTCACGGACACCATTGCTGACCATCTAGTCCCTGTGTCACCAGTCTGCAAACTTCACCACCGGACATTTGTACTCTTTATCAATAAACAGAAGTTTTACTTGCATATTTGCTTCCGTCTTCTGTAAACATGACAGAACGATCTGACCATGACATGGAAGCAGCAAGCAACCCATCATCACTCGAGACATTTGTCAATACCAGCATACAGCGAATGGATCAACAAGAGAAAGATCTCAACGACACAGCGAGAGCAGTTCAAACGCTGGTGACACAGGTGTCCGAGCTCACCCAGCAACTCCAACATCTGCGAAGTCCCGCTGCGCCACCCACACCGGCCGTTCCTCCCACACCACCGGACAACACTTCCCAGTCAGAGCCCCGCCTTCCCGCACCAGAGTTCTACGCAGGTGAGCCCAGTTTTTGCAGAGCGTTTTTAACCCGCTGCTCGATGCATTTCTCCCTGCAACCTAGGACTTTTTCCAGTGAATCGGCCAAAGTGGCGTTTGTGCTCACGCTCTTGACTGGGAAGGCAGCACTACCACTCCTACCACTCACCCGCAAGATTGAAGTTCATGCACTCAACGGTCAAGACCTACCCAACATCTCACTCACCACCGGACCCGTCACGCTCGTCACGTCAGGCAACCACACAGAAACCCTTTCATTTTACATATTGGACTCCCCCCTCGCACCCATTGTTCTAGGACATCCCTGGCTTCTCAACCACAACCCAAAGATAGACTGGCAACAACGAGCAGTGTTGGAATGGAGTACTAAGTGTCATGAGTCCTGTCTTGTGTCTGCCTGTTCGTCTGTTTCTGTCTCTGTGTTTCAGGAGGAGGCAGTGGATTTATCTAACGTGCCCGCGGAGTACCAGGACCTGAAGGAGGTGTTCAGTAAGTCTCGGGCTGCGTCTCTTCCTCCGCACCGTCCCTATGACTGTGCAATAGATTTACTGCCAGGTACCACTCCGCCTAAAGGCAAGTTATATTCGCTTTCTGTTCCAGAGAGGGAGGCTATGGAGAAATATATTTCTGATTCTCTAGCAACGGGGTTCATCCGTCCTTCCTCTTCTCCAGCGGGGGCGGGGTTCTTTTTCGTGGGGAAGAAGGATGGATCTCTGCGACCTTGTATTGATTACCGAGGGCTGAACAGCATCACGGTAAAGAATACTTATCCTTTGCCGTTGATGTCTTCAGCCTTCGAGAGGTTGCATGGAGCATCTATCTTCACTAAATTGGACTTACGTAATGCTTATCATTTGGTCCGCATCAGGAAGGGGGATGAGTGGAAGACTGCGTTTAACACCCCCAGGGGGCACTTTGAATATTTGGTCATGCCTTTTGGTTTGTCCAACACCCCAGCAGTCTTCCAAGCACTCGTCAACGACGTGCTGCGAGATATGGTCGACCAGTTCATATATGTCTACCTGGATGACATATTGATTTTTTCATCATCTCTCCAGGAGCACGTGCAGCACGTTCGGCGAGTGCTTCAGAAGTTGCTAGAGAATGGGCTTTTTGTCAAGGCGGAGAAATGCGATTTTCATGCACAGTCTGTTCCTTTCCTAGGTTACATTGTGTCGTCTGAGGGTATTCGCATGGATCCTAAGAAGGTTAAGGCTGTGGTGGAATGGCCAAGTCCAGATTCCCGTAAGGCCCTACAGCGGTTTCTGGGGTTCGCCAATTTCTACAGATGTTTTATTCGAAATTTCAGCCAACTAGCCTCACCTCTGACCGCCTTGACCTCTCCCAAGACTACGTTCAGGTGGTCAGACGCAGCTGAGGCTGCGTTTGCCAAACTCAAGAGCCGCTTTGTTTCAGCTCCCATCCTAGTTACCCCTGATCCATCACGTCAGTTCGTGGTGGAGGTCGATGCATCAGAGGTGGGGGTAGGTGCAGTGATTTCGCAGCGTTCTCTCACAGACGACAGAATGCACCCATGCGCGTTTTTGTCTCACCGTTTGTCCCCTGCCGAACGCAATTATGACATTGGTAACAGAGAGTTGTTGGCAGTCAAGTTAGCGTTGGAGGAATGGCGCCGCTGGTTAGAAGGGTCGGGGGTACCTTTTATCGTCTGGACCGACCACAAGAATCTGGAATATATTAAGGCTCGGTGGGCACTTTTTTTCGGACGTTTTGATTTTATTCTCTCGTACCGCCCGGGTTCCAAGAACATCAAACCCGATTCTTTATCACGCATTTTTGACCGTTCCGAACGCCTATCTACTCCAGAGTGCATTTTACCCGAGAATCTATTTGTCTCCACACTCGTATGGGAGGTCGAGTCGAAGGTCAAGACGGCCTTAGAAGGGGTAACGCCCCCGGTCGGTTGCCCACCGAATCGTTTATTTGTGCCGGAGGGATTAAGATCTGACGTCATTCAGTGGGGGCATTGTTCCAACGTGGCTTGTCATCCAGAAGTTAGTCGCACCAAGTTTCTGGTTAAGCAGCGATTCTGGTGGCCACGTATGGCTCATGACACTTGGCTTGCTCAGTTTGCGCCACTGGTAAGACTTCCAATCGACCTTCTGATGGGCTACTTCAACCGCTGCCGGTCCCTTCGAGACCCTGGTCCCACATTTCGCTAGATTTTATCACCGCCCTCCCACCCTCCCAGGGTAACACGGTAGTTTTGACCGTGGTGGACCGGTTCTCGAAGGCGGCCCATTTCATTCCCTTGCCCAAATTACCCTCAGCCAAGGAGACAGCGTTGACCGTCGTAAATCACGTCTTTCGCTTACATTGCCTCCCGACAGACGTGGTTTCCGACAGAGGACCCCAATTTGTGTCCAAATTCTGGCAAGAGTTTTGTAAGTTGTTGGGGGCGACTGTCAGTCTGTCCTCAGGGTTTCATCCCCAGAGCAATGGTCAAACTGAGAGAGCCAACCAAGATTTGGAGAGAACGTTGCGATGTCTGGTCTCCAAGAATCCTTCCTCATGGAGCCAACAACTATCTATGGTGGAGTACGCCCACAATACATTACCAGTGTCATCTACGGGCCTATCTCCGTTTGAGTGTAGCGTAGGGTACCAGCCACCAATTTTTCCTAGTCTGGAGTCCGAAGTCGCGGTCTCCTCCGCTCACGCCTTCGTCCAGAGGTGTCATCGCACTTGGACTAGAGCCCGCGAGACTCTACTCCAAGTGGGAGCGCGCACCAAGGCCAAAGCCGATCGCCACCGGTCTAGGCCTCCCGTATACGTCGTTGGTCAAAAAGTGTGGCTTTCTACCAAGAACATTCCTCTCCGCTCTGTTTCTAATAAACTTGCTCCAAAATTTATCGGCCCGTTTACTGTCACCAAAATCATTAGTCCGGTGGCAGTCCGCCTCAACCTCACTCCAGTGTACAGGAGAATTCATCCCGTGTTTCATGTATCCAAAATTAAACCCGTGTTTTATTCTCGAATTAATCCGCCAGTTCCGGTTCCCCCACCGCCGCGACTCGTAGAAGGGGAACCATCATATTCGGTAAATCGTATTCTGGACACAAGGCGGAGGGGACGCGGAGTTCAGTACTTGGTGGACTGGGAAGGTTACGGTCCGGAGGAGAGAAGTTGGGTTCCTGCCAGAGACATTCTGGATCACTCCCTTATTGATGATTACAATCAACAGGTAAGGGAGTCTGGGGACGCCAGGAGGCGTTCCTAGGAGGGGGGGTACTGTCACGGTTCATAAATTCATTGTTTCCTTCTTGTCTCGTGTTTCTGTTGTTATGCGTGTATGGGTGTGTGTGAGTGGGCGTGACCACTCATTCCAGCTGATCAGCGCTCCAGCTGATCCCATTCATTACTCCAGCAGCAGCTCATTCACGCACCTTTAAATCCTCACTGCACCTTCCTTTCATTGTCAGATCGTTGTTTGATGTCTTCCGTGTGTGACCCTGTTCCTGTTGACGTTCCTGTTCGTGTTCCCGTTCCTGTTCTTTGTTCACCTGGATATCGTCTTCACTCGGATCGTCACGTCATCACTTCACTTCACGGACACCATTGCTGACCATCTAGTCCCTGTGTCACCAGTCTGCAAGCTTCACCACCGGACATTTGTACTCTTTATCAATAAACAGAAGTTTTACTTGCATATTTGCTTCCGTCTTCTGTAAACATGACACTGATAGCCTACTAGCCGAGACTCTTCTTTATGTGTACAGATGTGATGTAATGACGCAAAGACATTCTCGAATTTCCCGCGGAAATCCACCAGTAGGCGTACCACTGGATAGGGCTGCACGATTATGACAAAAATCATAATTGCCGATTATTCCCTTGAAATTGTAATTGCGATTATTAATTACGATGATCAGAATTTATAAATATAAATAGATATAAATAGATAATCAGATGTGTATATATATATATATATATATATATATATATATATAGGCATATTATAATACATGTTTACACAAAAATTAACACACACAAGTACTGTCCCCCTTTACTTAACATACACATAAATTGTAAGAATATGACTAATAGTAAAGACTACTAATAAATAAAAATTAGGCCTATGCTAAAGCTATTAAATAGCAGTCCCAAACTAGTTTTTGTTAATACAATGTTGGTATGAGCCACCACAGTAATAAAAAAAAAAAATATATATATATAAAACACAAGGTGAAAATAAAGTGGCATTTTGGGGTTAATATGGAAACGACTGTTACAATGGTGAATACACAATACTAACAAGAACGTTAATGAAACATGGAAACTGCTCCAGGTGAATAGAATGAAAATCATCCCTGCATGCAAATCCTTCTCAACTAACACATGACGTACCAGTAACGTGATTTATTGGTATTTTACTTTTATTTCGTGTAATTTACAATTTAACGACGTTGCATGCTCGTAGTTTCTTTTACACTTTTATACAGTGAAGCGGCACACAGCGCGCGCCACCGCATTTGCGCGTGCAATTGAAAAGTGCACGCTACGAGCACAGTAACGGCTGACAGGACAGGGAAAGTCCATTTTTCTGAGGTGAAATACTTTTTATTTCAGCATACACTTACGTCACTGCTCCTATTGTGCTGGGTTTTCTGAAGTTGTCGTGATTCAACATAACATTTATCTAAACAACACGCACGCAGATTTCTTTTGTAATCGCGGCTTTGAACGATTACGTAATCGTGGCACCCGTAATCGTAATCGCGATTAAAAATTCGATTAATTGTGCAGCCCTACCACTGGAGTTAAAAACATTATTACAAGCTTACCGTTTTGAATTTAGCTAAGGCAAGCAGATAATTTTGAGCACTGGCTGGTTATGTACTTGCACAAATTTATTTTGAATAATTTTTAATCCAAAAAAGTTACGAACTGGAGCTTTAAATATAAATATTTTGTAACATTATAAATGCCTTTATATAAATATAAAATAGACACATATCGTGTCTAAAAACGCGTGGAAGACGCAGCTCCACCGCTATCTGCTTCTTTCCAAAGCGTGTGTGCTCCCGTGGGCCGTGGCGTCTGTCGTTGCTATGCAACTATTACTTGCGCTCTCCTCAACGAGGAGGAAATTTCAGTAAAGGATTTCCACCAGCGAAAAATGCTTGCTGTTAGCTAGCTCTGCTCCAAAAATAATTACAAAATTAAAAATGTAGTGTTTGAGTGCACACCATCCTTCAAAAACTTTAAAACACATGTCTTGTCACATGACCTGCTTGTGGCATTCTGAAAAGTTGAGATTTTTTCATCTCGCTGCACCTAGAAAAAAAATGACGTGTCGCTCTGGTTATTAACCTACTACATTTGAAATAACGAACTTGAGCGCACAAAAGTCGCGATATGTGAACGGCCCCTTAATGAATAAAAGTGTTAGTTTCTCAATTTTTTTAATCTTAAAACACATTATTGAATGATATCATTGTGAAAATACAATTACAGATATCAAGATATCAGATATCAATAATTATAGTTTTTATCAGTTGAAATTTAATTCCTGATATCAAGAATTTGTATTTCTGCAAGTGATGTCATCATATCAAGAATTCACATAAGTGACTCTGGACCACAAAACCAGTCACATGGGTAAAACATTTTAAATTGAGATTTATACATTATCTGGAAGCTTAATAAATAAGCTTTCCATTGATGTATGGTTTGTTAGAATAGGACAATATATTTGGCCAAGATACAACTAATTGAAAATCTGGAATCTGAGGGTGCAAAAAAATCGAAACATTGAGAAAATCTCCTTTAAAGTTGTCCATTTATGTTCGCGATTGTGCTGCATTCACTCACACAAATATTTACGATAGGAAATTTACTAAATATCTTCATGGAACATGATCTTAATATCTACTTAATATCCTATTTTTTTTTTTTACCATAAAAGAAAAACCTATAATTTTGACCCATACAATGTTTTGTTGGCTATTATACCTTTTTCAATTTGTGACTGATTTTGTAATCCAGGGTCACATTTTTACTAGTGGAAATCTAGTTCCTGATATCAATAATTAGCATTTAACTAGTGGAAATTGAATTGTAAATATCAAGAATTCATATCCTGGGAATGAATAGAAGTCAAAATGGCTTGCGATAGGCCATGACTTCCTATTGTGTGGTCATGGCATAAAGATGTCGTTACCATGACAATACAATCTCATGGCCAGGACATATTCTGTTCCCATGAGTAAATATTCCATGGGCACGACAAAACTAAGGGCCTAGCCCAATACCCACACATGCAGTATTGGCCACTTTAAAGCACGTGCACGCAGCAGCAATTCAGTGTCCAAGACTGAAGACTGTCCCAGGCCTGATAAATGTCAAAGCTCAGTGCCCTTAAAGCTGCAGTAGGGAGTTTTTAGAAAACGTTGACTTAGCCTGAAATCAAGCACAACTTACAGGTCACTCCCCCTTGCTCTCTGCTGCGCTACAGCCCTCCCTCCACAGCTCCTCCCCCACAACGGAGCCTGTCGTGAATGCGCAGGCTAGTAAGCAGGGCCACCGATGACGGCGGATAAACAGTTATGGCACATTCACTGGTAGGGACGAAACATCAACAATATGCTTTACATTGACTATGGCCTGCCCATACTTTGACTACAAACTTGGTCCTCAAATCATTACGTATTTTGCAATACATGTAATGTAACTTTATAACGTTGCACTCTTTCTATAAGTTATAAATAGCTAGTAGAATAATATAACGGTAACTAACGTTACAGTATGCAAGTAATTATTCTAGTGATATGTAATGCTAAATAAGGTTTGATAGTACATTATTTCAGCAACATGACAAGCCAGTGAATTAGCAGGTTTCAATTGTTGCTTTGCACAGTGTGTGACATTTTATCTGTATGTTATGCGGCTAGAGTTCTGACACTGAGTCAATGGGCTCCGACGGGCTTGTTTATCGTCATCGGTCTTTTTCCGTTTACCTGTCTTTGTTGTATGAGCAGGTGCCACTGGAGAAATTGGCAGTTTTGGTTGTTTGTCCGCCATTAGCACAGCTGCGGCACACCAGCTATCTTGATTTTGAACGACAGTACACGCTGTGCAAGAGAAGGGTGTGATCAGCGCGTACACAAGCTTGATTGACACTGCTAAGACATTCCTCCTGGCTCTGATTGGTTGTTTCTGACCGGGAGCGGTGTATTTCTGCAAATGGCAATAGGGCCACCGGGAGGAGCCAGAGGAGCATGTGATTTTTTCACAGATTATCTGTCTCATATTCTACTGTCAGGACATAATGACAGTTTTAACAAACATGTAAAAATACATTTTTACAAAAGTTACCTACTGCAGCTTTAATGCACATTAAACCAACACTGACTCTAATACCGCTTCAGAGCAGTATTTGAGGCTAAGCGTATCTCATTGCTTAGATTGCATCACGTTCAGGAACTCATGTGGTCTGAAATCACAAAATGTAGAGAAAAACATTCCAGGTCCTATATCTTATGCTGTTATTTTGAATTCAAACTAGGGCTGGGCGATATATCGCATGACATTGTTAGGTGCATCTCGTCAGTAAAGCCGGTTCCTTGATTAGTAGTAAATCGCCATCACCTGCTTTCAGATGGAGCGGCCTTTACAACACAGGGCCGTAGTTAACTGACAAGCTGAGCCATATAGCATTAATTATCGCGGACGTATCGCGTGCGATAATTAATGCGATATGGCACCGCTTGTTCGAAACTTAAGCTAGCCTGGAAATCCAGACCTAAATCTAAAAGATTAATGGTCTGGCGTCGATTAATGAAAATCGCCCAGCTCGAGGGGCGGCACCAAGCATGCATTTGAAGATCTTACTACATGCAATTGGATAACACTGCAAACAATCACAACAATAAACCCCATAAGCTACCAGCGAAGCTAACTGGTAGATTAGACCAGAGTCCTGCACGGGTTCGATTTTGTAAAAATAAAAGTGACCCATTTTCCGACAGCAGCATTAATTAAAATCCACAACCGAACCAACCCGTTTAAAACAGAACCGACACCCGACCCGCACCCGGAATAAAATCAGTTTAACCAATCACATTATAGACACACTTACAAAAATGTTTATTGCCAGGTCATACAGAAGTTATTACACAACAATTAACACAAGGACAACTTCAGCCGAAGCTGTCAAAAGACTGGTACATGAAGAACATGGCTAACGTTACCACAAAACTGAGTTAACATTTTACCAATCGAACAGACGCGGCTACAGGACTATATCTGCCACGCAATTTCGTCTAGCCAACATCTGACAATTTTGGGTTCAAACACGCCCTGCACACCACACATACTTAACAGTGTTAAATATGAAAAATACTGTTCGATAGAACTGCTTGGTTTGTTACCACAGTTTCTGCGTGCTTCCTCAGCGATGAAGTTCCACATTTGCGGCTATCCAACACGAACATGTTTGCAGCAAAGCCTTTCACAATATTTTCTTCAGACAACTCCAAATTTCTCCCACACACTGGACTTGATTTTTGATGACGTATTGTCGACAACTTTACAATCTCCACAAGCTATTCTTTTCTTCAACTCCTCAGCATCCATCTAGACGACTGCAGATCGTGCGCGCGGTAATGAGGTATTTTTCAAAGTTAAAGTATAGGTAACGTTATAGATCCCGGGAGGGCGTGGTGCGTGGGCACAAATAAACTGATGTGGATTTTAAATTATTTTATCAACTTGAAATACAGGCATATTTTTGTAGATGTGTTCCTAAAAATATGCATATATTTTTACGTTTGCATGTGATTGTTTTAAACCTGTTGGATAACTGAAACTGAAACTGATAACTGACACAGTTGGATATTTTTTTTCACCCGTTTGAGCAAAATATACCCGAACCCGTGCAGGACTCTAGCTTAGACTCTTACGGTATCCGGTCGGCAAAACAGCAAAAACATCCTTCTGGCAAAGGAACGATTCGAGCGGTGTCTTCTGTTCCTGTTTTACATAAAAAGCCAAGTCTAACTCATTCATTGTAGCGGCCAAAGCCGTTTCAAAACAACTGGTATTCATCCATAGCCATCTTGCAATGTTACTAAATGACTTCGACATCATATCGCTGTCGTCATCTGTTTAGCTCGCCTCTGGCCCGCCTATATCAGATAACCCGATGTGATTGGTGCAGCTCAGATCGAGGGGCATATTTAATGAGCATCATTATTCGACACCAGAGTAACTCGCTGAGCAAATTCAACTTGGGCTCTCGCGAGAACTCTAGACTACCAGGGTATATTTAAGCTGTCAATATTTCAATTCAAAACATTTCACACACGTTTTCATTATTAAAAATTCAATAATCCATATTCACCTTTCAGATTTCACTTCCAAAATGTTCATTCTGTTTAAAAATACAACCTATAATATTCGACCGGCAATTTTCGGTCCATTTTATTTCGCTTTACAAATTCGCTTCCACATATTCAGTGGTTCAAATTCGCTTTGGAGATAATTGGCCCCAGGGCCTTTGCCAGTGATAATCCACCCCTGCTGCTAATAATAGGATTTGGAGAAAATTTCCACTTTTGTTGTTTTGGTAAGAAAGCACATGCTAAAATCATAAATGTGATCATGTTTTATTAGTAAAGTGATTGTTGTCAGAGTGACTTACTGAACTGATCTGGATTCTTTAACCACCGGCAGCAGCTTCTGGAGAACTTCATCTGCTGTATTTTGGGCTCCAATAAACCGTTTTAGATCAAAAACATCCATCTTCTGCCCTGATGTCAGCAACACATAAACCAGAGCTGACCACTGTGAAGAGGAGAGTTTGGTTTCTCCTATTTTTCCAGATCTCAGATAATCTTGGATCTCCTGCATCAGTGAATCATCACCCAGTTCATTCAGACAGTGGAACAGATTGATGGATCTCTCTGGAGAGCGATTCTCCCTGATCTTCTGTTTGATGTACTGAACCGTTTCCTCTTCATTGTAGGAGCAGCTTCCAGTCTGTGTCAGTAGTTCTCGTAAGAGAGTCCGATTGGACTCCAATGAAAGACCCAGAAGAAAACGCAGGAAAAGGTCCAGATGTCCATTCTTATTCTGTAAAGCCTCATCCACAGCTCTCTGATGCAACTTAGCAATTTTCTTCCAGTTCACAACCTTAGACGACAGACTTTGTTTGGTTTGGTCAAACACATTTCTGTTCTTCTTTGTAAAGTAAATGTGTGCATATAGAGCTGCTAGATGTTCCTGGATGCTCAGATGCACAAAGCAGAAGACGTTCCCCTGATACAAGCCTGACTCCTCTCTGAAGATCTGAGTGCACAATCCTGAGTACACTGATGCTTCTGTCACATCAACGCCACACTCTCTCAGGTCTTCCTCATAGAAGATCAGGTTGCCTTTCACAAGCTGCTGGAAAGCCAGTTTCCCCAGTTTGAGAATCATGTCTTCATCTTTCACTCTCTTTTCATAGTCCTTCTCATGTTTGATGTTGGTCTGAATGATCAGGAAGTGTGTGTACATCTGAGTGAGAGTCTTGGGAATCTCTCCTCTCTCTGCTTCACTCAACATCTCTTCTAGAACAATGGCTGAGATCCAGCAGAACACTGGGATGTGGCACATGATGTGGAGGCTCCTTGAGGACTTCAGGTGTGTGATGATTGTATTGGCCAGACTCTGATCACTGATTCTCTTCCTGAAGTATTCCTCCTTCTGTGTGTCACTGAAGCCTCGTACCTCAGTCACTCGATGGAGACACTCAGAGGGGACGAGATCCGCTGCTGCTGGTCTGGAGGTGATCCAGATGAGAGCAGAGGGAAGCAGATTCCCCTCAATGAGGTTCATCAGCAGCTCGTCCACTGAGGCTGATTCAGATATATTACACAGTTTCACTTCACTCTTAAAGTTCAGAGACAGACGACACTCATCCAGACCATCAAAGATGAACAACACTTTATATTCATCACTGGATATTTCCATTTCTCTTGTTTCAGGGAAAAACAGACGAAGAAGATCTGAAAGACTGAGTGTTTTGTCCTTCATCAAGTTGAGCTCTCTGAAAGGAAGAGGAAATATGAGCTGGACGTCCTGATTCTCTTTCCCTTCAGCCCAGTCCAGGACGAACTTCTGCACAGAGACTGTTTTCCCAATGCCAGCGACTCCCTTTGTCAGCACAGTTCTGATGGGTTTGTCTTGTCCAGGTAAAGGTCTAAAGATGTCATTGCATTTGATCGGTGTGTCCTCTGTTGCTGCTCTCCTGGATTGAGTCTCAATCTGTCTCACCTCATGCTCATTATTGATCTCTCCACTTTCACTCTCTGTGATGTATAGCTCTGTGTAGATCTCATTCAGGAGTGTTGGGTTTCCCTGCTTTGCTGTTCCTTCACAAAGACACTGAAACTTCTTCATCAGACTTGATTTGAATCTGCCTTGGGCCAGTCGAGAGCCATGACTGAAAGAATAAAATAATAGAAAATAATTACAACAAATTAAAGAAAATGTGGTTGTAAATAAATTAACACTGATCAATCAAATAATTACACAATATTACACAAGCAACAGGTGTGTTTTCATAATATCAGCTTGGATGTTATTTGGTCATTTGCACAAGCTATTAGAGTTGCATCCATGAGCATTGATATCGATTTCATGATTCGATTCTGTTTTCAATTTGACAATGAATTCATTTTGGAAATATTTTAGGCACATGGTAACACTTGTTTCATTTGTTAACATCAGTTAACTAGTAATAATGAACAAACAACAAACAATACTTCTACAACGTTTATTTTAGTTAATTTCAGCATTGACTAATTTATTTTTAAGAACAAATGTTGAAAAAAAAGGAAACTATCTTTTGGTAAATGTATAGCGGCAAAATAAAAACAATCCAAAACTGCTAAGGAGTTGAGTGCAGGAATAACTTCTGTGACATGCCAATCCTTGCAGCTTGCATCTTATTTTATTTTGTACGGGTTTGCACGGTCAACACAATATGTGCTCCAGCACTCACACCTATTCTTCCATACTAACACATACACACAACAGGTGTCTTAACCCCACTAAATTAATGACACTCCCCTTCTAGCATTGGTCACATGACTTTCACATTACATTGCTCGTACAGTAAATTACCAGAATTTAAAAGGTATTAACAAAGTTTTAAATTAAATTTATATTTATTTTCTGTAAGATTGAAAATAATCAAAAGATATTTGAAAATGAACAAAGACATTTACTTTTACTGTTTCATACATCATACAGTATTTCTATTATTTTATCAAGACCATATTAACAGTATAAATACTAAAAAAGGTAATATACTATAAATGATCTAAATGAGTTGTATCTTAGTATAGTTACAAGTGGGCTAAAGGCTCACCCTAAGAAAAATGTGCTCTTCACTACTCCCATAGTGTATATATATATATATATAATTTTAATTGTATACAAACATTTAAAGTGTTTGAACATTGATGGAGCAACAGATTTTGTGTGAAAATAAATCATAAAGGTGGTTTGTTAGTTTAAAAATCGTATAAATGTATGAGGTGGCAAGAAG
This sequence comes from Rutilus rutilus, assembly GCA_021464565.1. NCBI lineage: Eukaryota > Metazoa > Chordata > Actinopteri > Cypriniformes > Leuciscidae > Rutilus > Rutilus rutilus. Next base: position 4,795,425 of record JAJAQA010000013.1, read on the forward strand.
GTACACACGGGATAAAACCAGCATGGGACAAAAGACACACAGTATTGATTCAAATACTTTGGCTAAATGAATATGCTTTTAATAATGTCTAAGTTGATACTTGTTAAAAACAATCACTTTAGCAAAGTTTGTACTATTTTTTGGTTTATTTTGATAATTAAATAATTAATATTTGTTCAATAAATATACTGTCATCAAAATATTCATTTTAAAAATACAGAAACAAAATTATTTTAAAAACTAAAAGTTTCATAAGACCTTTGTCTCAAAATATATTTAATAATTTTATATATATATTATATTATATATATATTAGATCAAATTAGCACAGAATCAACTTTGCCATGATCAAGTCAAGGATCAGCCAAATTTCCACATCCATCATCAAAAACGTTTATAAAAAAAAGTGCGGGGTGACTTTAGACCTGTTGTAACATATAATTTAGATTTATACTGTATAATATTAAATTAAATGTCTAATACTTCCATTTAAGATGAGGCAGTGCGGGAGAGCCCACTGAGCATCAGCCAAATCAGACGGTTAAACTGGCTGACAGTAAAGGAATATGCTAGAGTGTGATAAGAAAGGCATTAAATTATTTAACTGGAAGAGTAATTATAATAACATAAATTGATTTAGCACTAAAGCCTAATTGTAATCTAATTGCCCATGATTATAAATAAGTTGTTATTAATTCTCTATATAAAGATGATACTGCCTCAGACCCAAAACTCCTTATTTTTGGTTTGGGCCACTGCACCTCAAAATGTCTGTGCACGGCCCTGAGTGGGTGGTAATATTCTAGAAATGTACAGTTTTCTACCATCTTGCAGATAATGTTTCTTTAGTCATTCGGCAGTCCTGCAGCCTGAACCCCAGTGGGAAATCCACCCTTACAGATTCCAACATAATAATAATAATAATAATAATAATAATAATAATAATCAAAAATGTTTTAATTGTACAAAAAACATTTAAATTGCACATAAAGCAGGTTTAATGAACCCACTAGGGCTGGGCGATAAAACGATAACGATATGTATCGCGATAGACATGTACTCAATATCAATAAAAAATGCGTTCGATAAAACGTTCGATAATTTTTTTTTTTTCTTCGTCGGAAGAAACCAGAGGTTGCGAAAGCAAATTTGGTTGCATGAACAAAGGCACTCAACTCTCTGGTAACCTTGCAACGTAGGGGGTGACACGCAACAGCCAGTCAGTATGGTTGCGCAATATTGTTGTCTCGTGTTGGATTCTTCAGTAACAGAACCGGCGTGTAGTGATACAGCGATTGTTGATAAAACAGGAAAAGTCAGCTCGCCTGACTTCAAGTCTGACCGTAGTCAGACCATGTTGTCTGCAAATTATGCAAGACCATCGTCAATTTCTCTGTTATTCGCGTGCTTATGAGCTGTTTTAACGTGTGCGTTTCTCAGCGCGTACATGTGAAGCTCACATGCACTCTGTCTACCAGCGCCTGGATACTGGACTATATTTCGAGTCTTATTGTGCTAATACTGTTATATACACACAAGGTTTACATAAACTAGTCGGATATGTCTAAAGTAAAAGCAAACTTGAGAAAATTGAGAGAAAATCGTCTCCGGTTACTATCGTAACCTCGGTTCCCTGAGAGGCGGGAACAAGACATTACGTCACTGACGTATATGGGAACTCCCTTCCTCCTCATTTCCACTGAAATCTTATAGGCTAACGCCAGCTGGAGACAGCTGGCCAATTGACGCGAAACATGCAAATGCTGACCGGACCGCGGGCAGTATAAATAGCATGGGCGCGACAATTACGTCAGAATCAAGACTGAACGCTAGCACAGCTGATCAAACGGCGAGCACGGCGGCTGACGTAATGTCTCGTTCCCGCCTCTCAGGGAACCGAGGTTACGATAGTAACCGGAGACGTTCCCTTTCAAGGCGGTCACTTCGACATTACGTCACTGACGTATATGGGAACTGTATAGAATCCCGCCGTGAGCGCAGAGAAGATAAGCCCTGAACGGGGTCAAGCTACACTCCCACGAGAGACAACAGTTCTAAGCCAGCAGCGCCGCAGGAGCACTCGAACTGATAGGCGAAACTAGACCAAGAAACGTCTGTTCTGACCTACCAAGTTGCATATCCAATGCAATGAAGCGAAGGCTGCACTGGAGGGCAGCACAACACCATAAGCACTCAAGCACAAGAGTTAACACAGTGTCAACGGCATAGCGGTGACAGCTGCATAACCTTACAGCCATACACAGAGTTAACAGTACATTGAAAACTACTGTGTAATGCGGAAACAGCTATGTATAGTCATTATATACATTATAGTCATAACACAGAGTTAGCAGCAATGGTAACTCTGCATAATGCAGACTACTGTACAGCTGGTGGTAACAGTTCATGAGTACATAATAAAACTCACCAAACCCACGACGCTATAGGCAGTACATAAACTTGAAACCCTGGCGAACGTGTTCTGAGAAGACAGCCAGCATACCTAAATCCCGTAGGCATTAAACCACATTGAAAAGCGTCGAATTCAGTGAGAAAGTCTCAGTCCCTAGTACCATCCACCAAGCACACAAACAGCTAGTCAGACTGCTGCCTAGTGGTCCACGTACATCCGCAAAGCCCTTACAGGGCCAACAGCACTTGTGAGGCTGACGGCTCAACAGATAAGGCGGGCAGGGATCAATCTGTGCTCTGAACGGTTTAAGCGACTTCGGAACGCAGCTTGGTATCGGACGGAGAGTGACGCTGCAGTCACTAGGTCCGAGACAATGCAACATCATTCACGTAGAATGAGCGTAGGTCTCCAAGTGCGTCGCTGGGGCGAGAGCAGGTGGAAAGGTCATTCTCAAAGAGATCTCTCAGCACTTATTAGTGTGAAGTGTCTTGCTCAACTAAGGACCCAGCAGCGGACACACAAGAAGGTTCCACAGCTTGGGGCTGGGGTGCCAATCGTCTGAGGGGGATAGTCATGGGGGAGCCCCCTAACTCTCTCAGGTCCGTGCCGGGGATGATAGGCCAGTAAGGGGGTCACGAGGAAACTGACACTCCCTTGTAGAACATAGCCGATGTTCTATAGCCGATGTACAGAAGATCAAATTTACACATAACTGAATGTACATAAACACAGTGCCAGTGGCCGTAGCGACAACAACTGAGAATATACGCAGTTAGATAATAGCCCCATAATAGCATAGCGCCTCAGAAGTACACAAACACAGTCGTAGCCGTAGCTAGAACTGTGAGTATACGAGTTAGTACAGAATAGCCAGTTGCACTGAAGGAAACGGGGCAACATAACAGCGTAGCAATGTACGTAACAGCATCGGTCGCTGTAGCGCCAACTATACGCAGTAGCTCAGTATAGGCACTGAAGGATGCGGGGCAACACCGCAGCATGAACACATGCATGTGCAAATAAATGCAGCGCAGGTCATCGTATCGACAGAGACTGTGAATATGCACAGTTCGACTGGGGTAGCTAGTTGCACTAAGATACAGGGCAACATGACAGCATAACACAAGTGCGTAAGAATAGCGCATCCATGTATATACATAACGCAGCGTAAGTCACCGTAGCTGAGATGCACAGTTAGATCAGGATGGCTAGCTGCACTGAAGGAAACAGGGCAGCATTACAGCGTAACACATCTGTGCACATACATACATCCAGAAACTGTGAATATGCACGGTAGATTAGGATAGCTAGTTTTGCACTGAAGGAACAGGGCAACAAAATAGCAAAAACACGTCCTTGTACGTACATAAGTGCAGTGTAGTCGCCATAGCGACAGAACTGTGAATATGCACAGTTAGATAGGACAGCTGGTTGTTGCACTGAAGGATAGAGGGCAACATAACAGCATAACACATCAGTGTGCACATTTAAAACATCTGTGTGTATAATGCAGCGCTAGTCGTCGAAGCGACCGAAACTGCATGAATATGCGCAGTTCAAACACAATGGTCAGTTACGTTGAGGGCAACATAACAGCATAACGCTTCAGTTGTGTACACAGATGCAGCGCAAGTCGCCGTAGCGACGACTGTGACTATGCACAGTTAGATAGGATAGCTAGTTGCACTGAAGGATACAGGGCAACGTGATAGCCTAGTTACATTGATGTGTACAAAACACAGCGTCAGAAGCATAGCGACATCGACTGTGAATACGTAGTTAATCAGAATAGCCGGTTGCACTGAGGATACAGGGCAATATATAACGGCATAAATCATAGACACATATCAATGTACATAACACAGCGTCAGTGGCAGCGCACAACAACTGTGAATACACAATAATCAAAGTAGCCAGTTGCACTGAAGGAACAGGGCAATATATAGCGGCGTAATCGTAACACATATCAGTGCGTAGTGTGTACACAGCGTCAGTTGCATCGCGCAACAACTGTGAATACGTACTGTGTAGTAATCAGAATAGCCATTGCACTGAAGGATACAGGGCAATATATAACGGCAAAATCATAACACATATAGTGTGTAGTGTGTACGTAAACACAGCGTCGGTTGCATCGGGCAACAACTGCGAATACGTACTGTGTAGTAATCAGAATAGCCATTGCACTGAAGGATACAGGGCAATACACAACTGCAAAATTCATAACACATCAGTGTGTAGTGTGTACATAAACACAGCGTCAGCTGCATCGCGCAACAACTGTGAAAAATACAGGGCAATATATAGTGGCAGTTGCATCACGCAACAACTGTGAATACGTAGTAGTCAGAATAGCCATTGCACTGAAGGATACAGGGCAATATACGACGGCAAAATTCATAACACACATCAGTGTGTAGTGTAGTGTGTACATAAACACAGCGTCAGTTGCATCACGCAACAACTGTGAATACGTAGTAGTCAGAATAGCCATTGCACTGAAGGATACAGGGCAATATACGACGGCAAAATTCATAACACAAATCAGTGCGTAGTGTGTACGTAAACACAGCGTCAGTTGCATCACGCAACAACTGCGAATGTACTGTGTAGAAATCAGAATAGCCATTTGCGCTGAAAAATACAGGGCAATATATAGTGGCATAAATCCTAACACATAACAGTGTGTAGTGTGTACGTAACACAGCGTAGTTGCATCACACAACAACTGTGACTACGTAGTAATCAAAATAGCCCGTTGCACTGAAGTATACAGGGCAATATCGTGGCATAACCATAAAGCCTGTTTTATGCTTCTGCGTCGAACTACCGGCGTAGCTACGTTGTAGGCTGTGTGTAGCGCGCGTACCCTACGGCGTACCCTGACGTGCACCTCTCCAAAAATGTAACAACGCGTCAATTCTACGCGGACACAAGCGCTGTGATTGGTCTGCCAGAACCCCTCCCTCGGGGTTTCACATGCTCCCTAGGTGCGCGTCAACGCGGACAACGACACAGAAGTATAAATTAAAACCAACACGTTGCCTACGGCGTATAGGCTCCGGCGTAGGTCCGACGCAGAAGTATAATGAGGCCTTAACACACACATATCAGTGTACATAAACACAGCGTCAGTGGCATCGCACAACAACTGTGAATACATAGTTGAATCAGAATAGCCAGTTGCACTGAAGGATACAGGGCAATATATAACGGCACAAATCATAGCACATATCAGTGTGCAGTGTGTACATAAACACAGCGTCAGTGGCGTAGCGACAACAACTGTGAATACGTAGTTAAATCAGCATGGCCAGTTGCACTGAAGGATACAGGGCAGCCTGACAACATAAGCTGTAAGCACATCAAAATGTAATGTTACGTTGGCCCAGCGTCAACAGCATAAGCGGTAACGACTGCGCAACCCCGTAGTCAAGACTGACTAGGGGTAAACAACACTCACCGGATTGCGGCTGTGCACTTTCCATTGTCAGAGCGGGACGGCTAGAGACCTCTATGCTAGAGACTCATAACATCCGTAGTTCCCTTTTTTTTTTTTTTTTCTTATTAGACACGGAGCCATGGCCTTTGCCTCGTCTCTCTAGACGCGCGTCTTGCGCACGACTACCAAAGGACGCCGTGGAAAGACGGAATCTTTCTTGAAGTAGCCTGGCTGAGATACCGGGCTAAAGTATCCTTATCAACAGAGCCTCTCGCGTCGAGTCCTTCTAGCGAGCCCGCGAAGAGGACCGGAGTGGCGACGGGCAGCGTCATAATCGTCTTAGGGCGGGAGAGGGCCCACCAGCGGCCTGCTGGCGGCAGTGGGCCTCATCTCCGCTGATGCCCGGGTTTATTCCCCTGAGGGCGCGCACTGTCCGGCACATGCCCACCGTCGTGAGTGCGGCCTCGGTTGATCCTTGTTAGGGTAGAGCGAGTCGATAGGACCCGCACATATCTGGCATGTAAGTTAGCAGCCATCGGATGCGGGGAGGAAACATGGCGAGTAACCTCTATTGCAACTTCCACGATGACTTCAGATAAGACTTCTAGCGTGAAGAAAGAGATTCTGACGTAATTGTCGCGCCCATGCTATTTATACTGCCCGCGGTCCGGTCAGCATTTGCATGTTTCGCGTCAATTGGCCAGCTGTCTCCAGCTGGCGTTAGCCTATAAGATTTCAGTGGAAATGAGGAGGAAGGGAGTTCCCATATACGTCAGTGACGTAATGTCGAAGTGACCGCCTTGAAAGGGAACTGCTTGTCAAATGCGTGTATATTAGACGCGTCGCACGCAGCTCTTAAAGAGACAGTATAGTAATAGTAAACACGCTGCCGCTTGTCCTTAAAGGGATAGTTCACCCCAAAATAAAAATTCTCTCATTATTTACGCACTCTAATGTTGTTCCAAACCTGTATTAATTTCCTTCTTATATTTTCAAATATTAATATTTTGAAGAATGTGGCTATCCAAAGAGTAAACAGAGCTATCCCTTTAATGTTAATAAAACAACAAAATGAAAAGAGAAAATCATTCACTGCTCTTGACTGATAACTTTAATAGTAGCTTTAATAAGTATCAATGTATAATTTATACAGTGAAGTCTGTTTTGTTTTATTTTCATATTTGTTCATTTAATTACTTTCTTCAATGCTACTGTTAAATACACCTACTGTAGCTGAAAACATAAAGCACTGTTTATTTAATCTGTATATTAGGTTGTGTGTATGTGTAATGTGTATCTTTGATCTTAATATTTAATAACAAAGAACATAATGAGAACTTTTTTATCTTCGCCCCTGTCTGCCATTCTTTTTTATTTTACATTTTGTTACCTAAGGCTTTGAGCATTACAGCCAAACTAATGTCCATATTTTAAAAACAGCCACAAAATAGTAAAACCAACATAAAAAAGAATCGTGATAAAATCATTAATCGTGATTTTCCTGAAAAAAATCGTAATATTATATGTTTGCCATATCGCCCACCCCTTTATAAAGCATTTCTTACGTATTCTTTCATTTTGCACCTTAATGTTAAGAGATAATTGTTAAGTGTTCATTCAGATTTTAGACTAATTATTTGAGTGAGTGTTTTCCATGGTCGTGCTGACATTTCTGCCTTTTTAACTGATGGGATTATAATCAGAAAGTTTAAAATAAAAAATCTTTAAATGTAATGTATTTGTCTCCTGGACTGGTCCTTATTTTAAATATGTCATAAAAAATATCAATAATTATCGATATCGACCGAAATGAAACACTTATATCGTGATACAGTTTTCAGCCATATCGCCCAGCCCTAGAACCCACACATATAAATTAAACTTCCTGAAAAAGTGACAACAGGACAGATAACATATTAGGTCAGGTTAAAATACAACTATATATAATATACTGCAAATATTTTAGCAAAATTATCCTCCTAGTGTTATTTTCTCTAGCTTACTAATAAACTATGATCATTTGATAACTTTCTTGATGTCAATGTAACATTACATTGTTCATAAGCTGACATCTTTCCATGGTTTAAGTATGGAATAATTGACGACGGCCCGTTGAATTAATAGAAAAATAATGCACACCTGAGGTGGTTTTGCGGCCACGACGAGAAGCGGAGTATCTAGATAGTTTCTATATATCTATCTATAAATGTTGTACCTGAGATCAGCTGATGTGTGTCTTCCCTTAAATTGGTCACTCTTCATGGACACACAGCGGGACTCTGGTGAGTTTGATCTCTCACTGTGGAATCGTCTTTAACAGAATAGAGATAATAAAATAGAGACAAGAATTAAAATGGTTGATTTCACATGTAGATCATCCTTACATAGATAATCCATTCATCCATCTATCTATCTCTAAATGTTGTACCTGAGATCAGTTGATGTGTGTCTTCCCTTAAATTGTACTATGTTGTCCATAGACTGGTCACTCTTCATGGACACACAGCTGGACTCCAGTGGGTTTGACCTCTCACTGTGGAATCGTCTTTAACAGAATAGAGATAATAAAATAGAGACAAGAATTAAAATGGTTGATTTCACATGTAGATCATCCTTACATAGATAATCCATTCATCCATCTATCTATCTCTAAATGTTGTACCTGAGATCAGTTGATGTGTGTCTTCCCTTAAATTGTACTATGTTGTCCATAGACTGGTCACTCTTCATGGACACACAGCTGGACTGCACTGGGTTTGATCTCTCACTGTGGAATGGACTTTAGCAGAATAGAGATAATAAAATAGAAACAATAATTAAAATGGTTGATTTCACATGTAGATCATCCTTACATAGATAATCCATTCATCCATCTATCTATCTCTAAATGTTGTACCTGAGATCAGTTGATGTGTGCCTTCCCTTAAATTGTACTATGTTGTCCATAGACTGGTTACTCTTCATGGACACACAGCTGGACTCTGGTGAGTTTGATCTCTCACTGTGGAATCGTCTTTAACAGAATAGAGATAATAAAATAGAGACAAGAATTAAAATGGTTGATTTCACATGTAGATCATCCTTACATAGATAATCCATTCATCCATCTATCTATCTCTAAATGTTGTACCTGAGATCAGTTGATGTGTGTCTTCCCTTAAATTGTACTATGTTGTCCATAGACTGGTCACTCTTCATGGACACACAGCTGGACTCTGGTGAGTTTGATCTTTGCCTACGGAAACAACATTAATAGAACAGTGACAAGTTTCAAGAATTTTAGAGAAGAATTTTTCATTTTACATGCAAATAAACCTCACGCAGAGTATCTATCTATCTATCTATCTAGAAAGAAATGTTGTACCTCAGATCAGCTGATGTGTGTTTTTCCTTAAATGTTGCTATGTTGTCCATGGGCTGGTCACTCTTCAGGGAAACACAACTTGACTCTGGTGAGTTTGATCTCTCACTGTGAAATTTAATTTAATAGAACAAAGACAATAGAATAGAGACAAGAATTCATAGTTGATTACATGCACATAAACCTCATATGGAGAAAGGTTGAAAATTGTTAATTTGTTAATAAGGATAATGTTACCCAGTGTACAGATACACTCTGGATCCTCCTAACTATATCAGCATAAGAATATGAGAAGGCCACTCAGAACACCTTAACCATTGCAAACAACCAGAACTACTCTGACTGTTATGTGGCATACAATGCAACATTTTCTATAACATAATAATCATTTGAAGACTTTGATGTAGCCTACCTGCATCCTAGAGAAGATTCTCCATCACTGAATGTTTCTTTTTCCTCCATGATTCGTCAAATCTTCATGGAGCTGCAGTCACACTGACATACAAAAACAATTTTAAATATTTTACAGAACAGTGAACAGCATACCAAAACATTTATCTAAACAAAACGTGACAAACAGTTTTGGACTACAAAAATCATCATACCAAACTTCAACTTCAAGGCAAGTTATTTTTTATTTCTTAATTTTGTAGAAAATGGAAAAAAACTGTATTATGAAGAAATATTAAAATAACATTGAAGTCTCAAATTGTCTTGCTATCCCTCTTTTGTTCCACTAAGTATGTTAGTGGTGAACACATTAACTTACTTTAAAGTGATTGAGACAGAAATATGGTTAGGGCATGAAGGTCTGACTTGATATTAATGTTTTTAATGTTTAACTTCTCACAAGGGCATGTGATCAAACGATAATACTAGTGCTAATGTTTCTGCAATCCTGTAAAAATTGCTTTAAAAACGATGAATGTTTAGAAAACACTTTTCACAACCTTAAAACCCCTATGGTGTAGATTGTAACATCAGTTTAATTACATCAATTATATCAAAGCGTGAGACTTTTCAGACTTTTACACAACTTTACAGAAGTGAACACATACTTGTCGATTTTTGGTTATAGGCCTATGTAAACTATAACCTAACTTACTTTATTAAAACTAAAAAGTATATTTTAAGCATATAAGGTCTATATGTCTAACAAAAAGAAAATGAAGATAGGATAATAACATCAAGATGTTCAAGTTTCGTTAAGTACTTCATGTTTAATTTCGTATTTTACGGATAGCATGTAGCCTAGCTAATGCGGAAGTCACCTTTAAACAACAACACACCTGAAGACTCACCTTGATCGAAATATTAGGTACCAGACAACAAGTTCAAGGTTTCCGTCCAGCTGCACGTAAATCCCTGCATAAACAACTAACAAATACTGTTAGACACTTTCCACCTTAGTTTTCCCGATTTAAAGAATGTAAAGCTCCACTGTAGGCGCAGTCAAATTAGGCTACACTGAATCTACTTTCACTTTCGTGTTTTGTCATCAAGAAAAAACCGGTTTGGGCTTGAGAGAACATTAGCCGAATAGATCACACAAAGAGCGGTGATGAAAGACTAACTCACCAGTTTTGATAAGCAATCAATCATTTAAATATTCAACATTATAAGTATGTTGGCAAAGAATGGTGATGATAAAGACACGTTTAGGGGATTACTAATGTGACAAATGTGTTAAGATCATAGATCAAAATAATCAGAAACTCATAAATCCATGTTTTATTACAGTATCATATTTGCAATCTTTCTAAAACCAGAGGTGGACAAAGTACACAACTTCCTTACTTGAGTGAAAGTACAGATACTACTGGTCAAACATTACGTTACAAGTAAAAGTTGAAAAGACCGATTTTTACTTAAGCACAGCAGTACTCGTTTTTAAAAGTAGGCTACTTAAGTATCAAAAGTAAAAAGTAAATTGTTTTATTTACTAAATTTATTTTTTTAAATTGCATTGTTTTATTATTGTTGCATTGTTGTATGTAAAACTTACTGTACCTTATGCCGGGTTTTGACGTCAACCCGACTTTCTTTTCCAAACCAAAATCATCCCCTGACAGATGTTACAAATTTTTACTCAAGGACTGACAGAAATGTAGTGGAGTAAAAAGTTTCCTTCCATTAATAATAATAATGTCTAGTGCGGTACGTGGCTGTGATATAAACCTACCAACGTCCGTTGCCATGATTTTTGGAATGACTTATCGCGAGAGGAAAAAATGACGTTTTAGTCGCATAACATCGGTTAATGGAAACGCCGTCATTTCACAATAGTTTTTTTTTTTATCGATATTTAAAAAAAATCTCAAAAGTTTTGCGCGAATCTTTAATGGAAACGCGCCTACTGGCGCCCCCTAGCTGTTTGCGCCCTAGGCGACCGCCTTTGCCTATGCCTAGAAACGGCCCTGAATGCTCAGGGCTCATAAGCTCGGTCGCACATTAATTTCAGCATAAAACACACTGAATTAGACTTTGAATGTTACTTTTTGATTATTATATTATGTGATATTATGTATATTTAATTCTATTTCATCTGATAGTTTATTTAAAGTGAATATGTGTAGGCTATCAACCTGAGGAAATTTACAGCTGCTGGACTTGTATAAATATGTCCTTATCTTATTTAGGCTTTTATTCACATATAAATATTCAGCAATTCACACATCAGATACGTTAAACGGAAACTGAAGCATGTTCGCTTGACATGCGAAAACAAATGAGGTTCATTCTTGTGTGTTGCGCAGCACGTTTGACAGCTACACAACTACCACAGGTTTGAGATAGAGGTTTGTTCTCATGTATCAAGCATTCTGTTTATGTTCGCTGATCAATGTTTAAATGTGAAGAAAAGACTAAATTAAATCTGTTCATCATATAAAGCGATCATGTCTCTTTAGAAAATTTGAACTAAACTGCTCGATTCAAATGGATTGGTCTCACTATCTCTTAATGAACTTTTTGAAGCATCAAAGTTTTAGTTGCATAGACTGTCAATGGAGGGACAGAAAGCTCTCAAATTTCATTAAAAAGATCTTCATTTGTGTTCCAAAGATGAACGAAAGTCTTACAGGTTTGGAACACCATGAGGGTGAATAATTAATGACAGAGTTTTCATTTTTGGGTGAACTTAAGGAATCCTGGAAACACCTTAAATCAACCACAGCATGCATTCGGTCTATTTTCCATATACCTTTCCATTTTGAACGAAGGCCTTATAGGTGTGAAATGACATGAGGGTGAGTAATTAACAAAATAATTTTCATTTTTGGGTGAACTAACCCTTTAAGCAAAATTGTCCAATGTGTTGAGGTTGGCTAAGCTGAAATCCGTTATAGAAGCACATCACATGGATGCAAAACGAGATGTTGCAGGATTTGTTCACCCATAAAATTAAAGAGTCAATGGGGCCCCATTGACTTCCAATAGAAAAAAATTCTATGGAAATCAATGGGGCCAGTCCATTGACTGTTTCATTTTCAATTCTCAAAATATCTTTTTTGTTCAAGTAAAGAAAGAAACTCAAACCGGTTTGGTACAATTTGAGGGTGAGTATAAATGACAGAATTTTCAGTTCTAGGTGAACTATCCCTTTAAGTCTCGAGGTCAAATTTGAGCTTGTCATTGGGAGTATAAATTTAATCAATTTACGTCGGTCTTTTCTAATACTGATTCTTCATTTTATTCAGGAAGAACCGACTACATCACAACCCACTGTGCAGATTTTGGGAACATCTTGACTGGATGTGTCTTCAGTGAGAGGAGTGTCTTCAGCAGTGTAAAAATGAAGGGATCTGAAATTGCAGAGCAGATCGGGTGGAGGATGGTGTTTAAAAAAAAAAAGTTAAATAAATGCCAAGGGTGTGAAAAGTGAAAAAAGTCTAGCTTTGTTGTAGATGAGAAAATATATTTTATGTACTGTAACATTTTTAATTCTTTCAAATCTTTTAAAAGAAGTGATTTTTTGTTAATTTTATTAAGACTTTACACAAAGAAATACTTTACTGTAAGTTGGAACGAAAGTATTCAAACATTCATATGTATTTTATATGTATTTACAGACCTGATTAAATTTATGCTTTTTTGATTCAGTTGTTGAATGTTCATGTTATTCAGTAGGAAAATAGCCTTTAATAGTTCTCGAAGGAACACATTTGACACAGTTAAGGTACAAAGGGGCTTGTCACTGGGGTGGTACCTTAAAGGATCAAATTTGTACCTTTGACCCATACACAAAAGAAATATATTTTCTGGATATGTTTTGGAATATATGCAAATATTTGAAATTGGCCCAATAAATATATTTCATACTTATATTTCATATATTTTTGTTATATTTCAGAATATATTTCAATGTATTTTTTTCTGTACGGGTCCCCAAAAGTGTCAAAAATATATGTGGCATATATTCCAAATACATTGAAATATATTCTGAAATATAACAAAAATATATGAAATATAAGTATGAAATATATTTATTGGGCCAATTTCAAATATTTGCATATATTCCAAAACATATCCAGAAAATATATTTCAAATATAATTCTTTTGTGTATGGGGATAAAGCTACCATATTGTACCAACAAGTTTAAAAAAACAAAAGGTTCATTCTGGTTGCCCATGGTACAAATCATGTCCTTTAATGGAACAAATTTGTTCCTCTATATTAAGGTACAATTTTGTACCAGTAAAAGGTACCGCCTAGTGACAAGGGTTTGTACCTTCTTTGGTACAAAATTGTACCTTTATTTCTGAGAGTAGTAGAATTAGGGGAAATATCTTAGCCAGTATGAGTGGACTTTGAATATTGTGTTAGACAATGTGAGGCCTTCAAGTCAAATAGGTTGAGAACCACTGTCCTAGAGCCATTTTAATTCATATAGATGGATTTACTCTAGACGATGGTAACTATGAAGGAAAATATTTGTTCTTTGCTGTCCATCATTTTGTTTGTCACTTGTATCTCATATATACCCAGCAGAACATAGTCTTTGAAAGATAAAAACACCATCTGTCAGAATGATCTGGTAAAACATTCTATAAATAAACAAATAACCAGAGGCGTGTCTCTTTTAAATACCATTTTTCCTATAAGCCAAAACTCTTCTTCAGGTCTACAGAAAGTCCTGTTGGGGAAAGTGTATTCCATCTTGTGGTTATTGATCATGAATCCTCCATCTATAAAGGCCTGTTAACAAAGTATACATGCTTTCATTTAGATTTGGCACAGCAGGCTTTAGGTACATGTAGGTTTCAGATGGTGATGGATTTATGATCTATAAGGTCAAAGCTACTCAGATGCTGACGGAAATATTTGCTGAGCCCTTTTCTGCTGCTCTTCTCTAATGAGAATATCTGCAAGTGAAAAAAAATCGTTTTGTGAGGAATTTTTTATGAATATAGTACCAGGTAAAACAGGTCCTGAAACTTTTTTTTTCTTTATTAAATAAAAAATAGTTGACATGACATGGTTCAGGGAGACACCATCGCTCGACCGCCCTGTCTCGGTGTCTACCACAAAGGGTATGAGAAACATTCACTAACACACTCATACACACACACGTCTGCTGTCGTCTGTGTCTGTGGAAATCATCTCAACTCTCTGATACAAAGATGCAGATTGATCTTTAAAAGCTCCTTTTAAACATTCAGTATTTGACTTTTAACCCATATACCCACAATCCAGCATGACAGTCCTTTTTGTGCCACTTTGGGTCTCATTCACTAATCATCCGTATACAAAATTTCACACAAATTTGTGTGTGAAATCTGCGTACAAACATTTTCACGAACAAATCATGAATTATCAATAACTTTCATTCTAAAATGTATTTTAAGTTTACAACAAAATGTAGGAACAACCGAAACCACTCAAACGCAAAAATCACACACTCTTGGGGGCCTTATATTGAAGGGTTCCTATTTCTTTTTCACTTTTTCAACTCAGTTAGTGTGTATTGTTGCTGTTTGAGCATATAAAAGATCCGCAAGGTTACAAAGCTCAAAGTCCACTCCAAAGGGAGATATTCTCAGACATTGACTCTGTTTTCTTTGGTTTTGTAAGAAAATGGCATTTTGAAGCAAACTTTCTCATGGTTAGTTACCATTATTTTTAATAAAGTAGTTTCTTGTACAAAGACCAAATTTTTACTGTGAAAAAGCTATATTATAAATGTCTAAATATTGTTTGGAAATTATTTAGTTTATTATGTTAATTACGGATATTTTTCTATCCATCACTGTACTGTTAGATATATGTATTTACATTTAGTTTTATGTATTTTAATCTAATTTACATTTTAATTTGATATTTATTTATATATATTAGTTTTGTCTTTAAAAAATGGCTCTTTAAACATACTGTAAATAACGTATAAATAACAAACAAAAAAGTATCATAATATGCAAAGTGGTACTGAAGTACCTTGAATTTTTTTTTAGTTGTGCACATAAAAATGATAAACAAATATGTTAATCATACAGTACTGTCACTTGTCATAAGTCATTGTCTTGTAAGGCATGTACTGTGTCTCAGGACTACAGGCTGGATTTCGGTCTTTGGGGCGACTGCACGGACTGCTCTTGGCACGGTGGAGTCGCATTGATACAGGAGAGTGACGGAGACGAGGTGTGGAGGGTCGTGTCATGTTTCCCAAAACCATTCTTTCATCTTTAAAGATTATAACTTTCAGTATCGTATTGGATTTCACACCCTTTCCACAGAATACAAACAAACTCAAATCAGTATTTCATGTCCATTTATTTATTTTGTAAATAGCTGAGTATCATGCTGATTTACTGCACATTATCTCCTAAACATACAGTGGAAAAGATAACTGTTGGTACTTTTGTTTAGATAAAATAGTATACTGATTTTAAAAAGCCATGATATCTGCTTCCATCGTCTGCTTAATCACATGAACACATATAGGCAGATGCACATATAGTAGGCTAACCAATATATTGTACATCCCTATTACACACTGTACAAAGCATCTATATATGTTGGATGTGTTTTACACAGGAACTAAAATATCTGCATTTGGTCATGTATTATGAATCCTGCACGTTTCAGACAGGAACAAGTTCATGAAGGAGTGTACAGCCCATTAGAGGTCAAAGTATAAATGAAAGAAGAGTCGCTTCTCTGCCGGAAGTTCAAGATGAACAATTTCAGACCCTGTCCACCTTCACCACAGTATAAAAAGGTACCAAACTAAGGCATAAAGTTTAATTACAGAGCACATCCTCTGATCAAATAATAACAAATGTTTTAAAGTGTAACTTAACTGGAGATTCAGATGTTCACAATATAGTTGTCTTCAGAGATGGCAAAAGTACTCACTTCCCATACTCAAGTAGAAGTACAGATACTTGTGTTAAAAATACTCTGGTAAAAGTAGAAGTACTAATTGAACTTCTTTCCTCAAGTAAAAGTAACAAAGTACATGCTTTGAAATTTACTTTAAGTATAAAAGTAAAAGTAGACTTGAGAATGACAACCTTTTTTTTATGCAAAGCTACCTGGACCACACAAATGTCACTGGAGTGCAAGCTGAGAAACTTAAGTGGATTTGGAAAAAAGGATCTTTATATGACATTGCCTACATTTTAAACGGATGTCTGCCAATAGGCCTAAAACATCACATAGCCTATATGATTATTGTGACAGACTGGGACTCCAGGTTAATAGGATTCTGACAGAGTAGCAAGATATGAATTCAGTTGTGATTCTGTGAGAATTCACAGATCCAGTTTCTCTTTTTTAATCTTACCCTTAACATTTAAAGCAATCTACATGTATGTAATGATTTGCCGTGAATGAATGCCGCCGAATCTGTCGAGTCGTCTTGTAGTGGTGCGTCAAGTGCAACGTATATTCCCATCCAAGACCCGCCCCCTTTAGTTACCGTTGCTATGTCCGACAAGCGAACATAAGAAGGAACGTTGTTTTAACCGTGGAAAGACGTCAGTACACACAGTACAAAAAGTGTCAATGAAGAGTCACCTATTCATATTGACTGTTTATCTCTTCTCATTGTTGTGTGTTTAGGGGCTCAACAGAACGGCTTGCCTCAAAACTACATACAGAAGCTTCTTTCACTGGAGACAAACAACTACAGCGGCGCTTCCATACTGGACCAGATTACAGACATCGAGAAATGAGCTGCAGGAAATTATGTGTACTTTTACCTTACTTATCAAGTTCATTAATAATAAATACACAGGTTTTAACCTTTGTGTTAGGTTGAAATATTTTGTAATACGGTTTGAACAGAAGATACACAGATTGTTACAAACTACATTATGTAAAATGAAGTACCAGTACAAATGTCAAAAGATGTTTAATTGTGGATGAAGGATTGTATAATTCTGTAAAGTTACACAAACACATCTGTGTGTGATGATCACTGTGGGTTTGTGTCTGTTGATCCTGTTGAATGTGATTGTGTCTATAGTGGCTCTTTATTCACCATCAGCTGATCCAGAGAAGCTCAGAGTAACATCTAAATCCTGTAGGTAAAACACAGTCAAATGTGTGTGACATTACTGCATTATCCACTTTACAACAAGTAAAACAAACTATATATCACTGTTAGTGAGAGATAATAACCCTGGGATACACGGAGTCAACTACAGTTGATAGATCTGTATAAGCCATTTTAACAATTCAGCATTTGACCTTTGACTCTTATCCATAATAATACTCTTTGAGTCAGATTTTTTATACATATTTATCTATATATTGTATTAAAAAGGACAAAAGCAGAATTATCTTAAAATACACTTCTTTGGTAGAAAAATATTACAAATTATTATATTCTTGTTTTGAAATAAAATGAAACATTATTTTTTTGGCATATCAATAATTAATGTATTTATTGGTTAAAACTCAAACATGATCATCATTAAACTCTGCTTAATATAAAAAATTATTAGCAACCGATTCATATATAACAATTAATAATATATAACAAAAGTAACAACATTACTCACACAAGCATCTTCAATTCATAATGTGGATCATCCTTTAGAGCAGAGAGCAGCTTCACATCTGAATTTCTCAGTTTATTTCCAGTCAGTCTCAGTTCTCTCAGGTGTGAGGGGTTTGATCTCAGAGCTGAAGCCAGAGCAGCACAACCTTCATCTGTCACTCCACAATAACTCAAACTGTAGAGAACAATGACACTCTTCAGTCTCTCAGTTCAGGATCTACAACTCAGATAAGCAGGAGCTTCATAATCAGAAAGAGAGACTTAATCCACGACACGATTAACGGGTCCAGTCTAGAAACCCACTTCTACATGGTGCTTGAGGAGGTTAATTTCAATATCATTAAAATTTTTGAATCTTTTCACTTGTTTAATGCAAGTATGACAAAATCCTCAAAACAACATTACATACATTCAAATCAATGTTTCATGTCCAATTATTTTTTGTTTGGTAAGTAGTGGTGTAATAAGCAGGGTAATTCCCACCTTTCATCGGTATGCAAATGATATATACAACTATTATTACTTAATATCAGGATGGACAGAGAAATGCTATTCAGCCATATCTAGACTCCTCGTCTCTGAAAGCCAATAACCATCTGGAACTGAGGAACCATGTTCAACAGCAGACTCACAAACCACATGTGTTTGCAAATCAGCTTATCAGCTTTACAACATCTCTAAGAAATAAAGAAACCTCACCCCTCACCTGTGTTGTTTGAAAAACATTTTTGTACCAGGTATTTGTTTTTTCATTTTTACACTCGATACATGTGTATAAAACTCTACAGATGATCCTACATCCCTGTCAGAACTGATACAACTATAAATTATTTGAGAATATTTCATTGTGAGTATCAGTGAGTGTGTGACTCTCAAGCCCCTTTCACACAGCGCGGTGATCCCAGCAAATTGCTGGGAAATTTCCAGAACGCCTTCTGTGTGAATGCAAACACAACCCGGGATTGATGCCGGAATCGATGCCGGGTTAGGGACCTAGTAACATTGCCGTGTTCAGTCCCAGAACGTGCGCTTTGTGAACAAAAGCCGTAATAATGCTGTGTCGTAGTGATGACGCTGAAGCCGGGATTGTTCGCCAGCTAGTGAAGCAGTACGTAATGCGCAAGTTTATGATCGAATCAGAGAAAAAAAATGCACAAGCGTGGTTAAGACACTGCTGAGACATTAAGTCACATCGATGTCACGTGTCTTTACCGTATTTTTACGGGTTGTGTGTGAACGCACTCTCTGATTCCGGAAAATCACTGGCAGTGTGAATGAATCAAAATCAAACTTTATTCATGTATTTTCCGGAATCTATGTGTGAAAGGGGCTTCTGAGAGATGATTTACCTCAGTGTCTCCAGTTTACAGTGAGGATCTTTCAGTACAGCAGAGAGCAGATTCACTCCTGATGTTCCTAGTTTATTCCATGACAGATCCAGTTCTCTCAGGTGTGAGGGGTTTGATCTCAGAGCTGAAGCCAGAGCAGCACAACCTTCATCTGTGACGCCACAATTACTCAACCTGTAGAGAACAATGACACTCTTCAGTCTCTCAGTTCAGGATCTACAGCTCAGATAAGCAGGATGGAGCACTGCACAATCCTCAACACATCTGAATATGAATAACGTTCAATAAAAAGTACTGAAAAACTTCTGTAAGATATGGATAGGATAATATTGTACATGTTAATTATTCTTTGTATATTCATATTTTTTACTGACTTAACTGCAGATTTCCTATATCCACCCTTTTCCTAACGAGCCTACTGCGTTTTAGATTATGCATTATTCAGATTATTACACTTCAGGTTTCGGGAAGTTCCACACAAAAAGACTGAAACAAATCATTTCAAATCATAAGGTTGCGGTAAATAATCCTTATCCATCAGTTTGACTGAATGAGCTGTAAAATTTCTTTAATGATCTATTTTCAGATGTCAAGAGAATAATGTGACGTGGTGTGACAAGAGTATCTGTGGCAACAGCTCTTTTCAGTCACTGCAATCTTTTCCTCCTGATTATTTTCGTTTTCTTTGTATTCCACTGTAACAGTCTGAAAAAGACAACATATATTGCGCATTTGTGGTCTGCTCTCCTGAATTACTTTAAGATATATCCCATGAATAATTCACTAGAATGCATTAAGAATGCATTGCGTCTCTTTCCAGGTTTGTTTTCATACAGATGCTTTAAAATGTAATTGTCTCCCCTTTTCACGTCTAATATCTATTATCAGCATTATCTAGGATTTTTTTTATCAGGTAAATACAATATTCATATGTCAAATGACAGAAACCACTTTGAAATAGTATCACTCATTGTTACTGCCATGAACATTAGTTTCATTGTGTTTTGGTTTGGTTTGGTTTTGTTCTGTTCCTGTTTGCCTGTGTTCCCGATCCTATCCTTGTTGACTTTTATGGTTACCAATTATGCCTTCGTTTGTTTCCATAGTTACCCATCAGTTTCAGCTGTGTCTAGTTTGGCTTTCTTTGTTCTAGCCCTGTATTTGGGTCAATGATATGATGTGCATATTTTTTTGTCCAAGTGCATTTTTTCCTTTTAAATTAATTTGATAAATTCATGACATATATCACTTCGTTCAATAAAACCTATTTACTTTGAATAAATTTTTGTACATTTAAATAATAAATATTATTTTATGTTTTATCTTAAACCCCCAGAATGTCAGGTGGTGCAACTGTCTGAACTAATGAACAGACTTAAGAAAACTATTTAAAATTGTGTCTTAATAATTAAAAATGTAAAACAAAATACTATGTTATAATTTTTGGTTTGAAACCTTTCATGTAAACAAATGTTTTAAATATCAGTGGTTTTAAAGCTGTTGAGATAGTTGAAAAACATTTGTCCAACAATTTGTATATTCTCAAATGTCAGGGTGGCACAACTGCAAACATGGCTCTTTTATTATGAATTGACAAGGTAATAACAGTAAAGATGATAATGCATAATCCAGAGGAGCCCGACTGATCCTTGTGGCAGAGTGAAAATGTTTGAAGATCTCTCTCAAATACTGGTAAAAACTAATTTTCTAGTTTCAAGTTTCAAGTATGGGTAGGTTGGTACACTTTCCATGTCAGGTGGTAAAACAACAGCATGTATATATATATACAAATCTGAATATCATCTGATATTTTTCAGATGAGACAGTGATGATGGACAGAGAAATGCTATTCAGCCATATCTAAACTCCTCGTCTCTGAAAGCCAATAACCATCTGGAACTGAGGAACCATGTTCAACAGCAGACTCACAAACCACACGTGTTTGCAAATCAGCTTATCAGCTTTACAACATCTCTAAGAAATAAAGAAACCTCACCTCACCTGTGATGTTTGAAAAACATTTTTGTACCAGGTATTTGTCTTTCCTTTTTACACTCGATACATGTGGATAAAACTCTACAGATGATTCTACATCCCTGTCAGAACTGATACAACTATAAACTATTTGAGAATATTTCATTGTGAGTATAAGTGAGTGTGTGACTCTCAGAGAGAAGATTTACCTCAGTGTCTCCAGTTTAAAGTGAGGATCTTTCAGTCCATCAGAGAGCAGATTCACTCCTGATGTTCCTAGTTTATTTCCAGACAGATCCAGTTCTCTCAGGTGTGAGGGGTTTGATCTCAGAGCTGAAGCCAGAGCAGCACAACCTTCATCTGTGACGCCACAATTACTCAACCTGTAGAGAACAATGACACTCTTCAGTCTCTCAGTTTAGGATCTACAGCTCAGATAAGCAGGATGGAGCACCGCACAATCCTCAACACATCTGAATATGAATAACGTTCAGTAAAAAGTAATGAAAAACTTATGCAAGATATGAATAGGATAATATTGTACATTTTAATTATTCTTTGTATATTAATATTTTTTACTGACTTAACTGCAGATTTCCTATATCCACCCTTTTCCTAACGAGCCTACTGCGTTTTAGATTATGGGAGACACTTCAGGTTTCGGGAAGTTCCACGCAAAAAGACAGAAACAAATCATTTCAAATCATAAGGTTGCGTTAAATAATCCTTATCCATCAGTTTGACTGAATGAGCTGTAAAATTTCTTTAATGATCTATTTTCAGATGTCAAGAGAATAATGTGACGTGGTATGACAAGAGTATCTGTGGCAACAGCTCTTTTCAGTCACTGCATTCTTTTCCTCCTGATTATTTTCTTTCTTTTTTTTGTATTCCACTGTAACAGTCTGAAAAAGACAACATATATTGCCCATTTGTGATCTGCTCTCCTCTATTACTTATGTAGTTAAATATAAGATATATATATATTATTAGATATATCCCATGAATAATTCACTAGAATGCATTAAGAATCTCTTGTTTTTCTCCCCAAATCCTTGCGTCTCTTTCCAGGTTTGTTTTCACACGGATGCTTTAAAATGTAATTGTCTCCCTTTAAGACTCCTCCTGCAATGACTCTCCAAGCCACTAAGGAGCACTGTCTGATCCCTCTTGCAATGACTCTCCAAGCCACTATGGAGAGCTGTCTGCTCCTTCCTGCAATTACTCTGCCTACCACTAGGCGGCACCACCTGCTGTGAACTCTTTAGTTATGACTGCTCATCGGCCTGCTTTTGAGTTATCTGAGCCTCCTAGTTTGCTTTTGCTTCTGCACATGGGTCTTCTACAAACCGTCTTCCCCAGTAGACCAAAGGTAGAAAAATTGCTTTCTCTGACTGGGAGACCCGGGGTCTAGACTCATCATTCCTATTTTGCACCCGCGCAAAGCGGACTTTTCCCTCCACAGACGCACGTCGGTTAACTAAGAAATACACTTGCGCTCCCAGGGGCGGTTCAGCGCAAAGAGGAGGCGTGTTCCGGCGCAAACGTTCCCTCATGCTATTTTACAGGTTTAGAAAACAATTGCGCCACTGACCGAAAAAAAACAGTTTAAAGTCAGTGGCGCGTTGCGCATGTTATTCATATGCTATTTTAAGGGCGCATGCTTGGCCTTAATCAATGTAGCATGTGCACAACGTGCATACACTTTGATTCTCTCATCTACACACAGACGCAGCAGTTATCATTTTTGCAAATCATACATTATTACGATAGATAGATAGATAGATAGATAGATAGATAGATAGATAGATATTTTATTATAAAAGCATACATCTAGCTTACACATTTACCCAAATTATCATACGCCTGTTAAGTTAATTTGGGTGTGTTTCTCCATCCCCAACGTCCCTGACGAGAACGTCGGTCTCCTCGGTCTTGAACCGCTCCTGTCGTGCGCCTGGCAAATCCGCCGTTATAATAGGAATCTGCTTTAGAACAAGCGCGCCTGCTCTTAAAGGGAATGTGAGATGTCGCTCTGATTGGTTTATTTCACGTTACGCCCAAACCACACCTATGAATAATGAAGCTACTTCAGACCAACCCCTTTTAGATTTGCGCCAGGCGCAAGAGTCATTTATCCCGCCGGGAAGATAGCAACAGCGCCAAGACCCGCCCACAAAGTTACTTGCGCTTTGCGCTTTGACTCTTGCGTTTCAGATCGTTAAAATAGGGACCTTTATGGCAGTCACTTGTGACAGCAAGACTGAACCATGGAAGTAGACCCAGTAGAAGAACATACTCCTCCCTCCAATGTGGAACGCATCTTCTCTGAGCTCTCTAGCCAAGTTTCAGCCATTAACAAGCATGAACAGATTCTAACTGAGATTCTCCAGCAACTAAGACTGCAGTCTACATCTCAAGCCTCTCCAGTCCCACCAACCCAGTTCATATCTCAAGCTGCTCCAGTCTTACCAGCCCAGTCTCAAGGTACCCCTCAGCCAGGTCCACCAGCAGGTCTCCTACTCGAACCTAGACTTCCAGCCCCTGAGAGGTATGATGGGAATGTGTCGAGGATTTATAACACTGTGTACTCTTGCTTTCCAATTGCAGCCTAACAGTTTCCTTATAGGGAGCAGCAGAGTGGCATACATGACAACCCTTCTCATAGGAAAGGCGTTAGATTGGGCTACAGCTCTCTGGGAGCAGCAGTCTCCTCTCACGACCAGAAGCGACCTCTTCATATCAGAGATGAGGAAAGTATTCCACCACCCTGTTAGTGGAGCAGACGTTGATCATGGAGTTCCGTACCCTAGCTGCAGAGAGTGAGTAGGATCAGAGAGCCCTGAAAGCTGCGTTCCATCGTGCCCTATTACATGAATTAAAGGATGAGCTGGCATACAGAGACCCAGCCCCTGATTTGGAGTCTCTGATCGATGTTGCCATCAGACTGGACAACCGCATCCGGGATCGACAAGGTGAATGTCGTCGTGAGACTCGACTGCCCGAGTTTAACACTTCCGCTGGTTCTATGGAGCCTTCCTCACTGATCAGGTGTTCTGAGGAGCTAATGCAGCTGGGGAGAACCCGGTTGTCACAGGCGGAGAGGGAGAGATGGATGAGAGATAAGTGCTGCCTGTATTGCGGTGAGTCAGGTCACTTCCTAACCAACGGCCCTAAACTGGTGGGAAAAGGCAGTTCTCGCCCAAGAAGAGGGGGCCTGGGATGAGACTAATCACTTACCCCCAACCAGCAGCTTCAGGTCTTTCCATTGAGGTCTCACTCTCCTGGGGCAATGAACTTCACAAGCTCATGGCTTTCATAGACTCTGGTGCTGCAGGGAATTTCATGGACTTTACACTGGCCACACAGTTAAAGATTCAGCCTATCGCTCTCCATGATCCTCTGACTGTTACTGCATTGGATGAGAGGCCTCTAGGTTCTGGCCAGGTAAGCCAGTGCACCACATTCCTCCACTTTCAAGTGGGTTCTCATAGAGAAGTGATACAGTTCTTTTTAATCAATTCTCCTGAATTCCTTTTGATCCTTGGGTATCCTTCGCTAGTTTTGCATAATCCGCAAATTGATTGGTCTTCCAACCAGATAAGTAAGTGGGGGCCTAACTGTTGTGTGTCTGGCTTGTGTCTCTGTCATTCACTTGAGTCATAGACGACCTTCCCTTCACTACTTGAGTCATCAGTCCCATCCACAGAGATGCTGGCTATTTCTGGGCTGAGACAAGTGGCTTCCAGTGATCTTGCTGCCTCTCCCGAGTCATCTCATGTCCCCCAGGAGTATGCAGACCTCTGTGAAGTGTTCAGCAAGGAACGTGCTGCTTCTCTTCCACCCCATAGACCTTATAACTGTGCCATTGAACTACACCCTGGCACTTGTCCACCTCGAGGGAAACTATTCTCTCTGTCTGCCCCTGAAAGAGCATCTATGGAAGAATATATCAAGAAGGCACTTGACAGTGGATTTATCCGCCCTTCAACCTCACCGGCAGGAGCCCGGTTTTTCTTTGTGGGGAAGAAGGATGACAGTCTCCGGCCATGTATTGACTACCGGTGTTTAAATCGTATCACTGTAAAAAATCGCTACCCACTGCCATTGATGACTACAGCCTTTGAACTCCTACATGGTGCAACTATATTCACCGAACTGGACCTTGGGAATGCCTACCACCTAGTTAGGATCCGAGCCGGGGATGAGTGGAAGACTGCATTCAACACCCCGACTGGTCACTATGAATATAAGGTAATGCCCTTTGGCCTAGTCAATGCTCCAGCCGTCTTCCAGGCATTTATAAATAATGTTCTACGAGAGATACTTAACCAATTTGTGTTTGTTTATCTTGATGACATCTTAATATTCTCCCGTTGTTACCAAGATCATGTCCAGCATGTCCGGCAGGTTTCGTCTCAACTGTTAAGGAACAACTTCTTTGTGAAAGTGGAGAAATGTGTGTTTCATGTACCAACTGTCTCCTCCCTTGGGTTCATTGTCTCCAATGGCAGCATTCAGATGGATCCTGGCAAGACGCATGCAGTCCTGAACTGGCCCCAGCCGTGCTCTGTCAAACAGGTACAGCACTTTCTTGTTTTTGCAAATTTTTATAGGAGATTTATACAGAATTTCAGCTCCATTGCAGAACCCCTTACTGCCCTTACCAAAAAGACCTCAAGGCAATTCCAATGGACCGAAAGAGCTAATCAAGCATTTGAGCTGCTCAAGCGAAGATTCACCTCTGCACCCATCCTGACCCTCCCCGATCCAGAGTTGCCCTTTGTAGTTGAAGTGGATGCGTCAGATGTTGGAGTGGGAGCTGTTTTGTTTCAAAAGGCCTTGGCAGACAGTAAGCTTCATCCTTGTGCCTTTTTTTCACGTCGACTCACCCCAGCAGAAAAGAACTATGATATTGGTAACCGGGAGTTGCTGGCGATGAAGTTGGCGCTCCAGGAATGGAGACACTGGTTGGAAGGGGCCAAACACCCATTCATCATTTGGAATGACCACAAAAACATACATCCGGGAGGCTAAAAGGTTGAATCCACGGCAGGCCCGATGGGCTATCTTTTTTAATCGCTTCGAGTTCATCCTCTCTTATCGACCAGGGTCTAAGAACTCTAAGCCGATGCCTTTTCGAGACAGTTTGACACGCCAGAGGTAGAGGACAGACCCGAGCCCATCATTCCCGGCTCCAAGGTGGTGGCAGGGGTTCAGTGGGGAATAGAGGTGGCGGTAAAGAAAGCTCAACTACAACAGCCCGACCCAGGTAATGGTCCCCCAGGTTGCCTTTTTGTTCCTAATGTTGTACGATCTGATGTGTTGCAGTGGGGACATGCATCTCTTCTTTCGGGTCACCCAGGAGTTACAAGAACTTTGAAGTGTATCCAGACACGGTTCTGGTGGCCCAGTATGCAAGCGGATGTCAGAAAATTTGTGTCTGGCTGTTTTGTATGTGCCCAAAATAAAGAAGCCGCCCCCATTACCCCAGATCGTTGCTGGGCAGCCAGTATACACTGTCCGTCGACAGCTAGATTCTCGTAGAGTCCGTGGAACGGTCCAATACCTAGTTGATTGGGAGGGTTATGGCCCAGAAGAGCGGTCTTGGGTGCCAGCTTGGGACATCTTAGATCCAGACCTTATCAGAGAGTTCCACCGTCTGGATTCCAACCGTAGCCAACGGAACGTCAGGAGCCGTTCCTGAGAGAGGGGCTCCTGTAAGACTCCTCCTGCAATGACTCTCCAAACCACTAGGAAGCACTGTCTGATCCCTCTTGCAATGACTTTCCAAGCCACTAGGGAGAGCTATCTGCTCCTTCCTGCAATTACTCCCCCTGCCACTAGGCGGCACAACCTGCTGTGAACTCTTTAGTTATGACTGCTCATCAAGTTAATGTGTTCCACCTTTTTTTTGTCCTATTTAAGTTGGCAGTTTTCATTAAGTTTTCTTGACCCTACCATCTATAGGCACTATTAGTACTATTACTATTATACTATTAGTACTATTATCTATGATTTTTTTAAGCAGGTAAATATAATATTTATTGTCTGTCAAAATGACGGAAACCACTTTGAAATATTATCACTCGATCTTACGGTCACGAGCATTAGATATTTTGGAAGCTTTATTTGTCAATGACACATTTATAGCCCTGATTTTCCATTGTCCATTATCAGTTCTCGTTTATGCTTATGATCTCTTGCATGTTTATTTTGATTTGTTAATAAAGACTGTTCATTTTGGATACTCCTTTGTTTCTTTGTGCAATTTATACTGCCACGTTACAGTTAATGAACATTTATTTTATTTTATTTTATTTTTTATTCACAATTTAGCACATATTACACACACAACCTAAAAAACAACACATCAAACAAAGACAATACCGCTAAATATATCGACAAGACATTAAAGAGACGTTAATGAACATTTTTGATTAAGGCAACGTGTTACATAATACAGACACATACTATAACTACAGTGATATTTAACATCCGTATTATTGCTATGGAAATAATCAAGCTTTTGGGTTATTCATGGTTTGTTGTAGTAATTTGTCAATGCTTTTACACTTTTAAATGTCCTTTTAATGTTCAATGGTTTAAGGGTGAGCAGAATAATGTCATCTCATTGTGCCCAGTTTTTGAATATGCTTATTTATATTGCGTTTATAGAGCGAACCTTTTGCGGATTGTTTACAGTTTAAAGGAAGTTAATCCCATAATTCGGTCAAAGGGTCATGGGGCGTAGGAAAAGGTGGATTGCTGTGCTAGTGTTATCTTATATTACTTCTCAATTATTAAGATAAATTCCTGTGAGATAATTTGATTCTGTCATATTTCCACCTATTTTTGTGTATCCTCTGCAGTGGTGGAGGAAGTACTGAATCTCAGTACTTAAGTAAAAGTACAAATAACCAGAGACATATTTACTTTAGTAAAAGTAGAAGTACCACAATGAAAACCCTACTTAAGTAAAAAGTAAAAAGTACCTGATTTTAAATGTACTTTAAGTATTAAAAGTAAAAGTACTTGCATAACAATTTATTCTCTTAATGTCTATATTCTAATAATTAGGGCTGTAACAATATGCAATATGAATCCGAAATCGCTACACTCAGATCTACGAACCTGTGTCGCGGTGTGAGAAGGCAGAATCGCGACACACACCTTTTTTGAAGTTAACATTATACAATACGTAGACCTACACCACAAAACTAGTTGAGGGTAAATTATTTAATATTGGGCAATTCCATCGTTGTAAACGGGACATTTGCAGTAAAAACTTGAAATATAAATTCTCAGAAAATGCATTTTACATATTGAAAAATATAAGTATGCGTTTTATATTTAATGGGAAATAGCCTAGGCTACACATGCGTTACGGGACACAAAAAATCTTTAACTTTTAGGTAGCAACATATTTTTTTGTACCTAATTCTGTGAATTACACTGCGCAAACCAAACGTAATACCCACCGGATGAAGAAGGGTTGGCTCTCCACAGAACATAAAATATTGATTTTATTTTATTTTTCATGTTCCCATTTATGAGGAAAAAACAAAAGACGTGACAGTTCTCTGTTATGGACATGACCGCTCTGAAAGCGACTTTAAAACTTTCACTGAGACCTCAAACAGAAAGCACAAAGCCTTTTTTTAAAGTGAATTTCGTTTTGTATTAATTGTATCTTAATTTTAATCAATGTTTCATCAACCAATTGCCAGGATTGAATAAATAAGTAAATATAGTAGAAAATAGATAATCACGACACGTAGGCGCCGGCGAGTGAACTGAAGCGCGTCTCATAAATGAACCAAAACTCAGCGTATAAGGTATCCTACTTGCCTCACACAGACCTGATAAATATATCTTTAGAGAGCTTTAAATGTGTACTTTTAAACAGAACAATTCAAAACGAAAGAAAATAGACTGCTCTCTGCTTATGTAATCCGTAAGAAATGCGCATTTCTCTCTGGCGCGTTCACTACTGCGAAGATCGCGTATCAGTATCGTCAACCTCATCTTTGCAGCCGACACAGAAAACAATTGTTTATTAATAAACAATTAAAATGTCTCCTTGCTATATTTGACATATTCATTGCTTTTGCCGGTTCTTTGTGACAGCTTTTAGGTGCTTTATTGGCAGCGCCACCAACGCGTCAGCACCGAAAACATGGAGATTTTTTTCAATCCCTGTTTTGGCAGGGAAAAACTGATCCGAAAATGTAACGAAAATGTAACGAAACGTTGTAGAAATGTAGTGGAGTAGAAAGTATAATAATTGCTGCAAAAAGTCACGAAGTAAAAGTCAAAAGTATGCACTATTGATTGTACTTAAGTAAAGTACAGATACGTGAAAAATGTACTTAAGTAAAGTAACGAAGTATTTGTACTTCGTTACATTCCACCACTGATCCTCTGAGTAAATGTCCTAAATGTAGAGGTGAAGACAGGTGAACGAAACGTCACCAATCAGTTAGTGATTTCCATTCTGAATATTAATAAGCTTTTTTAAGGGTGAACACAGCACCTATCTGGGCCTGCAGAAACTAGGTTCGACACTCCTGATTTATTTGATCAGAAGCCATGTTACAAGCATAATGTACAGTTAGTCTACAGGGTTGGGTATCATTTGAATTTTAACGATTCCGATTTGATTCTGCTTATTGATTGCTAATTTCAATTCCAATATAAGTAAACAAACTCCATCGCACACCTGCAAGTGATAGGTGCGTAGGATAATAAGACCAACCAGGTGGATCGTTTCAACAGATAAGCAATTCCCGCACACTATCGTAACTTGCAAAATATTTATTCACACAACGTTTCGGTCACACGACCTTTATCAGGAGTATACAAATGTTCAAATTCATCTCTTTTAAGATAAACACATGACCAATTAACAGAGCTCCATCTGTAAACAATTAAGCTCATTAGGAGTATAAAATTAGCATCACATCATAAACAGTTACAAATTATGATGGTTACAACAATCAATAAAGATCCCACTGTAAGTTAACAAGATCATCTAAAACACATAATCAACACGTCGTCATCAAACAGCATCAAATTGTTACAACAATCAGTCAGGCTCCATAGCCACTCAAACTCATTGTGAATACATAGTAGAAACAACACATCATTCAAAACAATTACATCACTATAACATTACATTAAATAGTGCTTCATCGTTTATACCCATAGGTGATAAAGTCTGAAGGATGTAAATCCAGAACAGTTCGCGTCTCTGTAGAAGTAATTCAATGTCTCCACCTCTAGGTGGCAAAGTTACTTTCTCAATCCCACAAAAGCGTAAAGAGGTAATTATCGTGATTCAAATTTAAAAAATGTGTCGCAACTGGATAATTCATATCTTTTCTTCTGATCGAACTCTTATGTTCACTAATTCTTTGTTTCAATTGACGTGACGTTTTTCCCACATAGCCTATACCACAAGGACAACGGATCAAATACACAACATGAGTGGAAACACAAGTAATCACAGATTTGATGCTATATTTTCTACCCGTTCTAGGATGACAAAAAAATGATGTTTTAAAAGTATTATTACACTGAGCACAATTCCCACAGTGATAATTGCCCTTCTGTATAGGACTGAGTAAACTCTGAGATGCACGAGGACTAACACTCTGAAAACGAGCATGTACCAAGCTATCTTTTAAATTCCTGGCACGTTTATTTACAATCAAAGGAGGATGTCAAAAAATATCGTTCAACTCCGGATCAGAAGACAATCAGAAAATTTATTTTATCATGTAGGACTTGGTGAATGTGTTGTAATACAAGCGAAAGAGTACTTTCTTGTTTTTTTGTCTTCTTTTTTAGCAATTCAGACTGTGTCTTTTTAAAAGCTGTATTGCATCCTTCTTCAACCCAATCCAAAGGATAACCGCTGTTAAAAAATGTATTTTTCATGATTTTCGATTTCTCAATAAAATCGGAATCAGAATAACAAATCCTCCTCAATCTGTAGAACTGACTCTTAGGCAGTCCTTTTTTAAAAAAGGTCGGATG
Organism: Rutilus rutilus; assembly: GCA_021464565.1. Lineage (NCBI taxonomy): Eukaryota > Metazoa > Chordata > Actinopteri > Cypriniformes > Leuciscidae > Rutilus > Rutilus rutilus. The sequence continues at coordinate 4,827,010 of JAJAQA010000013.1, forward strand.
AAAACTAGTAGCGAGTAAAAGTGTGTTACGATCAGTCTCTTTTGTAAACAAAGTTGTAGTCAAATTGCCTTCATTCTTCTGTACCCACATATCGAGGAAGTGTACTCTAGACTAATTAATTTCAAAAGTAAATTCCAAGTCGTCAACCAAGTTATTCAAATATGTCACAAATTCTCGAGCCTCATCGTGATCACCCAAAAAATATATATCGTCAATGTATCTATACCATTTGATGATCTGTGAATAGAAAGGATTATTTTCTGTATTCAATGCATAACTCTCCTAAAAAAAAAAAACATAAATAAATTGGCATAGGTAGGGGCAAAATTAGAGCCCATTGCTGTCCCACTTATCTGAAGAAAAAAATCCTTATCATAAGAGTTCGATCAGAAGAAAAGATATGAATTATCCAGTTGCGACACATTTTTTAAATTTGAATCACGATGTTACCTCTTTACGCTTTTGTGGGATTGAGAAAGTAACTTTGCCACCTAGAGGTGGAGACATTGAATTACTTCTACAGACGCGAACTGTTCTGGATTTACACCCTTCAAACTTTATCACCTATGGGTATGAACGATGAAGCACTATTTAATGTAATGTTATAGTGATGTAATTGTTTTGAATGATGTGTTGTTTCTACTATGTATTCACAATGAGTTTGAGTGGCTATGGAGCCTGACTGATTGTTGTAACAATTTGATGCTGTTTGATGACGACGTGTTGATTATGTGTTTTAGATGATCTTGTTAACTTACAGTGGGATCTTTATTGATTGTTGTAACCATCATAATTTGTAACCGTGTATGATGTGATGCTAATTTTATACTCCTAATGAGCTTAATTGTTTACAGATGGAGCTCTGTTAATTGGTCATGTGTTTATCTTAAAAGAGATGAATTTGAACATTTGTATACTCCTGATGAAGGTCGTGTGACCGAAACGTTGTGTGAATAAATATTTTGCAAGTTACGATAGTGTGCGGGAACTGCTTATCTGTTAATTCCAATATAAGTAAAAAAATAAAAAAAAATAACTTTTTATAATTTACATTTATTCCAAGTCCTATTGCAAAACGTTTCATTGTGGCTGAATACCATGAACAAAAAATTACACGGTAAAGAACACTTTGGTTTAAAATCCTACACTATGGTTTAAAAATACCATAAAAACAAGCCTAACTAATATACATTTCAAGCATTATTAAAGACAAGTGAAGTAAAAAGAACAAATAAAAAATGACCAAATCGCAAAAATAAATACAACTGAACAAAGATATGATTGAAATAATTTTCCACATTAGTTTGCAAATGATACACTACTCTATTTTTTCAGATGAGACAGTGATGATGGACAGAGAAATGCTATTCAGCCATATCTAGACTCCTCGTCTCTGAAAGCCAATAACCATCTGGAACTGAGGAATCATGTTCAACAGCAGACTCACAAACCACACGTATTTGCAAAACACCTGATCAGCTTCTCAACATCTCTAAGAAATGAAGAAACCTCACCTGTGTTGTGTATGTGATGTCTTTTGTACCACGTATTTGTCTTTCCTTTTTACACTCAATACATGTGGATAAAACTCTACAGATGATCCTACATCCCTGTCAGAACTGATACAACTATAAACTGAGAATATTTCATTGTGAGTATCAGTCAGTGTGTGAGAGATGATTTACCTCAGTGTCTCCAGTTTACAGTGAGGATCTTTCAGTCCATCTGAGAGCAGATTAAGTCCTGATTCTTGTAGTTTATTCAATGTTAGATCCAGTTCTCTCAGGTGTGAGGGGTTTGATCTCAGAGCTGAAGCCAGAGCAGCACAACCTTCATCTGTGACGCCACAAAAACTCAAACTGTAGAGAACAATGACAATCTTCAGTCTCTCAGTTCAGGATCTGCAGCTCAGATAAGCAGGAGCTTCACAATCAAAAAGAAGGACTTAATCCATGGCACGATTAACAGGTCCAGTCCAGAAACCCACTTGCTTGAGGAGGTTCATTTCAATATCATTACAATTTTAGAATTTTTTTACTTGCTTTATGCGAGTATGACAAAATCCTCAAAACAACACATTACATACATTCAAATCAATGTTTCATGTCCAATTATTTTTTGTTTGGTAAGTAGTGGTGTAATAAGCAGGGTAATTCCCACTTTTCATCGGTATGCAAATGATATACACAACTATTTTTACTTAATATCAGGATGGACAGAGAAATGCTATTCAGCCATTTCTAGACTCCTCGTCTCTGAAAGCCAATAACCATCTGGAACTGAGGAACCATGTTCAACAGCAGACTCACAAACCACATGTGTTAGCAAAACACCTGATCAGCTTCACATCTCATAGAAATGAAGAGACTCACCTGTGTTGTGTATGTGATATTTTTTGTAACAGGTATTTCTCTTTCCTTTTTACACTCGATACATGTAGATAAACTCTACAGATGATCCTACATCCCTGTCAGAACTGATACAACTATAAACTATATAGGAATATTTCTTTATGAGTATCAGTGAGTGTGTGACTCTCTGAGAGATGATTTACCTCAGTTTCTCCAGTTTACAGTGAGGATCTTTCAGTCCAGCAGAGAGCAGATTCACTCCTGATGTTCCTAGTTTATTTCCAGTTAGATCCAGTTCTCTCAGGTGTGAGGGGTTTGATCTCAGAGCTGAAGCCAGAGCAGCACAACCTTCATCTGTGACGCCACAATCACTCAACCTGTAGATAATTTTTTTTTTTTTTAAATAAAATGCATGATGAACTAACACTAGTTTAAAATAATATAAAAAAAAATGTGAAACCTACAAATATAAATAATTTGTAATCTTATTAAAAGTTTATGAATGACTAGCCGCAATGAAATGAAATAGTGTAGCCTAATACGTTACATTCTTAAAGTGAATTAATTTTTTGTCAGAAAACAGTGATAAATATAGCTGCGAGCAGCGATTGCGGGCCCAAGCCGGTGGCACCGCCACCCTGGTGCATTTAGTTACACTAAAGCCACCGGGGTGGCGGTGTCACCGGCTTGGGCCCTCTATCGCTGCTCCTAGCTATATTTATATATATATATATCTATATCTATATATATATATATATATATATATATATAGATATATATAAAAATGTAACAAAAAAAATAAATATATATATATACATTATATATATGTAACAAAAAAAAATATATATATAGGCCTATATATATATACAGTGAGGAAAATAAGTATTTGAACACCCTGCTATTTTGCAAGTTCTCCCACTTAGAAATCATGGAGGGGTCTGAAATTGTCATCGTAGGTGCATGTCCACTGTGAGAGACATTATCTAAAAAAAAAATATCCATAAATCACAATGTATGATTTTTTAACTATTTATTTGTATGATGCAGCTGCAAATAAGTATTTTAACACCTGAGAAAATCAATGTTAATATTTGGTACAGGAGGGATTTTGGCCCACTCCTCCACACAGATCTTCTCTAGATCAGTCAGGTTTCTGGGCTGTCGCTGAGAAACACGGAGTTTGAGCTCCCTCCAAAGATTCTCTATTGGGTTTAGGTCTGGAGACTGGCTAGGCCACGCCAGAACCTTGATATGCTTCTTACAGAGCCACTCCTTGATTATCCTGGCTGTGTGCTTCGGGTCATTGTCATGTTGGAAGACCCAGCCTCGACCCATCTTCAATGCTCTAACTGAGGGAAAGAGGTTGCTCCCCAAAATCTCGCAATACATGGCCCCGGTTATCCTCTCCTTAATACAGTGCAGTCGCCCTGTCCCATGTGCAGAAAAACACCCCCAAAGCATGATGCTACCACCCCCATGCTTCACAGTAGGGATGGTGTTCTTGGGATGGTACTCATTATTCTTCTTCCTCCAAACACGTTTAGTGGAATTATGACCAAAAAGTTCTATTTTGGTCTCATCTGACCACATGACTTTCTCCCATGACTCCTCTGGATCATCCAAATGGTCATTGGCAAACTTAAGATGGGCCTTGACGTGTGCTGGTTTAAGCAGGGGAACCTTCCGTGCCATGCATGATTTCAAACCATGACGTGTATTAGTGTACCTTAGTGTATTACTAACAGTAACCTTGGAAACGGTGGTCCCAGCTCTTTTCAGGTCATTGACCAGCTCCTCCTGTGTAGTTCTGGGCTGATTTCTCACCTTTCTTAGGATCATTGAGACCCCACGAGGTGAGATCTTGCATGGAGCCCCAGTCCGAGGGAGATTGACAGTCATGTTTAGCTTCTTCCATTTTCTAACGATTGCTCCAACAGTGGACCTTTTTTCACCAAGCTGCTTGGCAATTTCCCCGTAGCCCTTTCCAGCCTTGTGGAGGTGTACAATGTTGTCTCTAGTGTCTTTGGACAGCTCTTTGGTCTTGGCCATGTTAGTAGTTGGATTCTTACTGATTGTATGGGGTGGACAGGTGTCTTTATGCAGCTAACGACCTCAAACAGGTGCATCTAATTTAGGATAATAAATGGAGTGGAGGTGGACATTTTAAAGGCAGACTAACAGGTCTTTGAGGGTCAGAATTGTAGCTGATAGACAGGTGTTCAAATACTTATTTGCAGCTGTATCATACAAATAAATAGTTAAAAAATCATATATTGTGATTTCTGGATTTTTTTTTTTAGATTATGTCTCTCACAGTCGACATGCACCTACGATGACAATTTCAGACCCCTCCATGATTTCCAAGTGGGAGAACTTGCAAAATAGCAGGGTGTTCAAATACTTATTTTCCTCACTGTATATATATATATATATATATATATATATATATATGGCGAGGCGAGGAACGGGCAGAGAAGAGCGAACGTTTTTGGACATTCATCATATTGCATTGGTTTTCATTTCTTGTCCTCAAACCGAGCACTAATCTGTTTATTTTTAAGTCACACATTCTCCATTGATTAAAAAAGACAATCAAATGTATTTTTTAATGGTAGTATTATTTTATACAGAAAAAATTTATTTATAATTCAGATGAGAATAAAGTTAGTGTTAATTAAAATTGGAAGGAAAACAAATATATTGATCTAAAATCTACTATCATTTGCTGCAAATAGGTTGACTATTTATATTTATTATTATATTTTATTACGGCTGTAATGAACCGGCTGCAATGTCAAGATTGCAATGCTGGAATGCACAGTGTGTGTATGTGTGTGTGTGTGTGTGTGTGTGTGTGTGTGTGTGTGTGTGTGTGTGTGTGAGGCGTGGGCACGATCGAACAGTGGAAACATAAAAACATAGGCTACTCCGTCGGTTTGTTCATACAGGACATCATTTAAACTGCACTGTGTTTACTTATATTAATGTACACTCGCAATAAAACACAACATTGTGCTTTTGTAAAAAAACATTCAAGCAATCCCACCCCCGAAATGGCGCTATTTTTTAAATGAAACTAAAATGTTCACGGCTGCATGGGCAATAACACGTCTACAGCGAGGAACGAGCAGAACAGAGTGGGTAAAAAGCAGAGGCTGAATTTGCAAATAAATCCACATTCAAACCAAAATATCTGACTTCTTATTGGTCGAAGCTAATAACTGTATATTAGAAAGTTGTCCGGCTCGATGAGACCAATGTACGTACTGATTTTTGTAACTGTGGGTAAAACTAACCCCCCCACTTTTGTCAAAAGCATTTTGAAAGTGACACACTTCCTGCTGCCAGTTGGTGGAGCTATAACTTTGACTCACAATAGTTACATCCATCTGATCGGCCTCTTACCACGAACACACTGGTGACGTTTCATCAAGATCAGTTAATGTATGCAGAAGTTATACCACTTCGTGTTTCTCTTTTCTCGCCATAAATTCGTTTCCTCGCCACGGCCAAACCGTTCGAGATATCAAAAATCCGTCCGCAATTTAGAATCCTCAATGTCTTGACTTCATGCACACCGAGTTTGGTGGGGATTGGATGAATTCTCTAGGAGGAGTACTTCGCATTCCACAGCAAGCGTTTTCCAAACAACCCATAATAGCCGACTTCCTGTTGGGCTGGCGTAAAACTTGACCGGGGGAAAGTTATTCGGCCCGATGAGATCTATATGTGTACCGAGTTTCATATTAATTAATGCAAGCGTGTTTGATCTATGGACCAAGTTTTGGGAACCCGTTCAAGGGGGCGCCGTTGAGCCCCCCTGCCACGCCCGGGTACCAGCTTCAGCCCGTCCCTGATGGCAGGGGGTTCTGACTTGTGTGCAAAGTTTCAAGAGTTTTTGAGCACGTTAAGGACCCCAAAAGCCCCTGAAACCTTGATTAACAATATAAAAGCAATAGTCAAATCCCCCCCTCCCCTCACACACACAGAGACACAGAGAGAGGGAGAGAAAATTCTTCAGAAAATCCACATTCAAACCAAAATATCTCTCTTCCTGTTGGTCGGAGATAGTTCATGTAAATTAGAAAGTTGTCCGTCTTGATGAGAACAATACACATACCAAGTTTTGTTGCTGTTGATAAAACTAACCCCCCCACTTATGACTAAAGGTGGCGCTACTGAGCCCCTCACCACGCCCGTTTCTGAAACTTTGCACATGTCTACGGGCTAATAAATGTGATGTGTCTGTCGAGTTTCATCCAATTTCAAGTATGTTAAGAGTCTCAAAAGCATCAAAAAAGAATATTAGAGTTTGAAGCGTTGCCATGGCAACAGTATTAAAGATATCAAAAATCCTTTCACAGGTCTACATCTGCCGTGTGTTTACATTATACACATAAAGTTTGAAGCAAATCGGGTAAAAATAAGAGAGTGGTTTCCAAGCATTTTGAAAGTGACACACTTCCTGCTGCCAGTTGGTGGCGCTATAACTTTGACTCACAATAGTCACATCCATGTGATCGGCCTCTTACAACGAACACACTGCGGAAGTTTCATCAAGATCAGTTAATGTATGCAGAAGTTATAACACACTTCCTGTGTCCCTTATTCGCCATAAATTCGTTTCATCGCCACGGCCAAACCGTTCGAGATATCAAAAATCCGTCCGCAATTTAGCATCCTCAATGTCTTGACTTCATGCCGACCGAGTTTGGAGGCGAATGGATGAATTCTCTAGGAGGAGTACATTAAATTCCACAGCATGCGTTTTTCAAACAACCCTTTTTGAAAAAGGGCTTGGGCCCTAATAATAAATAATCCTACCGAAAACAATAGGACCTTCGCCCTTTCAGGGCTTGGGCCCTAATTAATCAAAGCTTTACTGGCATGATTGTCTGGCATTTAGAATGTTTAAATATATATATATATGGTGCTTCAAGTAGGCCTATTAAAATGGATAATACAGAATGTTACTAGTGTAAAGAGATGAATGAAATGAAGCATGAAGCAAATGATTAAATATTAACAAAAATATTACAGATGAGTCAATCAGTTTAAAACACTTTGGGATAAGACGAATAATGTTTTTTGTTTTTTTTAGTGTACGGTACCTGTCAAAGATTGTGAAACATTACAATTTTTATGTTTTTGAAAAGCTTCTTATGCTCATCAAGACTTCATTTACTTGATCAAAAATACAGTAAAAACAGTAACACTGTGAAATATTACAATTAAAAATAACTTATAAATACATTGTAAACTGTAATTTATTCATGTGATTAAAGCTGAATTTTCAGCATCATTACTCCAGTCTTCAGTGTCACATGATCCTTCAGAAATCATTCTAATATGATGATTTGCTGCTTAAGAAACATTTATGATTATTATCAATGTTAAAAACAGTTTTGCTGCTTCATATTTGTGTGAAAATGGTGACTTTTTTCAGGATTCTGTGATGAACAAAGTTCAATGAACAACATTTTTTTGTGTGTGTGCATTTATTAAATGTATTAAAGCATTTCTTTAAAGAGGGTTAGGGTTATCTAACCCTAGGTTTATCTAACACTAACCCCTTCATTAAATAGAAAACTTTTATAACATTATAAATGTCTTAACTGTCACTTTTAATCAAATTAATGGAACCTTAGGGTGTTCACATATAGCGTCTAATAATGCGTGAAAGGCAGGCACTGCACCGCTCTCTGCTTCTTTCTAAAGCGCGTGCGCTCCAGAGGCGTCTGTCGTTGCTATGCAGCTATTACTTGCACTCTCCTCAACGACGTTGAAGTTTCAGTAATGGATTTCCACCAGCGAAAAACGCTTGCTGTTAAGCTCTGCTCCCAAAAAAAATTTCGGAAAAGAGAAAAAAAACCTAGTGTTTGGGTGCACCTCATCCTTTAAAAACGTAAAAACCATAGAGAATTTCACCAGGACTGCGTTCAGCCCCGACAAAACGTTGCACAACGTTTTTTAAACAGAAACAGTGAACACACTGTTCTGATGACGCAAGAGTTGCAACTATGGCAGCTGAGAAGGCCATTCTTTGTGTTCTTTGCAAGCAGCAACCTCCCTGTCTCTCTTGTGAGAAATTGTAGTCTGCCTCGACCCAGATTCCACTCCTAAATATATTTTAGAATGAGCTCATCCCCAAAATGGCTTAATTATCATAGAGATTAAGGCAATCAAGTTATATTGTTTCTTGACCATTTGGGTTGATCACACCCTGAGCAAATGGTAGTCAATTGTAGAATGGGACTGGGTGTGGGACACAGAGAACCTTCTCAGACAATGGGGTGTCTCAACTTCATTAACATACAGACCACAGCTGTTGCTACAAGAGCAACTTCATTTACATGAAGAGAGGTAAAACTGTAACAGGATAAAAGGTTTGAGATTTGGATGTTCTGGGTTCATTCTGACGCTGGTGAACCCAAGGTGCTTCGTGTACCTTGCCACTGCTAAGCTGTAATAAACTTCATTTTTGAGATCTTCGACGTCCACATCATTTTTTCTTACACTCTCTTGAAACCAACACGGAAGTGAGTTAAACTGCAATTCGTTGACTGGCCGCTTGAGGCTGGTGTCAAAAGTGAGTCAAATCTGTATCTCCCCCATTTTAAAATGCCAAATTTTACAGCAGAAAAAACGTGTTTACAGCCTGGTGTCTGTATGTGGCTTTGGTCTACACCTTATGCTGGGTACACACCAAAAGATTTTTGACATCTTATAAGATTTTCAAAATGTGACAGACCACAAACATGAGGACAAAAAATCCTAGATTTAAGCGTTTTGCTCCTATAGTGTGTGGTGTGCCATGATGTGACAAAGACAGCACACCACACACAAACAGATTTTCAACCAGGGTTTCGACTATGGACACAGGAAATCTCGCAAAATATCGTGAGACTTCAGAATAAGCATGACGGACAACATGCAGGAAGAAATTGTGATAGTGTTTGGAATGATTTTCACAGAAAATTCACGTGAAAAAACCATTGTAGGCTACCTACCATTGTATATAACCTTTTGAAATATATTCATTCTTTATTGTCTTTATTTATTCTTTATTGGATTTATTGTCTCTTTAGAAAAAGTTATTTAATCCCTCTATAGAACCTCAATGAACCCTTAACACTCAGCTTCTTCTTTTTTTTTTTTATCTTTTTTTTTTTTCTTTTTTTTTTTTAAGAATTACAATTACAGTCAGGGGGGTACAAAGAGTAAAGCCGATAAACAAACATAAAAAGACATATACATAAACAGTGACAAACTTAAAAGTTAAACAAAAATTTGAAAATGTTTACAGATTGAAACGCACTTTGCAGCTTTCTTATTTTTCAAACCCAATTGTGTTTAGGTATTGTAAAATTTCTGCACTTAAAATGAAAAACAAAGGCTTGTTTCCTCGAAATTTACACTTATGAATACTAAATCTTAACATTAAGCGTCCTGCAAGTGTGTGTGTGTGTGTGTGTGTGTGTGTGTGTGTGTGTGAGTGTGTGAGAGAATGACCGTGTCTTCCATCATCTCGCTTTCTGATTGGATATTGTTTCGTTTCACGTGATAATCTCCAGAGCGTGCGCGTGTTTGTCCTCGGAGTTCCCCCCACACATCAGGATTTCTGATCGTAAATATTAAACATGTTTAATATTTATGATTCGCGATTGGAGCGGCTCCGACGTTCTTCCGAGCAGGTTCGGACACTCTTAACACACCTCACACCAAGGGAAAATCTGATAAAATAATCTGTTAAACCATCAAGATAATCGGGACATAGCTAGGATTGTCGGAAGGGGGGAAATCGGCCCAAAATCAGCCCGATTATCTTTTGGTGTGTACCCAGCATAAGTTTGCCCTTCATGACAACTGTGAGGGGGGTGATTTTTTTTATAACTCATCTGTTTAGTTGATTAATCCTTTAAGTTCTGCATAATTAAGGCTGTGTCCACGTTTGAGTGACAGGTGGATTGCCGCTGATGTCAATGCTAGCCGTTTGTCTGCTGTTAGCCGTCACTTCACCTCAGCAAATGTTAGCTGCTGAACTTCCCATCTCTGCAGTGTTTTGTGCTTTTTTTCGGGATTATTTCATACAATTTAATACACCCATTACTTCGCCCACGGTTTAGGATTCCGTCGTTGTCGTCGAGTATCGTTCGAGAGAACAACCAGCACTGTATTTCAGTTGTTTTCCTCTGTCAGTAGCATAACGTTATAGCATTACCTCCCCAGCCTGAGCTAACTTGATCACGTCAGATAGCCAGGCTCCCTTAGCTCCACTCACGCCCCGCATCTTTGCCCATTTTCTGTAATCCGGGAGTGACGCAAGGCCAAGATGGCGACGGCCGGTTCCGCCCACTTTAGGCTTCAAAAATGCTCTTCCGAAACCTACGGGTGACGTCACGGACACTACGTCCATATTTTTTTACAGTCTATGGTTCTTTGTGAAGAATTTTCGGAGCCTGATGAAGTCGGTATAAATATGTGTTTAATACTACAAAATATGCCAGATGTTACAGTTACTGCACTTGCCGCCCAGAACAAAAGAGAACATCCCAATCGAGTGAAGGGATTGCTGAAACTGAAATGGAAGCACACATCTTACCTAATTCAGACTAAAACACATCTATTTAGCCTCACATACTGACTTTATTTGTAAAAAATATAAACAACTACATCATGTTGATATCCTATATTTTTACAATAAAACTTACGACAAACATGTCTTCTAATATCCTCAGTTGTTGCGTATACCGAGCTGCATCGAACACATTTGTAAATTACTTTCCTTGAACCCATTGTGCGAGTTCACTTTAATACCGCGTGCTTTATATACATGTTGCTGCTGATTGGACTGCAGTTCTGACACACCCACCAAACAAGAGAAAACGTATCTCAAACCCCGTTGCACACCGGTGCACGTTCAGGTTCAACCCGGAAACCGTAGCAAAACGTTGCGCACCGTTTTGAACTTGAACGTGCCCCAGCTTTCGATGTTGTTACGGAAAGGGTGAAGCTGATTGGTTGGTTCTTGTCACATGACCTGCGGTCCGCTTGTGGCATTTTGAAAAGTTGAGATTTTTTCATCTCTCTGCACCTAGAAAAAAATGTGCGCGTCGCTCCAATTATTAGCCTACTCAGGCCCGGCGCCACGAGGGAAAAGGGGTCATTGCCCGCTCAGATCTGATTTGTGCCCCCCCCCAGTTTCATTTTTGTATTCATGGTTACAAATTAAATGTTTAAGCTTTTGAGCGGTACGGTCCCATTTATTTCTGTGCCCCTGAAGAGTACGGTCCCACATATGGGATTAAGAATGTTCAGAGACGTGACATAACGGCCAGATTCAAACTGTGCTTTCGCGCGTAGGTTGGCGCTGAGCCAGAGATGGACGAGCTCAGTGCTGTCATATATCACAACTTTGCAGTGTTTTCAACCTCAGAATGTTTATTTTACGTTTCATACATTTAAATACACATAAGCACTAGTTAAACAATACATTTGGAGTTTGTAAAATAAACACTGCTGCTGTCTATGGAAGCAGCAATAACAATCTATTCAAATATAATTAGCCGTCGTGTTATTCATATCAGACAAACATTGTGGAAGTAACTATAAAGTTTGCTCTATTCTTCTCACAGTTCACCAGCAACTGATGACTGACAGGACTCTCTGTCGAACTGCGGCGCAAAGAAACATGGTGGCACCACTGATCTAGAATGACATGTCATTATATAGATCAGTGGGTGGCACCCATCTCACATTATAGATCAAGATCAAGATTATTTAAAGGTTTTTAAACGACCAAACACACTCACTTACACAATTTTGAGAATCGGAATATCAGATAGTTGATAACATGGTAAGTGAATATTTTAAATGAAAAAGGAAAAACTTTTTTCCATCAGACTGCAATCCATAATGTAGTCTGGTTGTCTGCCATATGTGATAAATGCATGTAGAGCTTTTAACAATAGTATTTCGGGAAATAACTGTGCAGTAGTTAGCCATCTGCCCCAGCATAAGCTCAAGCATGCTGAGCTTATAGGAAATTACCTAGTGTTAATCTGCATCGCTATTTGTACTTGTTGTGAATACGCAGGCCACAAGAAGTAATTAGGTGTTGTTTTTTTTATTTTTTATATCACTTTTACTCAGGACATGCTAGCTGGCAACAAAGGATTCCATTCATTATGCTAAGCTAAGCTAGCGCCGACCCTGTCAAACTAAAACAATGCATGCACTGAGACAAAAATGAATTTGCCCACCTATCTAAATGTAGGAAAGAAGGTGAATAAGCCCTATTTCAAAAAACGGTGGAGTGTTCCTTTAAGCCCCCTTAACAATTTCACTTGCCCCCACAGTCATTTCATCCTAAAGCCGGGCCTGAGCCTACTACATTTTAAAATAAAAAACTTGAGCACGCAAAAGAAGCTATATGTGAACTTAATGAATTAAAGTATTAATTTCTCACTTTTTTAATCTTTCAACACATGATATCATTGTGAAAATACAATTACAGATTTCAAGATATCAAGAATTATAGTTCCCTTTCAAGGGAACTCGAGCTGCGTCAAAACGCTGCGGGAACGCCCCTGCGTGAGTGCGTCATGAAGCACGTATGGAATCAGTCCAATGGCGAGACAGAACGTCATAGGTGGGTGACGTCATCGACCAGGAAACTATAACCCCAGAATCACAAACGCGCTAGCTTCTGTGCCTTCAGCAAGCGCTCTGTGTGTGAATCATTGTCTCTATATTGTCGAAAGTGTTTTTGTCTGTCCTTAGTTTCACTAGGCAGGAGATATATATATATATATATATATATATATATATATATATATATATATATATATATATATATAAAAACTATAAAGAAAATGGTGAGCGAACAACAGTATAGGAAGTGTGTTCATCCCTGCACTCGCTATATTACGGGTGGGGATACACACCAACTATGTGTTGTTTGTCTGGGAGTGCAGCATGCCCAGTCAGCTCTCGAGGGGGCTGATTGTGAGCATTGCAAGTGTTTTCCTCTTAGAACGCTGCGCTCCCGCCGATCACTCTTTGAGGAGGGTGGTTCGGTTCGCACTCCCCGCGGCTCGGGTCCCACTTCTGTCGAGGCAGAGGGACGACTTCAGTCGTGAGGTTCGCAAATGGATCTGACAGAGGAGTTTGAGACGGGCTCTGCCTTATATCAGCCTTCACCTGTCAGATCCAGCGCCTCAGTCCCGGGTCTGGAAGCACGCGCTGCGGTTTCTTCCGCCCAGGCTGAGGTCCCAGTACTGCAACTATCCAGTTCTGAGGAGCTGGATGTTGTTAGTACTGGAACTGGTGATACTGAGGACTCGTCACCTCAGTCTCATGCAAGTGAGGAACTAATGGAGGTGCTTACTAGAGCTGTACAAAAGCTGAATATTGAGTGGCCAGCAGATAGGCAGGAGTCTAGGGTAAAATCTAAACTAGATGAACGCTTTCTGCCCTCTCGTTTGCAGGCTCCATGCAGGTGCCTACCGTTCTTTCCAGACCTCCACACCGAGGTGTTGAGGTCCTGGAAAAGACCGGTTTCCTCCCGTATATATACACCACAGACTTCCACCTATTCTAATATTGTTGGGTCTAGTCAATATGGTTATGGGGCGATGCCAAAAGCTGAAGAGGCACTAGCTAGTCACCTCTCCCCTGAGTCAGCATCATCATTTAAGGCACCTATGTTACCCACCAAGCCACTCCGTAATACATTGGCTTTGGTGGGCAAAGCGTATTCGGAGGCAGGTCAAGCCGCGGCATGCCTGCACACTATGTCCATCTTGCAGGCATACCAGGCTGATCTATTAAAAGATATGAGCGAGGGTGAGGAGGTTAGTTCAGATACCATCAGAGAACTACGTCAGTCAGCAGATCTTGCTCTCCGTGCCACCAAGGAGACGGCCAAGTCAGTGGGCCGTTCTATGGCAGCCCTGGTGGCCACGGAGAGGCATCTATGGCTAAATCTTTCTGGCATGAAAGAAAGAGAAAAATCTTTTCTCCTGGACGCCCTGCTTACTCCTGCGGGCCTATTCGGTGACTCAGTAAACACAGTCATCGATTGGTTCCAGGAAGAGAAAAAGCAGGCGGCGGCGTTCCAAAAATTCCTCCCGCTCAGAGTTCATGTCCCTGGGGCTGCAGGAAAAAAAGAGCAGTCCCTGCCGCCCCAGGATGCTGAGAGTAGTCCCCGCATCACACGGTGCCCGTTTTCTCTCGGTGCCCTCAGGGGACCGCTCTGCCTTTACGTCAGGGCGTGGACGGTCCCGGCGAGTTTTTCCCCCGAGGGGAGCTCGCTCCCTTGGAGGAGGGGTCCAGAGCAGTTAGACCAGTTGTTCCCTGCCGGTGCGCCGTTACAGGGTACTGTGTCTGCAGCTCAAAGTATTCCAGAGGCCAGTCTCGAGAGGCTGGTACCCTTAGTAGATTTTCTGGCGGAGTGGAAAAGTCTTCCAAATATTTCTCAGTGGGTCCTGCACACGATCGAAAACGGTTACGCTGTTCAGTTCAGGTCTCGTCCACCTTGATTTAGAGGGGTCCTACCCACAGTGGCGGGCCCCGAGCAGGCTCTGGTAATGGAACAGGAGGTAAAGACTCTACTGCAAAAAGAGGCTATAGAACGGGTTCCTCCTCCCAGCAGGGAGTCAGGTTACTACAGCCGGTACTTCATCGTTTCGAAGAAGGATGGGGGGTTGCGTCCAATTTTAGATCTGCGCCTGTTAAACCGCACTGTAGGAAAGCTCAAATTCAAGATGCTCACTCTCAAGCAGATCGTGTCACAAATCAGATTCAAGGACTGGTTTGTCACAATAGATCTAAAGGACGCTTACTTCCATGTTTCCATCCTTCCACAACACAGGAAGTTCCTGAGGTTTGCTTTCGGGGGCGAAGCATACCAGTATCGGGTTCTTCCATTTGGCCTAGCGCTGTCTCCCCGCACATTCACGAAATGTATGGATGCAGCTCTGGTTCCGCTGCGACTTCAGGGCATCCGCATTTTAAATCATATTGACGATTGGTTGATCCTAGCCCAGTCGGAGCAACAAGCGGTTCGGCATCGAGATGTCATTCTCGCTCATATCAAGAGATTGGGTTTAAGACTAAACGTCAAGAAAAGTGTGCTATCTCCATTACAGAGGACCACTTTTCTCTGCGTAGTTTGGGACTCGAGGACGATGCGGGCACGTCTGTCTCCTGCTCGTATTACCTTGATCCTCTCAGCGGTGAGACAAGCAAAGCTAGGCCAGTCACTCACTGTAAAACAAATTCAGAGAATATTAGGTCTCATGGCAGCAGCGTCCAACATTATACCTTTCGGCCTGTTGTACATGAGACCGTTGCAGTGGTGGCTCAGAACCAAGGGGTTCTCCCCGAGGGGAAACCCTCTCCGCATGATCAGGGTCACGCAACGTTGTCTTCGTGCCCTGGTTATGTGGAAAGAACCTTGGTTTCTTTCCCAAGGGCCTGTGTTGGGAGCTCTTTGTCATCGCGTCACGCTAACGACGGATGCCTCCCTCATGGGTTGGGGAGCGATCATGAGTGGTCGCTCAGCCCGAGGTCTGTGGCAGGACCATCATCTCTCATGGCACATAAATTGTCTAGAAATGTTGGTGGTGTTCCAGGCTCTGAAACACTTCTTCCCAGACCTCAGGGGCTACCATGTAAGGCTGCACGATAAATCGCATGAGATTGTTATGCGCATCTCGTCAGTAAAGCCGGTTCCTTGATTAGTAGTAAATCGCCATCACCTGCTTTCAGATGGAGCGGCATTTACTACAAAGAGCCGTAGTTAACTGACAAGCTGAGCCATATCGCATTAATATCGCGGACGTATCGCCAGCGATAATTAATGCGATATGGCTCAGCTTGTCAGTTAACTACGGCTCTTTGTAGTAAATGCCGCTCCATCTGAAAGCAGGTGATGGCGATTTACTACTAATCAAGGAACCGGCTTTACTGACGAGATGCGCATAACAATCTCATGCGATTTATCGTGCAGCCCTACTACCATGTGCTTGTCCAGTCAGACAACACATCGGTGGTCTCTTATATAAACCATCAGGTGGGTCTGCGTTCGCGCCCCTTGTAAAAGCTGGCTCGCCAGATCCTTCTGTGGGCCCAGGGGAAACTCCTTTCATTGAGGGCTATGTATATCCTGGGGTATTTAAATCAGGGGGCAGACATCCTGTCAAAGCAGGGGCCGAGGCCCGGGGAATGGAGACTTCACCCCGAGGTGGTGGAGCTCCTTTGGAAGAATTTCGGTCGTGCCGAGGTAGACCTGTTCGCTTCCAGGGAGACATCACACTGTCCACTGTGGTTCTCTCTGAGCCATCCAGCCCCTCTGGGGTTGGATGCCATGGTACAGGTGTGGCCGAGGTCACGTCTGTACGCATTTCCCCCAATTGCTCTGCTCCCAGGAGTTCTGAAAAGGGTCCGTCAGGACGGAGTCAGTCTACTTGTGGTAGCCCCGTTCTGGCCGGCCCGAGTGTGGTTCGCAGACCTAGTGTCTCATCTCGACGGCTCTCCTCTGGAGATTCCGATCAGGAGGGACCTACTCTCTCAGGCGAGTGGGTCGATCCTTCACCCACTGTGCGCCCAGAACTGTGGAAACTGTGGGCTTGGCCTCTGAGGGGGCCCAGCTCATAAGTTCTGGTTTCTCAACTGAGGTTGTTGAGACCATTGTCCACTCCAGAGCTCCGTCCACGAGGAAGTTATATGCCTTGAAGTGGAGATTATTTACTTCTTGGTGCGGAGAACACCAGTTGGACCCGGTTAACTGCCCGGTGGGTGCAGTGCTGGAGTTCCTGCAGGAGCGATTCTCCGCAGGGCTATCCCCCTCCACACTGAAGGTGTACGTGGCGGCACTAGCGACTTACCATGTCCCTTTGAGTGGAGTTTCTTTAGGGAGACACCCGCTTATAACACGTTTTTTTTGTGGTACTTTGAGGTTGAGGCCAGCACGAGGGTACCGACTTGGGATCTGGCCATCTTTTTGGAAGGCCTCTCCCTAGCTCCGTTCGAGCCTATTGAAGAGGTTTCGGAGAAGTTTCTCACTTTAAAAACGATCTTTCTGCTTGCTATTTCGTCTCTCAAGAGAATTGGAGACATTCGAGCTCTCTCGGTTTCTCCCTCGTGCCTAGAATTCTCGCCTGGCATGGTGAAGGCTTTTCTCCATCCCAGGCCAGGATATGTTCCTAAGGTTCCAACTAATGTTGTTAGGCCTATTGTATTGCAGGCTTTCTGTCCTCCTCCTTTACAGACGTCAGACCAAGAGAAACTAAATCTGCTCTGCCCAGTCAGGGCTCTAGATGCTTACGTCCATAGAGCTGCCCTGTGGAGGAAGCCTGAACAGTTGTTTGTTTGTTTTGGGTCACCCAGGAAGGGGTGTCCTGCATCTAAGCAGAGGATGAGCAAGTGGGTGGTCGAGGCTACTTGCTTACGAGTCAGCTGGTCAGCCTTCACCTTTGGCTGTACGAGCTCACTCTACTAGGAGTATGGCCGCTTCTAAAGCTTTACTGTCAGGAGTTTCACTTCATGATGTCTGTGATGCGGCAGGCTGGTCCTCACCACACACATTCATCAGGTTTTATGATCTTGACCTCAGCTCCACTCCAGGGGCGAGAGAGAGAGAGAGAGAGAGAGAGAGAGAGAGAGAGAGAGAGAGAGAGAGAGAGAGAGAGAGAGAGAGAGAGAGAGCTTAATCCTGAACAAAGTGCTTTCTTTACCTAATGAGTTTGTATGGGTATTTAACAGCAAAATATATTTCCTAGAAAAAAAATATACAAAAGTGCCGTCTAAAAAAATATTCCAAAAGTTCACAAAGCAAAAAACTCCAGAGAATAAATTCCAGAGAATGGTTTGATTATTCACGATCACTGTAACTTCTACTTTCTATTACAGTTAATGTAAAAAAATAAATAAAAAAGAAACAAATAGGGGGTGGGTCGCTTTGGAGATAATTGGCCCCGGTGCCTTTGCCAGTGATAATCCGCCCCTGCTGCTATTAATGGGATTTGGTGAAAATGTCCACTTTTGTTGTTTTGGTAAGAAAGCACAAGCTAACATCATAAATGTGATCATGTTTTACCAGTGTAGTGATTGTTGTCAGTGTTACTTACTGAACTAATCTGGATACTTTAACCACTGGCAGCAGCTTCTGAAGAACTTCATCTGCTTTATTTTGGGCTCCAATAAACTGTTTTAGATCAAAAACATCCATTTTCTGCTCTGATGTCAGCAACACATAAACCAGAGCTGACCACTGTGAAGAGGAGAGTTTGGTTCTTCCTATTTTTCCAGATCTCAGATAATCTTGGATCTCCTGCATCAGAGAATCATCACCCAGTTCATTCAGACAGAGGAACAGATTGATGGATCTCTCTGGAGAGCGAATCTCCCTGATCTTCTGTTTGATATACTGAACTGTTTCCTCTTCATTGTAGGAGCAGCTTCCAGTCTGTGTCAGTAGTTCTCGTAAGAGAGTCTGATTGGACTCCAATGAGAGACCCAGAAGAAAACGCAGGAAAAGGTCCAGATGTCCATTCTCACTCTGTAAAGCCTCATCCACAGCTGTGTGATGCAGCTCAGATAATGCATTTTTCTTCCAGTTCACAACCTTAGATGACAGACTTTGTTTGGTTAGGTCAAACACATTTATGTTCTTTGCAAAGGAGAGATGAGCATATAGAGCTGCTAGATGTTCCTGGATGCTCAGATGAATAAAGCAGAAGACTTTCCCCTGATACAAGCCCAACTCCTCTCTGAAGATCTGAGTGCACAATCCTGAGTAAACTGATGCTTCTGTCACATCAATGCCACACTCCCTCAGGTCTTCCTCATAGAAGATCAGGTTGCCTTTCACAAGCTGCTGGAAAGCCAGTTTCCCCAGTTTGAGAATCATGTCTTCATCTTTGATTTTCTTCTCATAGTCCTTCTCATGCTTGATGTTGGTTTGAAGGATCATGAAGTGTGTGTACATTTGAGTGAGAGTCTTGGGAATCTCTCCTCTCTCTGCTTCACTCAACATCTCCTCTAGAACAGTGGCTGAGATCCAGCAGAACACTGGGATGTGGCACATGATGAAGAGGCTTCTCGATGACTTCAGGTGTGCGATGATTCTATTGGCCAGACTCTGATCACTGATTCTCTTCCTGAAATATTCCTCCTTCTGTGGGTCATTGAAGCCTCGTACCTCTGTCACTCGATGGACACGCTCAGAGGGGACGAGATCCGCTGCTGCTGGTCTGGAGGTGATCCAGATGAGAGCAGAGGGAAGCAGATTCCCTGCAATGAGGTTCATCAGCAGCTCGTCCACTGAGGCTGATTCTGATATATCACACAGTTTCACTTCGCTCTTAAAGTTCATTGACAGACGACACTCATCCAGACCATCAAAGATGAACAACACTTTATATTCACCACTGGATATTTCCATTTCTTTGGTTTCAGGGAAAAAGACATGAAGAAGCTCTGAAAGACTGAGTGTTTTATTCTTCATCAAGTTGAGCTCTCTGAAAGGAAGAGGAAATATGAACTGGACGTCCTGATCCTCTTTCTCTTCAGCCCAGTCCACAATGAACTTCTGCACAGAGACTGTTTTTCCAATGCCAGCGACTCCCTTTGTCAGCACAGTTCTGATGGGTTTGACTTGTCCAGGTAAAGGTCTAAAGATGTCATTGCATTTGATCGGTGTGTCCTCTGTTTCTGCTCTCCTGGATTGTGTCTCAATCTGTCTCACCTCATGCTCATTATTGATCTCTCCACTTTCACTCTCTGTGATGTAGAGATCTGTGTAGATCTCATTCAGGAGAGTTGGGTTTCCCTGCTTTACTGTTCCTTCATACAGACACTGAAACTTCTTCATCAGACTTGATTTGAATCTGCTTTGGGCCAGTCGAGAGCCATGACTGAAAGAATAAAATAATAGAAAAAAAAAGTACAACAAATTAAAGAAAATGTGGTTGTAAAATAAATTAACACTGGTCAATCAAATAATTACACAATATTACACAAGCAACAGTGGTGTTTTCGTAATATCAGCATGGCTGTTATTTGGTCATTTGCACAAGCCATTAGAGCTGCATCCATGAGCACTGATATCCATTTCATGATTCGATTCGGTTTTCAATGTGACTATGAATTCATTTTTTGTAAATATTTTAGGCACATGGTAACACTTGTTTCATTTGTTAACATTAGTTAACTAGTAATAATGAACAAACAACAAACAATACTTTCTACAACATTTATTTTAGTTATTTCAGCATTGACTAATTTATTTTTAAGAACAAATATTGAAAAAAAGGAAACTATCCTTTGGTACATATATAGCGGCACAATAAAAACAATCCAAAACTGTTAAGGAGCTGAGCGCAGGAATAACTTCTATGACACGCCAATCCTTGCAGCTTGCATCTTATTTTATTTTGTACGGGTTTGCACGGTCAGCACAATATGTGCGCCTCCTGTCTTCACCCCACTAAATTAATGACACTCCCCTTCTAGCATTGGTCACATGACTTTCACATTACAGTGCTCCTACAGGATATTACCAGAATTTAAAAGGTATTAACAAAAGTTTAAAAGTTTTTTCTGTAAGATTGAAAATAATCAAAAGGTGTTTGAAAATGAGACATTTGCTTTATCTGTTTCAATCCCCCTCTTTCTTACCCCAAGGACCATTTGAAATTCCTAAAGACACAGAGGGGCTGATAGTGATCAAGGCCTGTAGGCCAAACTGTGTGTACATCAGGGGTCACTAACTGTCACACCTCAAATATAGCGGTGGAAGTTGTAATTATCTGATTGGTCAGTTTGAACGTCTCACATTTGGGTTTCGGTCAAGGAAGGGATAAAAGAAGACTGTAACTGTTGCTCTGTCTCTTTTTTTCTCGGTCTCTCTTTCTTGGGGCACTCTTTTCTTTGCCTCTTCTTTTCATTGTCTCTTACTCTCTGCACTCTCTCTCCCTTTCTTTCTATCTCTCAGGTAACATTTTACATATATGCTGGGTACAATTAAAGGTATAAGTTTTTATAATCTCATACATCTATTAACTGTTTAAAGTGTTCTACTTTCAATTACAAATAATGTAGTAACTAGTTTTGATTTGATATTGACTTTGAAGTGCTACCCATTGCAATGCAATATCGTTAGGAGTTTCTATTGTAACTGCGCATATATATTTCCGTCGTTGGTATCAGTAGCAGGGTGGTAATATACTAGAAATGTACAGTTTTCTACCATCTTGCAGATAACGTTTCTTTAGTCATTCGGCAGTCCTGCAGCCTGAACCCCAGTAGGAAATCCCCCCTTACAGATTCCAACATAATAATATATATTTTTTAATTGTATACAAACATTTAAATTGCACATAAAGCAGGTTTAATGAACCCACACATATAAATTAAACTTCCTGAAAAAGTGACCACAGGACAGATAACATATTAGTTATTAGTTATAAAAAACAACTATATATAATATAATGCAAATATTTTAGCAAAATTATCCTCTGTAGTTTTCTTTTTTCTGGCTTACTAATAAACTATGATCATTGGATAACTTTATTGATGTCAATGTAACATTACATTGTTCATAAGCTGACATCTTTCCATGGTTTAAGTAAGGAATAATTGACGATGGGCCGTTTAATTATTAGAAAAATAATGCACACCTGAGGTGGTAATGCGGCCTCGACGCAATGCGGAGTCTCTAGATTCTAGATCTAGTTTCTTTATATCTATCTATAAATGTTGATGTGCATCTTCCCTTAAATTCTACTATATCGTCCATAGAATGGTCACACACTGGACTCTGGTCGGTTTGATCTCTCACTGTGGAATGGACTTTAACAAAATATAGACAAAAGAATAGAGATAATAAAATTGAGACAAGAATTAAAATGGTTGATTTTACATGTAGATCTTACATAAATAGCCCATCCATCCATCTATAAAGAAATGTTGTACCTGAGATCAGTTGATGTTTGTCTTCCCTTAGATTCTAGTATATCGTCCATAGACTGGTCACTCTTCATGGACACACAGCTGGACTCTGGTAAGTTTGATCTCTCACTGTGCAATGGACAAAATATAGACAAAAGAATAGAGATAATAAAATTGAGACAAACATAAAAAGACAGAAGACATCTATCTATCTATCTATCTATCTATCTATCTATTGCAGGGCCCTGCACAGTGGGGTGGCCCCGGTGGCTAGAGCCACTGCCTTTCTGCCCTCATCAGCTGAGGTACCCCTCTCGCCCCCCTCCCTAACCCTCCAGAGGATGCCCATAAAAGTGTTCTGTTATCGCTCCGTTAAAGATTCACTGATTCCCATCATCCGCTCCGCATTTACCTGCTCGCTCCACAGCATCACTCACAGACAAATCTGTGCCCGCATTAGACAGTAAAAGAAATGGAAACAGTGACCCCATAGACTTCAACAGAGACAAGTGAAGTCAATTAGAAGCACTCACTTCCTGATGGCTGAGCGTACTGCGCAGACTCAAACTGAGCTTGACGACGTAGATGTGACGTGAGCAACCTGTCTGACCGTTGTAAGTCTTCTAGTAGCTGTGCCAAGAGAAATCTTAATCATTCCCTTCCGAATCTTGCAGAGACGGAGAGTGTGAGTAGGAGCTGTCCATGAGCTAGGAGCAGGAGCAACTTTATGACTCTCTATGAGCTTCTCCCTTGACTTTATCGGACTTTATTCCTCCACGTCCCCCCGATTGCCTGCGAGCTTCTCCTCCTGTCCATACAGTAATTTCTCTACTGTGCGAGTCTTTAAACGCCTCAGATGTACTCAGAAGTTATTTGCTGTCAAAGTAACGCCAAAATGAATGGGAGTCAATGGAATGCTAACAGCAGGTGATGGCTTGTTGGCCAATGGATGCCCCCATAGAAGGTACGCTTTCTGTATGCTGGATTACCCTCTTGGTGCCCGCTCTCTGGAGAGTGGAGACGACAGATTCAGAATAGAATGTCGTCCCATTGACAGGTAGATTACAAATTACAATCCACATTACATACAGTGGTCGATTCATGAAATTAGTATTTTGGTAATTTGTATTTGTATTTCTGTCGGTAATGTTTTGCTCCTGGTCTTCAAATAGTGCTAACAACTTGTGCAATATATCTACAGTATGTTCTTGGAAGATAATTAGGATTCTTGTTCAATCAAATTATTGTACCTGATCTAATCTAATATAAATAACGCTTATAAATAAATAAAACACTAATAAATGAATAACATTTTCTGTTGTCGGCACACTTTGTTTGTAGACAAATAACAATGCCTTCAAAAAAAAGAAGAAATAGCAAAGAGAGGTTAAAGCCCATTCAACATTGCAAACATTGATTCAAAGTTCCAGAAAGCCAGCGGGTAAATCATTATATAGAATATTTAGCAGACAGTTTTTCACACTTTAACTCCTGTAAATATATTTCCCATTATAATCGATTGTCTTAGTTGATACTAGTATCTACGTATAACATACATCATATTTCTAATATTTGATCAAGACCATATTACAGTTTTTCTCAATTGCTAAAACACAATTTCTGAAACCTTGCTCCATTTTTTGAAAACATTAAACACAAAACCTCATCTTCAGGCACTATTCACAAAACCTCTGACTCCTCTTGCAAAATGAAACTTTCGCCTCAAAACAGTTTTACCTGTGTTCAAAATCAAACACTACTCTCAAATCATAAACAAAGTGATCAAAATGAAATACACTATCAGCAGTCAGTAAACAATACACCAAAAAAAACAAAAAAAAACACATTGTTCAAAACATATACAGTAGTTCTCGAAAGATATCTATGGACTGCTATTCTGTTTAAACTTACCCGTGACACCTTACTTCAAAAAGTTCAGGGAGAAGTTAATCTCAAAACAAATTTCATATGTTTCCGTCATTGTCTTTTGATGAATGAAAACATGTTCTATCATAGTAGCTAAAAATTTATCAAAAAGTACTACTCTGCTTTGCTCTTTGCAAAATTTCTTTGTTCTTCCTCCTCCTTGTACCCCTATTTTTACAGTATTGTACCCTGCATCTCACAAACTTGTCCTTTGTCTCAGTAATTCTTGTTCTTTGTTGATATGAACCGGCAACCAGTCAAAATCTATTGAGCAGTCAGTGCTGTTAACAAATGGAAAGCACAATGTTCAGGGACATACAATGTGTTCATTGTACAGTATTCAGCCTACAATGCCCTGTACTACAGTATACAATACTAAAAGGGACAAAAATCAAAGGAGTAAACGTGATCAGTGTGCTTCTTGTCTTTGGGCATTATTTGAAAAAGGTTAAATCAGTTCTCTTACGAGAGATTCTCTCGTACTGCGTAGAATACGCTAGGGGAAAATCCTTTTCCACGAGAATACTGAAGCCAAAAAATTATCCTTTAATTTTGTATTAATGTAAAACGCGTTTCTGCAGCATACAGGCATAGGCGAGACAGCTCGCACGCCTATTGGCTGGTCTGCTGGCAACTGCTTGAGCCTATCGAGCGAGACCTAGAGTGACGTCTGCGTCACGTCCCGCCAAAACGGGCGTGGCTTAGGTCTATAAATATCGCTCGCGGGCTCATATCTCTGATTTTTAATCCTTCAGCGAAGCAACTCACATCGCTGGATCCGAGAAGAAGCCGCGCTGTTTGAAGAAGCATCTCAGCGGGACGAGTCGAGAAGCTGCTGGCCACGCCGCCTTCATCGCCTTCCTGCTGCGCTATCCGGCGCCTATATCCTTTTTCTCTGCACTGTGTGTGTGTTCGCCGGCGCGACACACACTGACTAAAAGAGCTCGCGTCTTTTTAAAGATGCCTTCCTGCGGCTCGTGCAGAGCCACACTCAGCGACGGGGACCGCCACGTGGTTTGCGTTTCCTGCCTGGGTGAACAACACGCAGCTCTCGCGCTCACTGACGCGGCTGCCCTCACTGCGAGCTGTTGCCCATAGCGACTCTGAGGACTTGCTTGGCATTTTTCAACGAGACTGCGCCCACACCTGCTGTAGTGCCGCGCCGTAAAAAGCGCCGCGCTCAACGAATCCTGGAACCTTCTCCCAGCCGCCAAAGCTCGCCGGTGCGCCCGCCTGCTTCACCGGCTTCATCAGTTTCGCTTCCTGACGGTCTTCCGCCGCTTCTGTCAACGACCCGGATGAGATTGACGCGATGCTGCGAGAAGGGGATTCCTGCTCTCTCCTGGCATCAGGCAGTGAAGGCTAGGCGAGCTCTGAGGATCTCGCGCCCCCGAGAGCGAGCATTGAGGCGGAGCTCATACGCGTACTCACTCAGGCCACGGCGAGCCTCGGCCTCGATTGGATTACGCCTGAGCAGCCCGCTCACTACCGGCTGGACGGCTACTTCCTGCCCGGGGAGCGCACTTCGCCTGCATCCAAGCCAGCGCCCTTTCTTCCTGAGCTTCACGAAGAAGTCGCTAAGTCTTGGAGCTCCCCTTTTTCGGCCAGGACACGATCTTCTGTTTCTCTGGCGTTCTCCGCTGTCGACGACGCCAAGAACAGAGGATACCACTCCCTGCCGCCGGTCGAAGAGGCAATTGCAGTGCACTTATGCCCGCCCTCCGCTGGACGGCGTGCTAAGATGGCGCTGCCCTCAAAAGCCTGCCGCACGACGTCATCCCTGCTCCGCCGCCCTTTCTCCGCCGCCGGGCAGGCCGCGTCAGCGTTGCACACCATGGCCACGCTCCAGATTTACCAGGCTGATCTCCTCCGCAAGCTGGACGAGAAAGGACCTGACGCAATCTGCGTGCCAGACCTGAGGAGCGCTACAGACCTCGCTCTCCGCGCTAGCAAGTCTGCGGCACAGGCCATAGGACGGAGCATGGCCTCGCTCACTGTGTCTGAGAGACATCTCTGGCTAACGCTCTCGGACATGTCTGAGTCGGAGCGCACCGCGTTCCTCGACGCGCCGCTTTCCCCTGCCGGCCTCTTCGGAACCTCGGTCAAAGACTTCACCGACAGGTTCGCTGAGGTACAGAAAGCGACTCAGGCCATGAAGCACTTCCTCCCGAAGCGCTCCAGCTCTGCAGCAGGCCGTGCGAAACCGTCTGCTCAGAGCTCACAGCCTAAGCCTCCACCCACCGCCGCCTCTTCACAACGCCGCCAGACCTAGAGCTCGAGATCGCGCTCTCGCTCTTCCAGCCGCCGCCCCGCCCCACATGGCCCGCGGGCAAAGATTGCGTTGAAGCCAGAGGCCCCGAAGTCGTCCTAGCACGCCTAGGAAAGCGACAGTGTCCAAGTCCCGCTGCGGCCGGACTTCCACCAAAGCTTGCCGCTCGTCCAGTTCCAAGAAATGTGACTGGTCCAGCGTATTTAGCAGCCAACAAGCCGGTTCCATTGCCCGCTTGCCTGCACACAAAAGCTGTTTTTATGGCTACCCAGATAAATCCCTTAAAGAGTGTATTTTCTGGTGTCCCGGCCACGGCCGATGGTGTTTCATGTGTAGAAAAAATGCCCACTACTCAGTGCCCATTCCTACACACAAGCACAGCCCCTCACACGGGGCTCGCGCACATAAAATCGACTCAGATCGATTGCACATTAAACGTAGCAAACGTTCCCACGACCCAGTGCCCACAAACGCTACTTCCTACATGTCTCACGGTTTCTGTAAAAACGAAACCAGTATGCAGGCGCTCTGCTCAGGCGAGCGATGCTATAAAGGTGGTAAATGTGCCCGCTACCCTGCGCCCACATCCACACACAGACATGACAGTTCCAATGGAACTCGCCCAGCCCTCCCCCTCTCGGTTAACCACCACAGAGGAGTCGAGCGCGGGCATTCTGCCCGCTGTTATCAGCGCGCCCCCTGCCTCAGATGTCATGAGCGCGACGCTTATGTCACAGCTCACCGAAGCCGCTGTATCGCGAGCCGATCAGAGCGCGCTTCGCACCCAGCCCCTAGCTACCCGTGCAGACGCGTGGGCGAAGCTTCCCGGGGTTTCGAAATGGGTGCTAAACATCATAAAAGAAGGCTATTCGCTATTCGAGACCACGGTAGAATCGAAAGTAGCACATCTACTTCGAGCCGAAATTCTGAAACTACTGAGCAAAGGGGCTATAGAACCCTTATCTCAAGCTCAAAGCGAAGGGGGGCTTTACAGCAGATACTTCCTGGTACCCAAGAAAGACGGGGGTCTCAGACCCATACTAGATCTGCGGCAACTGAACAGAGCGCTTATGAAACGTCAGTTCAGGATACTCACGACCAGAAAAATCCTCGCGCATGTTCGCCGAGGGGACTGGTTTGTGTCAATAGATCTAAAGGACGCGTATTTTCAAATACAGATAGCGTCACGTCACAGGCGATTTTTGAGATTCGCCTTCGAGGGCCAGGCATATCAGTACACAATCCTGCTTTTCGGCTTGTCCCTGGCACCCCGTACATTTACGAAGTGCATGGACGCAGCGCTCGTACACCTCAGACTCCGGGGCATACGAGTGCTGAACTATTTGGACGACTGGCTGATTCTAGCTCAATCTCAATCAGAGATCGTGGAGCACAGAACCATTTTACTCGATCACCTCGAGAATCTCGGTCTCACAGTAAACTGGGAAAAGAGTTCGCTATTCCCCAGACAGATTATATCTTTTCTAGGAATAGAACTGAACTCGCTGTCGTGCACCACCTCTGTGTCTTCAATAGGAGTCGCACTTCCCTGTTCATCCATGGCTTCTGATTTGGGTATGTGGTGATCTGCTTCTGGGTTGTAACACTGTCAATGGTGGTATTAATATAATCCAGTACAGAGGAGGTGTAGCAGTCAATGTCCGTGTGAGAGCCACTGGTGGCTTGAGAAGCAAACATACTCCAGTCTGTGTGTAGAAACCTTTCCTGGAGTGAGAAATCTGCCCCCGCAGGCCACACCTTGATGGTCTTCACTGATGGCTTCACGCGATTGATCAGAGGTGCATATTTGGGGGTGAGGAACAAAGAAAGGTGATCTGACTGTCCCAAGTGGGGGAGGGGTGTCGCGACGTAAGCTTCAGCCATGTTTGTGTAAACATGGTCTAAGGTTTTGTTTCCTCTGGTGTGACAGGAAACATGCTGGTGAAATTTCGGTAGCACTGACTTTAAGTTTGAATGATTAAAATCACCCGCAACAATAAACGCAGCTTCCGGGTGAACGGTCTGTTGTTTACTGATGGCTGCGTGAAGTTCTTTCATAGCAAACTTGGCATCAGCATCCGGGGGAATATAGGCTGCAGTTATAATAGTGGAAGTGAACTCCCGCGGTAGATAAAACGGTCTACATTTAACCATGAGAAACTCAAGGTTAGCTGAACAATGTCTCCCAACAATAGCAGAGTTTGTGCACCAAGCTTTGTTAATGTAAATGCACAATCCACCACCTCTGGTCTTACCGGAGCCATCTAATGTTCTATCCGCCCGGAATGTATGGCGTCCCGCTAGCTCAATAGCGTTGTCCGGTATTCCGCTGTTTAACCATGTTTCCGTGAAAATTAGAACATTACAGTTCAAAAGTCTCTTGCTGTATGTGATGTTGAGTCGAATCTCCTCCATTTTGTTCAACAGCGACCGTACATTGGCAAGGAAAATGCTGGGTAAAGAGAGCCGGTGTGGTGTTAGCTTTAGCTTAGCTCTTAGTCCTCCGCGCTTCCCCCGCCTTTGTTTACGATCTCGCCGGCGCCTGCGAGCACTTCCGCCCGGCCGGGCAGAGTGCATAGCCTCGGGTGATCTGGCGATCTCAGGAAGGAGTCGAAGGTTGTCCATAAAACTGTCGGAAATTCGCAAACCAATATCCAAAAGCTCACCTTGGGTGTACGATGTTAAGGCACAACTGTTCTGGACGAACAGACCCGAAATGAGCAAGAAAAATACTGCTAAATTACAGAATCTGGAGAGACCGCGAGCCTCGCGATGTACTCGCGCCGCCATCTTGGATCCCATTACATTAGGTTCCCCTAGCGTATTCTACGCAGTACGAGAGAATCTCTCGTAAGAGAACGTACTCGGTTACTAACGTAACCTCGGTTCTCTCTAGAGAGAGGAACGAGTACTGCGTATCCTGATGTGCATGCACGCGCTCTGGTTGCTTCACTATGAAAAATCTGAGATTTGAGCCCGCGAGCGATATTTATAGACCTAAGCCACGCCCATTTCGGCGGGACGTGACGCAGCGGGCGCAAAGCGCCCTCATTGGGTATGACGTCACTCTAGGTCTCGCTCGATAGGCTCAAGCAGTTGCCAGCAGACCAGCCAATAGGCGCGCGAGCTGTCTCGCCTATGCCTGTATGCTGCAGCAATGTGTTTTACATTAATACAAAATTAAAGGATAATTTTTTGGCTTCAGTATTCTCGTGGAAAAGGATTTTCCCCTAGCGTATTCTACGCAGTACTCGTTCCTCTCTCTAGAGAGAACCGAGGTTACGTTAGTAACCGAGTACGTTTTGATTGGTTGAGTTCAATCAATGCCATGTGTTCTCTATTTGTATTTGATTGTTGTCTCTTGTGTTTACCAGTATGAATGACATGTGCATTAGAGTGCAGAATGTGTTTTGAGAATGAGAATGTGTTTAGAGTTTTGCTGAAAGTCTAAGTGAGATCTGCAAATTGTGTTTTACCATGTGAAATGGTTTAAGGTATTGACAACAGACTGCACAATTAGCTAAATGAGTTCAGGCAACTGAGAACTTTGTTCAGCCAATGGGTTTTAGTGTTTTAGCAATTCAAAAAAAACTGTAACAGTATACATAATAAAAAAGGTAATATACTATAAATTATCTAAATAAGTTGTATCTTAGCATAGTAGCTTACAAGGGGGCTAAAGGCACACCCTTCACATTTTTTGCTTTTCCCTACTCCCATAGTGTATAATTGCAGGAATATATAGATATGTTTGAACAGTGATGGAGCAACAGATTTTGTGTAAAAAAAAAAAAAAAAAAAATTCATAAAGGTGGTTTGTATATTTAATAATTTTAGCAATTCTCAATTGCTACATAAATCTAAAACATTTTAAAAACCATCAAATATTAGATCAAATTGGCACAGAATCAAATTTGCCGCAATCAAGTCAAGGAACAGCCAAATTTCCACGTCCATCATCAAAAGCATTTAAGAAAAAAAGTGCTGAGCTATATTTGTGCCATCTAGTGGTTTAAAAGAGAATACAGTCAAATGCGCCTTTTAGCCCGGTTTGACTTTAGACCTGTTGTAACCTATGTCGTTTAGATTTATACTGTATAATATTAAATTAAATGTCTAATACTTCCATTTGAGATGAGGCAGCGCAGAGAGTGTGGGAGAGCCACTGAGCATCAGCCATCAGACGGTTAAACTGGCTGACAGTAAAGAAATATGCTGTGATAAGAAAGATCTATCTATCTGTCTGTCTGTCTGTCTGTCTGTCTGTCTATCTGTCTGTCTATCTATCTATCTATCTATCTATCTATCTATCTATCTATCTATCTATCTATCTATCTATCTATCTATCTATCTATCTATCTATCTATCCATATACTGTATAAATGTTGTACCTGAGATCAGTTGATGCGTGTCTTCCCTTAAATTCTATTATGTCGTCCATAGACTGGTCACTCTTCATGGACACACAGCTGGACTCTGGTGGGTTTGATCTTTGTCTACGGAAACAACATTAATAGAACAGTGACAAGAATTTTAGAGAAGAATTTTTAATTTTACATGCAAATAAACCTCACGTAGAGTATCTATCTAGAAAGAAATGTTGTACCTTAGATCAGTTGATGTGTGTTTTCCCTTAAATGTTGCTTGCTTGTCCATAGGCTGGTCACTCTTCATGGAAACACAGCTGGACTCTGGTGAGTTTGATCTCACACTGTTAAATCAAATTTAATAGAACAGAGATAACAGAATACAGACAAGAATTCATGTAGTTGATGCACATAAACCTCACACAGTGAAAGGTTGAATATAGTTTTCATTGCACAAGTAGAATGTTACCCAGTGTACAGAGACGCTCTGGGTCCTAACTATATCAGCATAAGAATATGAGAAGGCCACTCAGAACACCTTAACCATTGCAAACAACCAGAACTACTCCGTTATACAAACAATGCAACATTTCATGGCCGCGGGAACTAGGGATGAGGGTGCCCCCTGACGACAGCTGTTTCACTACATTGGAATTTAAGATGACAAGATGACCATAACTTTTTGTTTTTCAACATGTTTTTTAAGAACACCTTCTACCTTTATAAAATTACTCTAAAGATTATTTCATTTTTATATGTTGTTGAATATGGTTTTGTGACTTTAAAAGAAATGAATATATCAAAAGGCAAAAGCCGATCTCGCATGCGTGACGTACACTGGTTGAGGACCATCTCACAACTGATTTGACACTCATTTAATGCATGTGAAAAAACTAAATATAGATGTCTTGATTAAAACATTCTTTGGCATTAGGGGCTGTTCACACAGAATGTGTTTTTCCATTCCCCTCAGCTACTTTTCCAATGTTTTTCAGCGTGAACCAACATGACCTGTGCCCTAAACGGTGTATTGAGGGATTTAGGAACATAACCGTGCAACATTCTCATCTGAAAAATAAAGCCTACCCGGAAGTGCGAAAAACTGCAATACATTGAAAATCCGCTAGGGGCAGGTCCCAAAAGGGAGCAAATGTCCATAGCCCCATGTTAAAATGTCCGTTTTCACAGCATAAATTCATGTTTTTACAGGTTGGTCCCATGGACTTTTATTGTATTTTTCGATAGGTTCCGAGAGCCTGACAACTGTGAGGGGGGTGAATTTTTTTCTAACTCGTTAGTTTAGATCGTATTTAGATATAAAATGTATGACAAATAAGGGCGTGGTTAACTTTGATTGACAGCTTGATTGATAGCTTAGGCTGCGCCAAGGAGAATGACAACATAAGAAGCGCCATTTTTTAACACAGTTGAAATATAATAGGCTACTACTGTTTCTGTATCATGAAATGTAGTTTTAAGAGTTTTTCAGGCGAGAATGTAGTTGTTTAAAGCTCAAATCTGTGGTTTATTTAAAGATTTATGAAAATTTTATCCAGTTGTGAGATCCAGCGATGACCGGGCGCTCGGCGCTCATGTACCCCGCCGGGAACAGCCTTTCCTCGGCTAGTCATTCTGAGGTTTGCTGCTGTCTCTGTAGTGGTTAAACATGAGATATAATTCGTCTTGTGTATATCTAACGGGCGATTTTTGGTCTCGTGAATCTATCATTTGTTCCCTGGCCAATCGTTTTGGCTGAGGGGAAGTTTCATAACTTTATAAGCTATTTAACTTTACCGTTGTATGGTTAGACTAGAGCACTGACTTTGTATGTTTGACTGAATTGTTTGCTTTATTTGTATAGCTTCTTATACCTTTTACTTATACTTTTATAATGGCTAATATTGATAAAACTGAAATTGAACAAAAAGAGACTGGGTTGAGTTTATGTCATTTTAAATTTTAATAATTGTATTTAAAAATTTAAAAAACTGTAATGTTGTTTACTGCAAAATCTGTTGTTTAGTACAAATGCACATATTGCCTGGACCATATTCAAATGTTTAATATTTTTATATTACATTTAAAACGAAAAGAGGCAGGTTTGTGTTTTATATTTTGTTTTTTTTATAAATAGGCAAACGTTATGTGCAGTGAATATAATCAATACGCGTTGCCTGAACCACATTTGTGTGGCTATCATGTTTAAGATTTCTTTAAATGAAAACGAAAAGAGTTAGTATGGTGTTTTATAACATATTTCGTTGCCTAAAATATACACAGAGATAACCGGAGTAGCAGAGCGAGCTGAGTGACGCGTGCTGCGTCAGAAGGTGGGCGGGGTTAGGATTTCCCAAGATTTTCCAAGATGGCGCCGCCCATACCCCCCCATAAACGGCTTCAAAACCGTTCTTCAGAAAGTCTATGGGTGACGTCACAGACACTTTGTCCATATTTTTTACAGTCTATGTTGTGAACGCACTAGGCGTGTTTAACTGTAGCATTCTCAGTAGAACTCAAGTTAAAATAAGTTCAACGAAAACGCGCCTCGAAACCTTGCATTTTTCCTCTGTTTCACTGCCCGTGTTTGGCGTCTTGCGTTTTCGCTTTGAAAGATTATGCTTTCTGTGTGAACCGGCACTCCTGGTGATAGGCTATCATAAGGTAAGATGCAGATTTGTGTGCTGTGCTTTTTAAAATTTATCATGAGTTCTGAGCGTTCTCACATAACTCTGATCTCATTCATTTATGTTCATCTTTTTGTTTGGGCTGTTTAATATTAGGATTTTGTTTACAGTTTTTCTCGATTGCTTAAACACTATAACCAGGCTTTTAAACTAAAATTTCAAAACCATAATGCCATTTATCAAAAAGCACACCCATTTCACTAAACTAGCCTATAAACACTATTCCCTGTTTTGACACATGAGTCAGATTTGTTGAACTGTCACTGCAAAACTCCACACACAAATCCCTTCATTTCTCATTGCCTACACCATGTTGTCATTTAGAAAGCACTAGCATTCAATATTGTTCACTCAAGTGAGCACAACGTCAGCTCAGTTAGCACACAATTACCCAGGTTGAAACACTAGGAGTCAAAATTTAACACACATCAATCAGATCCTTCAATAGATAGATAAAAGGGCCCAAATCAGTTTATTGAGTTTTGGAACAATGGATCCAGAAAGACATGAAGGAAGAGGGATAAGAAGGAGGAGGACGAAGGGCAAGGGCAAGAAGACAAGCCGTCTCAGATGAAATTCAAGCCACTCTAGTTGCCCATGTCTTTATCAGTGGTATGACTATGAGGGAGGCTGGGCTACGAGTAAGGACAAACTTGAGTCTCTTTACTGTCGCCTCGAGAACCTTCAGGGAGGTGTGGTGGCAAACAAAATTCTATCACTGAATAAGAGACAAACATTTCCAATAGTCCTACAGTCGTACAGTCACACAGAGTGGCTGCAGAGCATGACAGTGAAGGGAGGGCATCTTTTCTCCTTTATAGTCTTGACTCCCAGAACGTTTGGTAAATGATGGTATTTCAACCATATGTGGAACATTCTTAGACTTGTTCATCATATTGTCTCCTTGAGTGGATCGAGGCCCTCCTGTCACGTAACAACACTCTTTACCATTCCAATACAATTCCATATTAGAATCAGGTTTGTGTGCTCTTTTACTGTCATATGATGGTCACACACATCTTACTGTAAGTAAATATAAATATAAAGTTAATATAAATATAAAACCTTTATTTTTAGAGGAGATAAAAAAAAAAGTAAAACGGGAATTTTTTGTTTTGTTTTGTTGTGTGTGTGTTGTACTGTGTGGTACATGAATGAATAAAAATGTGCCAATGTATCCATTGGTTGTGTATTTTGTGTTCATGTGAAAAGGTTTGTGGTGGGGGGGAACCACAAGCAACTTACCAGTTTCGGAAATGTTGTTTTGAATTTATTGCACAAGTATGTTAGACTATGTTGTAGTGTGTGTGATTTTGAGGGCTTGTGTGTCCTGTCTGAGGGCAAAGTTTGTTTTTTCAGCAAGAGTGAATGGTTTTGAGTGTAGAGCTTCATTTTGACCTGAAAATAGGATGTTTGGGGAATTGGGTGAGACGTTATGGATTTGTGTTTAGTTTTGAGAAT
Source organism: Rutilus rutilus (assembly GCA_021464565.1). NCBI lineage: Eukaryota > Metazoa > Chordata > Actinopteri > Cypriniformes > Leuciscidae > Rutilus > Rutilus rutilus. Next base: position 4,862,024 of record JAJAQA010000013.1, read on the forward strand.
ACGAGGCATAGTTTCAAGAAATGTGTTTAAGCCATCGAGAAAAACTGTAAAATACTCCACCCCGCAATATCAAGTCCCGCCCCAGCACCCCCCTGATAAAATATGTTCCCGCGTAACATTTTCTTTAACATAATGATCAAGACTTTGATGTAGCATACCTGCATCCTAGAGAAGAATCCCCATCGCTGAATGTTTCTTTTTCCTCCATGATTCATTAAATCTTCATGGAGCTGCAGTCACACTGACATACAAAAACAATTTAAAATATTTTACAGAACAGTGAACTTAAACTTAAACTCTACAGAAACATACCAAACATCTATCTAAACAAAATGTGACAAACTTCAAGACAAGTTATTTTTTATTTATTCATTTTGTAGATGGAAAAAAACTGTATTATGAAGAAATATAACAATAACACACTGAAGTCTCAAATTGTCTTGCTATCCCTCTTTTGTTTGTCGTGGAAATTCTTTCTCAACTTTAAATAATAATTGGAAGACAGCTGGAAATTTAAAAAGTTATAAAGATCTTTATTTCTTGCAAGAAAGGCAGTTCACACATCAGTCAGAGTCTGATATGGAAGGGCCCTGACTTCTCCTTTTTGCCCAGCTTATATACACAAAACTCATCACACTTAGTCTAACACCCCATGGTTATATGCACACACTTACACACATATGTCATTAAAACAATTGAATATAGATTTTCCAATGCAACACCTTTGCTCTTAGTGCAAGCGAGCTTATCTGTATTTAGAAAGAACAAACTGTCCTTTCTGCAAATGTCATTTTGACCTCGTTCTTTAGCAGTAAGGAAGAAGATGATATGCAACTTGCAGTTTCTTTAACACCATGTATGGTATAAGCTTGAGACAGAAATGGTTAGGGCATGTAGGTCTGACATGATATTAATGTTTTTAAAACTTCTCACAAGGGCATGTGATAAAACGATAATACTAGTGCTAATGTTTCTGCAACCCTGTAAAAATTGCTTTAAAAACGATGAATGTGTAGAAAACACTTTTCACAACCTTAAAACCCCTATGTGTAGATTGTAACGTCAGCTTAATTACATCAATTATATCAAAGCGTGAGACTTTTCAGACTTTTACACAACTTTCCAGAAGTGAACACATACTTGTCGATTTTTGGTTATCCAAATAGGCCTATGTAAACTATAACCTACTTATTTTCTTTCCGCGTCTACGTTGAGGGTTTAGTATCGACAAACTAGTAAGTCTGATGAGTCAGATATACTGTTTCAGACAAACTGACAAACAAAAGTATTATATTTCATTTCTAATTACAATTTAAACTGTAACTTAATTTAATATTTTTTCCCAAATTTTTTGCTGCTTAAAAAAGACTAAATGTATTGTATTTAATTAAAATGCTTCAAATGCAATTAATAAATGCAAGATAAGGTCTGTTTATTTATTTAAAATTATTTATTTTTACCCAGCTCACCTGATGTTACCTTCACCCTGGAGAGGAAGGTTGTAGCTCTCTTTGTACCTGTCACAGAATATATCATTTAGACTGAAATTACCTAAATTATATCAAAGTTTAAGACATGAAGCAAAAAAATAAAATAAATAAATAAGATTGCGTTACAATACTCCTTATCTAAATATGTTAATTAAAATTTTTGTCAGTTACCTTATTTTTTTTGTTTTTAGAACATGGGTGATTATATATAGGCTAATTGTCCCCAACAGATTTAATTTAATCAAAATATAATTTATGTATCTATATGTCACAACAAAAAGCCAAATTCTTTGAGAACTTCATGTTTACTTTTTCTTTTAAATACTTCAAGAAAGCTGTTCATGGTTATGGTAACCGAAGTTAATGAGGAAGTAACTAATGCAGCTCACCTGACTAATGCTCACCTGTTTACCACAGGTTTCAAATATGTTAATGGTTTCCCATCGAGTGATTCCAACCACCGAACTGCATCGGCAACCAGATTTGTTTTTGAATATATACTATTAAAGACTTTTTTTCTGATTTAAAGAATCTTCTTACTTCCTGTGTAAAATGGCACAGCAAAACACTGAAAATGCTTTCATTTCTTGCCAAAGTTGCCAAACCCGTTTGAAGATAAATATCCAGCACACCCAGTTCTTAAACACTTTGTTTATGAGAGAGAGAGAGAGAGACTAGTTACCTTACTGGTTTTGATAATCCTTAATCGTAAAGTAATGTTCAAGGTTTTTTTTTTATACTTTATGTAGCAAGTAACGTTATACTAATGTCAATGTACTAAAATTATACTTGTAAGTGTAATATTTCAATACTGCTTGGGACTTAAAGGGTTAGTTCACCCAAAAATGAAAATTCTGTCAGTAACTATAGATGTACCGCATGGCGGTACAAAATATGACCGCCGCTCAGGCCTGCACTGGCTTTCCACAAAAATAAATGACGTGGAGCAATTTGGCTGTATTGCGTGTTTATGTATACCTAAAAAAAGTAGTAGTATGTGCATGTCTGTCTGTGTGTATGTGTGTGTCTGTGTGTGTGTGTGTGTGTGTGTGTCTGTGCGTGTATGTATGCGTGCGTACATGTGTGTGTGCGTGTGTGTTTGTGTGTGTGTGTGTCTGTGCATGTGGATTTGTATGTGTGTGTATGGGTGTGTGTCTGTGCGTGTGAATGTCAGTGTGTGTGCATGCTTGCGTTTGTTTGTATTCCTGCATGTGTGTGTGTGACAGTTAGGGTTGCCAACTTCAGAAAAGGAAAATGCGGGACAATCGTGGTTATTTATAGGAAAATGAGGGACACTCAAAATAGTGTAGCATACGTCATTTCAGTGTCTGCAGTTAAGTTTGTGTTTAAAAGGTTATCAGACATAAACACATTTGTATTGCTTAACCTATTTATGTATTTAATTCTAAAAATAATTTTAATGTCATACATGAAAAAAGTCACATTACAAACAAACCATAGTTCAAAATAACAGCATTTATCTAAAATAGAAAGCTTTTTTAACATTATACACTAGGCTTACAGTTCAAAAGTTTGGGGTTAGTAAGATTATTTTTTGGGAAAAAAAATAAAGAAAGTAATTGCCTACTTTTATTCAGCAAGGATGCATTACATTAATCAAAAGTGACAGTTAAGATAATGTTACAAAAGCTTTCTATGTACTTTCTAAAAGCTTTAAAACATTAATAATAATCAGAAATGTTTTTTGAGCATATTATTCCCTCAGGTAGATTACATGTTTTCTTGCGTGGCTGGATGTTAGACTCATGAACAATAATCACGTTGTTTGCATTCGCCAAAATTGATTAGCCGAAATCAAAACGTGGACAGTGAAAATTACCGTTAGCGCGAGACGAGTCCGGCTTGAAGCGGAAGTGACCAGACGGCAGAGGATGTTCGCAAATCAAACAATGGTTTGTCTCAAAACAGTGATTAAAAAAAGCTGTGATTGGATGATGACAGGTGTCGGTGATCATTCTCAAGTGTCGTGGTCAGCACTGCTGCTGTTGCTGTTGTATCAGTCAGTGGTTTATCAGCTTGTCAAAAAACGGGACACGGGAGGTCACGCACGGGACAAATAAATTAGGCCCAAAATACGGGACGTCCCACCTAATTCGGGACAGTTGGCAACCTTAGTGACAGTATCATCCTAAACCAGCAACCCTTCGCTCAACACCACCATCTACAGGCCGATGAGTGTACAGTCACTAAATGTGCACATAAATGAATTTATTTTATACCCCCCCATGGATGAAATTCTACGAAACTTAGCATACCCCCAGAGGATGTCAAGTTAATCATACACATGAAATATGGTGCAGTTCTGAACATCTCAACTGAAGATAGGGGCGATTAAAGCAGAATAATATTGCATTTTCATTTTTTATGGGAGTGGGTTTGGGGGGGCCCAGCGCGGGGGGGGGAGTGGCCCCCGGGGACCAAACGAAATTTTTCCGTAAAAGTCTAGTGGGGCTACATGCCCACCAAATTTCATGTTCCCCGGTGTTTCGCTGTCCCTGGTATTGTTGACGAAAAATTCAGTAGATGACAAAAAAAAAAAAAAAAAAAACTTTGACAATCCCTATATGACCGCTTTCGCTAGCTACGCTAGCGGCGGTCATAATTACTCACCCTCATGTTGTTCCAACCATGTAAGTCTTTCGTTCATCTTTGGATCACAAATTAAGATATTTTTGATGAAATCTGACAGCTTTCTCACTCCTCCATAGGCTTTCAGAGGGACCGCCATCTACTGTACAAGATGACGTCCCAACATCATCGAGACCTAAATCACAATAAGGCCCTGTCCCAATATCCGCACTTCCGCCCTTGTGCCCCTCAATGCGCGTTCTCGCTAAGGGGTGCAAGACCGTAGGGTGTCCCGATCCTCTAATGGTATTCTCCAGGAGTGATCATCAGCGCACTTAATGCACCCCTTTCGTAAGTGCGCATCAGAGCTCACTTTGCTATAGGCTATTACCCAGAATCCTTGTAGTGTCGTGACGTTTCGAACAGCTAACCAATGGGGGAGCAAAACGGTTGATATGGTCGGACGCCGGGAAAACTCAGAAGAAAAAGGAAGCCGGTGTGGTGAACAATCAGGTATTGTAATGAAATCCCTAAATCCCGCTGCTATATGCAAGGTATGATTAAATTAAATTGTATATTGTATATGTAAATTGTGTATATTCTATAGCTAATATTTAAAATCTCAAGTTGCGTCAATAGCAGAGGAGAAAGACCGCGGAATTTAAAAATAATACTGTTATTGTGTCACGAAATGTAGGTTTAAGAGTTTTTCAGTCGAGAATGTAGTTGTTTCAATCTAAAATATGTTGTTTGTTTATACAGATAGCGGCTATTTAAAATTTTGATCTGATCTCTTGTGAGATCCAAGGGATCACCGGGCGTTCAGCGCTCATGTATCCCGCCTGGAACAGCCTTACCTCGGCTAGTGGATCTGACGTTTTGCCGCTGGCTGATGTCTCTAGTGGTTAAACATGAGATATAATTCGTCTTGCGTATAGCTATTTAACGGACGATCTTTGATCTCATTAATCTATAATTTGTTCCCTGGCAAATCGTTTTGGCTCAGGGCAAAGTTTAGTTTCATAACTTTATATCAATTATTTAGCCTATTTATCTTTAACGTTGTAGCCTGCTGACTTATGTTTGACTGAATCGTTTAAATTACTTTATTTCTTGACTTGTATAGCCATGTTTGCTCTCCTGATCACAACAGAAGTGACGTAGATAGTGACGTGTGCAAAACTGTCCCAATTCTGCTCTTTACAGCTTCGGGCCCTTGCGCACTTACTCTGCTAAGTGCACTTTCAACAAGTGTCCACTTCGAGGAAGACCTTAGGGCGTAGTGTGAATATTGGGACAGGGCCTAAGTGTCGAATTCAATAGCTTTCATACAGCGCGCGTCTTCCTCTGCTTATAAACAGACCGTTTTGCGCTTCCGGCAATGTCGAGACGTCATCTTGTACAGTAGATGGCGGTAATACTCCCAAGGAGTGAGCAGCCAGTAACAAGTAGTAGTAGAAGAAGAACGCCGTAATCTCAGTTCTCGCGCATGCGTCCTGGCGCTCCCGTGAACTCTCGTCAGAGGCCCACATTGAAGAACACTAATAGTTGGATAAAGTCGTTATTTTTGTTGTTTTCCCGCACAAAAAGTATTGTCGTCGCATGATAAACTTAATGTAGAGCCACTGTAGTTACTTGGACTATTTTAACGATGGTTTTAATAACTATTCTGGGCCGGCGAGTTTGGGTCCCTCTGAAAGCCTATGAAGGAGTGAGAAAGCTGTCAGATTTCATCAAAAATATCTTAATTTGTGATCCGAAGATGAACGAAAGTCTTGGTTGGAAGTCATGGAACAACATGAGGGTGAGTAATTACTGACAGAATTTTCATTTTTGGGTGAACTAACCCTTTAATTGGCCCACTTTTTAGTAAATAAAGTATTCGTTTAAGTGAACTATACAGTAAGTGTAACAGAAGTAAACTTTAAGTGCACAAGTTCACAACAACGTTTCTAATTTGTACTGCATGTGTACTACAAGTAAACTCATGTATAAGCCTACAAGTAGTTTACTATTTTAATACTAGTAGTACAAATTTTTAGTTTATGAAAGTACAGCACGGGTTAGTTTTTGTTGTCTGTTTTATTGTATTTTATTAATAAAAAGCCCATTTCTTTCCTGCAGTTGAGTCCTTGCTTCATCCCTTCACCCCCCAACCCTGACTCCACCTGCTGGTGAGGGTCACCTGCTGGTAACAGATCAAGGTCACCAATGATCTGTTAATAGCTTCAGATTCTGGTTATCTCTCCATCCTTATACTACTACTCACAGCCTCTTACTCCACCGACTTGAAAACTGTCTTTGGTGACTCTGAGACTGCTTTAACCTGGTTTAGACCTTTTCTTTCTGATCGCTGCCAGTTTGTTTTTATGAATGGTTTCAGGTCTGAGATTGGCTCTATCACTATGGTGTCCCTCAGTGTTTAATTTTAGTCCCCTTACTTTTTAGCATTTACATATTTCCGCTTGAATTGCTCTTAATTATCACTTTTATGCAGATGATACTCAGATTTATATTCACTCTAAGCCTGGTCAAAACGTGGATACATTGCTCACATTGTATTTCTGAGATAAAATTATGGATGACCCAACATTTTTTGTGTCTTAATAGTGACAAGACATAGGTCTTGCTTATTGGCTCTACTCATCAGCTTCGTAAAGCTGGTTCACTAATGTTAACTGTTGATGGCTCTGCTTTGGAGTTCCAAACTAAATAAAAAAAAATTAGGGGTTATATTTGAGTTTGTCTTTTGACCGACATGTGCAATATACTGTTAAGAATTCCTTTTTTCATCTCCGAAATATTGCTAGACTTCGCCCTATGCTATCCTTTCCTGTGACTGAAAGGCTTATCAATACCTATGACTTTTTTGTCTTGACTACTGCAATGCACTTCTTGCTGGGGTTCCTAAAACCACACTTAACAAATTGCAATATGTGCAAAACAGTGCTGCTAGGATCCTGACTGGAGTCAAAAGAAGTGAACACATTTCTGCAATACTGAAGTCCTTGAACTGGCTCCCGGTCAGGTTCCGCGTTGATTTTAAATTCCTTATGCTCACTTATAAGGCACTGAATGGTCTGGCCCCTCAGTATCTGTCTGCGGTTTTAACTATATATTCCTAAGTGTCATATGTGCTTCTCTCAAGCTGGTCTTTTGGCTGTTCCACAGACATGTTTGCGATCTGTAGGGGACAGGGCTTTCTCATCCTATGCTCTTAGACTCTGGAAAGCACTTCCTTCTCATATTACAGTTTTTCTCGATTGCTTAAACACATTTCTTGAAACTATGCCTTGTATTCTCAAAACAGTAAACACAAATCCATAACGTCTCACCCAATTCCCCAAACATCCTATTTTCAGGTCAAAATGAAGCTCTACACTCAAAACCATTCACTCTTGCTGAAAAACCCAACTTTGCCCTCAGACAGGACACACAAGCCCTCAAAATCACACACACTACAACATAGTATAACACACTGGTGCAATAAATTCAAAACAACATTTCCGAAACTGGTAAGTTATGTTGCTTGTGGTTCCCCCCTCACAACATGATGAACACAAAAGACACAACCAATGGATACATTGGCACATTTTTATTCATTCATGTACTACATAGTACAACACACACACAAAATAAATAAATAAATAAATAAAATCCTGTTTTACTCCTGTTTACTTTTTTTTTTTACTCCTCTAATTTTTTTATAATATTTACTTACAGTTTTTCTGAATTGCTAAAACACATTTCTTGAAACCATTACTCACTTTCTCAAAACCTTAAACGCAAAACCAAATTTTCAAACTCCATTCACAGAACCTTTAAAATTAAACAATTGCCTCAAAACCATTTTATCTGTGCTCAAAATCACACAATGCTCTCAGATCATTCACACAGCGAGCCAATATTATAAACACTACAGATCATTCATTAGACACTACATCAAAAAATGGAGAACACAGAATCCAAAGCATGCAGTTACAGAAAAAAAAGTATATTGTAACAAAGTAAACAAATTGTGCAATTACGTGAAGAAATATAGTAATGACAACTCATGACAACAGTAGTAAGGTGAATAAATTGTATTCTGTATCCACTGCAAGTATAGTATTGTACTGAATATTGAATAGTAGGCCTTATCGCATGTTTGTATATTCAGCACATGCATACTGTGAAAATACAGTGACCCAACTGCAAAAGCCAAAAACGTTACAGTAAAAAACTCTTAATGAAAAGCATTATAGTCACTCAGAAGAGTTGTGCAACTGCAGAATCAAGGTCAGTGAGAGAGATTTTATTCTGCTTCAGCATCACGTCTTCTTGTTGGGTCCGGCCGGTGGAGTTTCTTCATATCTCAGACTATGTCGTCTCTGCAGGCGAAGAGAAAAACCCTAAAGCAGATCCAGCCTTGACAGTGTTCTCCACACCTTGCTCTTCCTCGTCCTCCTCCTCTTCTTGCTTGTTCACCTCCTCTTACTCATCCTCTTCCTCCTCTCCCTCTTATATTGTTTCCATCCATTGTTGGTATCAACATTCAGTGCAACATTTTGAGTAAATGTTGGGACTCTGAAGTGACTTGTATGATGCACAGTTGGTTTGGTCTCATCATTAGAAATAAGTGTGAACATTTTTGAGTCGTTGTGTGTAAACGATGACCTCTGTGTTGCAGTTGTGTTTAACTTTCGCCTACCTGTGTTTGGCAGTTTTGAAAAAAGAGTGCATGAGATTTGCAAACAGTGTTGTAACTATCTGAACTTGTTTAATGTTTTACAGAAAGAGTGATTTATTAGACAAATTAGTTTAGACTATTGAGAATTTGGTTCAGAGAATGCGGTTTATTGTTTTAGCAATTCAGAAAAACTGTAAGATGTGTGTGACCATCATATGACAGTAAAAGAGCACACACAAACCTTATTCTAATATGGAATTGTATTGGAATGGTAAAGAGTGTTGTTACGTGACAGGAGGGCCTCCATTCAAGGAGACAATATGATGAACACGTCTAAGAATGTTCCACATATGGTTGAAATACCATCATTTACCAAAGATAACATTCTGTAGTCAAGACTATAAAGGAGAAAGGATGCCCTCCCTTCACTGTCACACTCTGCAGCCACTCTGTGTGACTGTACGACTGCTGGCCTTTTCTTGCAAGAAAATAAACCTCATCAAAGACTATTGGAAATGTTTGTCTCTTATTCAGTGATAGAATTCTGTTTGCCACACACCTCCCTGAAGGTTCTCGAGGCGACAGTAAAGAGACTCAAGTTTGTCCTTACTCGTAGCCCAGCCTCCCTCATAGTCATACCACTGATAAAGACATGGGCAACTAGAGTGGCTTGAATTTCATCTGAGACGGCTTGTCTTCTTGCCCTTGCCCTTCGTCCTCCTCCTTCTTATCCCTCTTCCTTCATGTCTTTCTGGATCCATTGTTCCAAAACTCAATAAACTGATTTGGGCCCTTTTATCTATCTATTGAAGGATCTGATTGATGTGTGTTAAATTTTGACTCCTAGTGTTTCAACCTGGGTAATTGTGTGCTAACTGAGCTGACGTTGTGCTCACTTGAGTGAACAATATTGAATGCTAGTGCTTTCTAAATGACAACATGGTGTAGGCAATGAGAAATGAAGGGATTTGTGTGTGGAGTTTTGCAGTGACAGTTGACTCTGACTCGTGTCAAAAACAGGGAATAGTGTTTATAGTTTAGGGAAATTGGTGTGCTTTTTGATAAATGGCATTATGGTTTTGAAATTTTAGTTCAAAAGCCTGGTTATAGTGTTAAAGCAATCAAGAAAAACTGTAAAGATGCAGACAATCTAAAAAAAAAAACTTTTTTTTAGGTTAGCTTTTCCTAATGATTTTAATGATTATATTCATGTACTTTTCAGTTAGTTGTCATTTGTCACATGTTCCTTTGCTCAGTTTCACGCCACTAGTCTGTCTTCCTGGTTACCATCGTTAGTTCATCTGTATCACCTGTGTCCTATTAATTACCATCTGGGTTTACTATGTAGTTCCTCCCGTTCACTTTGTCTTTGTCCGATCTCTGTTAGGTATGGTTGTTTATGCTGCCTGCTTCGAGAACTTTCATTAAAATAGATGTACTGTATATTGTTCTTGATCTCTTCATCTTCCTATCTAAGACAACCGTGACAATTATTTTGTATTCCAGTGTGTTCTTTTGTTTTTGTACGCTTTATTTTTCTATCTGTGTATTTTTACACAGATAGAAAATACTTGTATTATTATTTATTTTCTCTTTGTATTTTTATTGTGTAAAGTGCCTTGAGAATCTGCTTTAAAAGTGCTATATAACATACATTTTATTATTATTTTCACTGAATTTGTGGAGGCGAATTTGTAAAGCGAAATAAAATGGACCGAAAATTGCCTGTCGAATATTATAAGTTGTATTTTTAAACAGAACAAATATTTTGGAAGTGATATCTAAAGGTGAATATGTATTTTGAATTTTTAATAAATGAAAACGTGTGTGAAATGTTTTGAATTGAAATATTACTAGCTTAAATATACAACCATGTTGAATTTCAGCCCATAAAAATGCAAGACCTACAAATACAATGCATTAAAATGCAAGCACTGTTATTGTAATGCATTTTTTTTTTCAATTAGTCAAATTCAACAAGCTTTTCTGTTTCAGAAACATTTGGCATTATTTTACTTCCATAAAGTACCCAAACTCTAAACTACATTGTCTTTTTAATTACACATCAAATTAAGCAAATAAAATAATCCAAGACATTAAAACTGAAATGTCATGACAAGTCATTTAACAAAACAAACTTTATAAAAATTTACATAAATTTACTTACATTTTTACAGGCTCTACAAATATCATAATCCTTATACAGTGATTTGTGTGAACAATTATTCTTCACTCTGCATACATGAGTATGTGACATTAACTTACACCTGACATAATACAGTAACTAAAAAGTAAAATTTAATTTGATGTCTCCATTTTCCCTCGACTCAACAACACTATCAGATCTCCTCTAAGCTGGATGGCTTCTTTCAGGTATGTGGCTTGGACCTGAGCTTCTTTCAGGTATGTGGCTTGGACCTGAGCTCACAGTTAACAAAATCCATATCGAGGCCAATATGGAAAAAACATAGTATAGTATAGAGTGGTAATATTATTATGTAAAATGGGGGTAATCTTCACTTCTGAAGAGGAAACAAAAGGTTTCCTTGTTTATCCTTGGATCAAGGATTGGGCATTAGAAGCTTTCGCACCGGAGGAACCATTTCATAGTTCCTAGAACGATTGGCGGAAGTACCTGCTTTTTAGCGTGTTCGCACCACAGGAACTGGTAATGATTTTAGTTCTAGGACCAACTTTTGGGGGAACTAAATTAGCTCCTACTTCAGAGGGTCTAACCCAGCACAATTAGAACTACCAGTGACGTAAGTGTACGCTGATTGGCTGAACGCACGTGAAACACCAGCACCCGCCATTTAAAAAAAAGCAGTGTACACACACGTCATTAAAATAAATGTCCACGGCGCCGTCAAAATAAAAGTCACAACAACAAGCGTGGGTTGAGTCACTTCAGCGTTCCTACTGACGGTGCGAATGCAACCAGGGAAATGGCCCTAGGGGAACATTTAGTGCTCGGGGTACCACCCTTTTGGCTAGTTCCTATAACTAAGTTCCTAGATGTGAAAGGGGCTATTATGGAAAGTTACATAAACACATCCGTGTGTGATGATTACTGTGGGTTTGTGTCTGTTGATGCTGTTGAATGTGATGTGTCTGTAGTAGATCTTTATTCACCATCAGCTGATCCAGAGATGGTCAGGCTAACATCTAAAACCTGTAAGTAAAACACAGACAGTCAGATGTGTGCAACATCAATACATGATCCACTTTTAGTACTATTAGCAAGAGATAATAATATAATCATGTGATAAATGGTGAAAGTCAAAAGTCAAAGTTTATTTATAAAGCACTTTTTAAAAACAGCAAGTGTTTATCAAAGTGCTGTACACACATATCACATATCAATGGTACAAACAATCAACAGAACAGAGGAAAACAATAAGACACAATAAAAAAAGCAACTCTCAAATAGCGTCAAATGCAAGACTATAAAACAAAGTTTTTAGGCTAGATTTAAAAACAGCAAGTGTTTGAGCCTGTCTAATGTAGAGGAGCAAACTATTCCAGTGTTTTGGTGCCGCCACTGCAAATCTCGGTCACCCCTGCTCTTCAACTTTACCGGTGGGACAACTAAAAGCAAATGGACCAGCAGACCTAAGTGCTCTTAGCGGACCATACAGCTTGATCAGGTCAGAAAGATATAGGTGCTAAACCATTAAGAGATTTTAAAACAAACACCAAAATCTTAAAATGAATCCTGAAATGGACAGGCAACCAGTTATGAGAGGCGAGACCAGGGGTAATGTGTTCCCATTTTAGTGTACTTGTCAACAGGCGAGCTTCCGCATTCTGGACCATCTGCAGTCTGGAGAGAGAGGCCTGACAAATACATAGAGGCCATTACAATAATCCAGACGAGTTGAAATAAAAATATGAACAAGTTTTTGAAAGTCTTTAAAGGACAGTTCACAAGTTCACACTTACATACAATTAGAGGGAGTAAAGTTTAATGCGTATTTGGCGTGCTGTCCGGGGGGAGGGCTCTGAGCTCAGAGTTCTGAGTTAAGTTAAAAGACTCCACAAGATTTAAAAAAGCTTTAGCGAGAGGCTTGGCGGGACAGCACACATGGATACTAAAATCCCCCGCAATTAAGACCCGATCATACTTTGTCATGATTCCGGCCAAAAAAACTGAAAAATCAGTAAAGTCCTTGTTATATTTGGGTGGCCAATTAACAACAGCGCACAACACCAGATAACTCAGACTTAGTTCAAAGCTGGTATAGGAGTAAGATGGCAAACGTGACAGTTTAAATGTTCTTTAAAAATAGTTGCTACTCCACCTCCTCGTCCCGTAAGCCGTGGAGAGTTAAAATAGGTACAGTTCAGTAATAAAACTTCTGAAAAAAACACTCGACTCACAAACACCGATCCAGGTTTCAGTCACAGACAACATGCCCAGGTCCTTGGAAGAAAACAAGTCATTCAAAATAAAGGGCTTGTAAGCTAGTGATCTAGCATTCACCAAGGCTATCCTCACTGGAGTTGAGGCTTTCAACGTCAGAGCTTCAGGGTCAAAATACAGATGGAGAGTAGCGTCCACATCACCTCTTCTAAGACTTTGGCCGATGAATGAGATACCAGCCACTTATACGCAGGATCCCAAAATCGTTGAAGCATGTACCGACGACAATCCACGTCAAGATTTCCCAAAATCCAGTGAGGTTCTGCATTTGGGAACAAAGCCATTAAAGTCTTCACTTTAACCAACAGACCACCTCGTTTGCCCCGGCGTCTGAATCACTTCTTCCTCCCGAGAGGGCATGGGGTCCGGCCGAGATAGGCAGGTAATTCACACAGGAGCGGAGGAGGGGGCGAGTTGTTTTTTCCACCCCGGTTAACATTATAGATCAACGTTTTATCCATAGCCAATCTAATGCCAAGAAGTGTTTGGCGATCGTACACCAGTAGAGAGTCTGCAGTTTTAAAACAGTCAATAAAAACAAGACAAACATCAACACACCCGGGAGCAACAGACGGCCGGCCACACACACTGGCGCCATCTTGGTGTCAAAAAACACCTTTTTAACCATTCAAGTTGTTATGTTAAAGCCAAATTACCACTGATTACCTTTAACAGTTAGCCCTTGACCTTTCACAAAAGCAGTGATACATATTTACCATTATCCTCTTTTGCAATGGAAAAAAATGTGGGGGAAAAAAAGACTGGGAATCATGTTCATGGTGGCAAATAAAAATTGTAAATAAAAAGAAATGAAGATTTTTTCTTTGCAAATTTAACATCTCATGTATCAGAGGATTAAAACTCAAACATGGTCTACACAACACATTTCTGCTTAATAGATCTTAGTAGCAACCAGATCCAATCTCAACATTTTTCATAAACATTGAGACACTTAAAGAGCAGAAAATAGTCTATAAGTAACCATTCAACTTTAAATTAAAATATAAACACTTTTAATCATGACTACTCACAGAGTAGAGAATCAAGTTCTCTTTGGCGCTTGAATGAACAATAACACACAGTTATGCCAAAATGTCAGTTTTGTATCATGATTAATCACAGAAAAACAGAAAATATTGTGATTAATCTGGTTAATTTTTTTAATCAAACCAATAGGCAGATTAAAAGCACTAATTTATATATATATATATATATATATATATATATATATATATATATATATATATTGTCAAAAGTATTGGGACACCCCTCCAAATCATTGAATTCAGGTGTTCCAATCACTTCTATATCCACAGTTGTATAAAATCAAGCACCTAGGCATGCAGACGCTTCTACAAACATTTGTGAAAGAATGGGTTGCTCTCAGGAGCTCACTAAATTCAAGCATGGTACCGTGATGGGTTGCCACTTGTGCAATAACTCCATTCGTGAAATTTCCTCACTACTAAATATTCCACGGTCAGCTGTTAGTAGTATTTTAACAAAATGGAAGCAACTGGGAACAATTGGTAGGCCATGTAAAATCACAGAGCGGGGTCAGCGCATGCTGAGGCACACAGTGCGCAGAAGTTGCCAACCTTCTCCAGAGTCAATAGCTCCAAACTTCATGTGGCCTTCAGATTAGCTCAAGAACAGTGCATAGAGAGCTTCATGGAATGGGTTTCCATGGCTGAGCAGCTGTATCCAAGCCTTACATCACCAAGTGCAGTGCAAAGCGTTGGATGCAGTGGCTCTGTCTGGCAATCCGATGGACGAGTCTGGGTTTGGCGGTTGCCAGGAGAACGGTACTTGCCTGACTGCATTGTGCCAAGTGTAAAGTTTGGTGGAGGGGGGATTATGGTGTGGGGTTGTTTTTCAGTGGTTGGGCCTGGCTCCTTAATTCCAGTGAACTCTTAATGCTTCAGCATACCAAGACATTTTGGACAATTTCATGCTCCCAACTTTGTGGGAACAGTTTGTCCCTGTTCCAACATGACTGCGCACCAGTGCACAAAGCAAGGTCCATAAAGACATGGATGAGCGAGTTTGGTGTGGAGGAACTTGACTGTCCTGCACAGAGTCCTGACCTCAACCCGATAGAAAACCTTTGGGATGAATTAGAGCGGAGACCGCGAGCCAGGTCTTCTTGTCCAACATTAGTGCCCGATCTTCTCTTCAGTATGCAGATGGTCCACAACAATTTTTTTTTTTTTTTTTTTTTTTTTTTTTAAGATAGAGATAACATCTGGATGGACAGAGAAATGTTATTCAGCCATATCTAGACTCCTCATCTCTGAAGGTCAATATTCATCTGGAACTGAGGAACCCGGATCAACCGCAAACTTACAAACCACATGTGTTTGCAAAACAGCTTATCAGTGTCACAACATCTCTAAGAAATACAAGACTCACCTATGTTGTTTTGTAACAGGGATTTGTCTCTCCTTTTTACACTTGGTACATTTCCTGACATGTGGATAAAACTCTACAGATGATCCTACACCCAATAAATTATTTGTGATGGTACCTCATTGTTTGCATCACACTACAGAACAGGGGCCGTATTCACAAAGCATTTTATCTTACCACTAGGAGTACTCCTAAATCGCACTAAAAGATTTTAGCTAGGAGTTTTCTCTTAAAAGTTATTCACAACGCCTTTCAGACCTACTCTTAGTAAAGAAAAATGACAACTCCTAAACTAAGAGTGAGTCTTCGTTGCTATGGATGACGTCATTACTCATGCACGAGCTTGACTGAAGTGACCACCTTGATTGGCTGATGATTGTAACGCGGAAATTATTCCAAACACCTCCCCTACGATGATGATTGACAGGTGACAGGTCTGAGAATGCGTGCGCTACACAAGTAGTACGAAGGACGGAAGATGATGAATAACTGAATAAATAGCCTAAATGAATAAAGAGTAAGGCAAAACAAATAGCCTAGTAGCCTAATGAAACATATGGATTGATGCAATATCTTTGCAACATTATTGAATTAATCTGTCACTATATGCCTCTGCCTACGTTTGCAAAGAGAAGAACATTTTAATCTGATTCACAATGAAACGTTACAATTACTTTACATGCAATGAGTAGCCTAGTTTTGGTTGTTGTTGGTGGCGTTATTGCATTATGCCTACAATGCAAAATTGTTCCCTCGCGATTGGAAGCTCCTGTAGCCGCCACGTACGCATTTCAAAACATCGCAACGTGAAATGCCACAAAAAGCGGTTTGTGAACAGGTCTTAGTGAGTTAGGAGTCCTCTCGACTTCTTTTAAGCTGTCCCAGACTTAGGTGCTACTTTTAGGGCTAAAATGCTTTGTGAATTACTCTTAGTCAAAAAAATTAGGAGTCCTAAAGTTACGAGTGACACGCCCATTATTTTTAGGAGTTGCTCCTAAATTCGCCAGTTAGGAGCTACTTTTAGCCTTAAAATTCTTTGTGAATACGGCCCCTGATCACTGAAACACTGCCACATATCTTGAATGGCTGCCATGCCTATAAAGGAATGTACATTGCACGCCATGACAGAATAGTGGATCTTATAGTGAGGGACATATCAAGTCATTTCTCATCTTCAGTAAAAATGTACAAACATTCTTGTGTAAAATCATCCATGTTTCAGAATTGTAATAGCTCTGAATCCTTTTCTCGTGTGTTTGCTAATACACCAGATGTTGTTGTAATTAATTTGGAGATCAGCGAGGTGTTCGTTGTGGAGGTTGCATGTACCTTTGACTCTAGTATGGAAGAAGCCTTTATGACTAAGATTATTAAATATCAACCACTCCTAAACATCATCTCAGAATTAGGTTATCAGAGAATTTTATAAAAATACAGAGAGATTTATAAAATAGGACACGCACATAGGCTGGTTGTAAGAGGGCTTCAACAACTAGGGATGCCCAAAAAGAGGTCTAAACGGCTAGCAAAGTACTGTGCTCTGTCTGCTATTATAGGCAGCCATCATATCTGGCGGAGACGGTGTTACTTGTATCCATAACAACTGAGTGACGCTAAATATTATAAAGATCTGCTGTATGCCACTGGTCCATGATTATGTACATGCATTTGACTGCATCTATAGTATTTATGTCCCTGTAAATAATTTATTTTAAGTGGACTTAAATAAATAGTTAAAATGTTTGTGTGTGTGTGTGTGTGTGTGTGTGTGTGTGTGTGTGTGTGTGAGAGTCTCAGAGAGATGATTTACCTCAGTGTCTCCATTCTAGTGAGGAGTCCATGAGAGGACAGATTCACTCCTGATTCTCTTAGTTTATTGAATGACAGATCCAGTTCTCTCAGGTGTGAGGGGTTTGATCTCAGAGCTGAATCCAGAGCAGCACAACCTTCATCTGCGACACCACAATCCCTCAACCTGTAGAGAACAATGACACTCTTCAGTCTCTCACTTCAGGATCTACAGCTCAGATAAGCAGGAGCTTCACAATCAGAAAGAGAGACCTAACCCCTTTAGGTTCAAAGATTGCTAAGACATGCTAAGCAGGTATAATGATATGCTCCATATAAAATGCTAAAAATAACATATTTCAACATCCTTATATGACTTAAATCCACATTAGATCGTGATCGGAAGTTAAAGGGTAACTCTCGCCAAAATTCAACCTAGGGTCTTTTTGTGAATCTACCTGAGGCAAACTTTCGTCGACTATTAAATCGGCTATTTTTGATTGTCAAAATGCCGGCGGACACACAGCTACAGTGAGTTGTTCAAAATCTTTCTTTTTAGTGAACTCTGTGTACACAAACAATGTTCTCAATGTTCGAGTTCATGTGTAGAGCCCCTGGTGATACTTCGAGCAAAGTTTCATGTTGTGTCGAGCCTTCTTAGTGTTTTAAAAATAGCGATTTTTGATGCTACCATAGTCGTGCCCCACGCTCTCCCATTCAAAAGGCAATTTGACCGAAAACGAAAATACGAAATTAAATAAAATAAGTGGCGTTTCCATTCTAATTAGGCTTTTAAACTAAAGTTTGCCTTGGGTAGATTAACAAAAATACCCTAGGTTGCATTTTGGCAAGAGTTACCCTTTAATACAACCCCTCGACGGTGGTTTGAAGTGAGTTGAGTAAAAGGATAATATTAATCTTTGAAACTGTGTTATGTAGCTTGATGCTGATTGAAGCTCTAATGCACCTGCTATATCTATATCTATTTTGTTACAAGAATTCACATAAGGTCCCAAGAATACTTTTTTTGTTTGTTTTCTAGAAAGACTTCAGATAAAAGGTGGATTAATGTATAGTGGGATGAATGTGGTGTTGATGGGCAAGCCATATCATGCCAGAATAAAGGCTATAATGGCTGAATACAAAAATAACGATAAAAGAATAATGAAGATTAAGTCTCATTCACAGCAGAAGTGTGAATGGTTCATTGAGTGAAGACAACAAAACATGAATTGGGAAGTTCTCCTCGCCAGACATAGACAAATAGACTGCAAATTGGTGTGTGGCAATCAGGACGAGGCCGAGAGAACGCAACAAATTAATTTTATGTTGTGTTCCCTCATGCCCTTAGCCACATTAGGGATGTAACAGTAACTCTTAGAGAGATTATTTACCTCAGTATCTCCAGTTTACATTGAGGATCCTCCAGAAAGGTACACAAAAGCTGCACTCCTGCATCTCCAATGTTATTAAATTCCAGACTCAGTTCTCTCAGGTGTGAGGGGTTTGATCTCAGAGCTGAAGCCAGAGCAACACAACCTTCAAATCTGACACCACATTTCCACAATCTGTAGAGAACAATGATACTCTTCAGTCTCTCAGTTCAGGATTTACAGCTCAAATAAGCAGGAACTTCTTATCTGATCAGCTTAAATCCAATTTATAAGTCTGTTTCAAGAGGTAGAATGTAGAATGTAGTCTAAAAAAGTGTAGACTGTGTCTAGGTGATCAGAGAGCAACATAGTGACATTTAAGGACTGGTTTCTGTGCACAGTTTGGGAAATCTTCTATAACTTGGATATTCATGAGGCTTCTCAGGGCTGTTGCTGGTCAAATTAGTGACCTACACTGAGTTTCACCATCTATTGGTAGTTGGTGCCATATGCAGAAGGAAGCAGCGGTACTGAGGCTACTGATAAAATCATTGAATATATTATGTTTTTTATGGATAATGTGCTGGAAAAGAACTGTATAACTGTGTATCCCAACAACATTACAAATGAAATGAAAGACTGCATTAACCAAAATAAACAAGCTCTTATGGTGCATAAACAGGTGGGACTAACAATGACCTAAGTGAAGCAAATTAATTAAATTGCTTTTATTTCAGTTTTGATTTGCACTTTAAATTTGCGGTGCTCTTGGTAGTTTGCATTGGTTGTTATAAAAATGATCTGGCTGCATCTGTGTTCTTTAATTTGTGCATTCTCAGAAGATTTACCCACAGAATTTTCCACTCCCATTTGCGCTTTGATGGCATTGCGGTCTTACGCTAATTTGCCGTTTAGTAAATCTACAGAACGTTAGATCAGATTCGATCAGAAAGTTATGTATTTAATTGACCTGGCCATAATTGAAACCATAATATGATATGGATTTAATGTATGGTTTGGCCCTCATTCTTCCCTCACACTTTGTAACAAATCCTTACCTCACCGGTCACAATGAAACCGAAGCCCTGAAATTATTTTTGTCTTTCATCCAGTAAGCTTATTTCATTTCATCTTAATAATATTTTTTTTCTATTTTGATTGCAATTTTTTGGGAGATTTTTTGTTATTTTTATATTTGATTTACCTTTAAATTACTAGCTTTTATGACTAAATAATAAATAAATTATAATTTAAGCACATTCAACTTAAATTCAAAATAACACCATTTCATGTATAACCCTGTAAATTCAGCTCGGAATATCTAACATTGGTTGTCTCTGCCGACCTCTTGTGGAAAAAATAATTTTCATGACTCTTGCCACTAGATGGCTTTATTGCACTATATAGAGCAAATTATCTGTTCTGCTGGGTCCTAAAGTTCTTCCTTCCTTTTCTGAAGTCTGAAGTCTTTTCTTTCTTCCAATTTTTTGCTTTTCTAGTTTTAATTTCGATAATTTTTTTTAGGTTTTTCTATATATACAGAAGTGTCAGATATTGTACTAATTCAAGTTAGTAAGGTGGAAAGCAGGGGGTAAAAACAAAACAAAAAAGAATAAAACCTTGAAGAATATTTATTTGAAAATGCTGATTTTAATTCAGAATAAAGAAAACAGCTGTTAGCTTAAAAAAATGCTGTTATAATTTCTTTATGTGTGTGTGGGGGTGGGGGGGGGGGGGTTGTTCTGCATTGTAAATGTTCAAATCTAACCACTTTATATCTGTGTGCAGTCTGCATTGTGACTGATTGATTTTTTTATTGATTTTTTACAAAAAAGGTGTGTGTGTATACATGTGTGTGTTTTGCATCAGGGATGTTCTATAGTTTCATGCCTTAATTTGTTTGTCTGTTTGTTCTGAATTGTGCAAGAATTTTGCGATATTTTTTACATATTAAAAAACATTACATTCATTGGGGATACATTCATCAAAATAAACATGTGTTACTGCCATATTTAGGTGAAATTATGTAATGTTATGTTTGTGGGTTCAAATTTATTGAATTAAATAGCATTCAGAGCAATAATCTCCAACTTTTTCTGAGGTCACGAGCCACTATTGGTATACTAAATTGAATACAACTGTATGATATATAAGCAGCTGACATATTATCCAATCAGCTTTATATTATCGTAAAGTTTAAAGTAAAAGAAATTGTCACTTTGAAAAGGTACTAGTGATGTTATCTGATGGCACTTTTTAGTCTGTTTTAGCTTTTTCCGTCATTTTGTTTTATTGTATATCATTCATTATTCACAGTGGAAGCGAATGGAGGAGGATGTTGAGAGTTTTATACAATCTTACGTGAGTATCTCAAGTTTACATCACATCCTTGTCGGAACTATAACTATAAACAATTTGTGAGTATCAGTGTGTGTGACTCTCAGATGATTTACCTCAGTATCTCCAGTTTACAGTAAGGAGTCCTCAGTCCATCAGAGAGCAGATTCACTCCTGAGTCTCCTAGTTCATTTCCAGACAGATTTAGTTCTCTCAGGTGTGAGGGGTTCAATCTCAGAGCTGAAGCCAGAGCAGCACAACCTTCATCTGTGACACCACATCTCCACAACCTGTAGAGAACAATGACTAGTGCTGGGTAGATTACTTGTACATTTTAGTCAGTAACTGATTCCAAAATATAAATAAAAAAATTTCATTAGTAACGTAATCCATTACATTACACATTTAAGGTAATATAATTGGACTACTTGTTGATTACTTTTATATTACTTTTGACCTACTTTTGAAATTTATCACATTGATTTGAACAGGATAATCTTGTACCATACTGCTATTAAAAATACAAAGAGAAAGTAAATATATTCCATTTTTTGTTATCAATAAAATTAAGTGCATTAAATATTACATTACATCTATCACAATCACCCTGGACTCTGAGTCCGAAATCGCCCCCTATACCCTCATTCACTATTCTCTACATTACTCCACATGGCTCCAGACTAACTTTTCCACTGGTTGCACTGGTGCTACCAACTTTCTCAGTTGGCCGCACCAGTACATGATTTGGTCACACTTTTTTTTTTTTTTTTTGCTACAACATGGTATTAATCAATGCATCCATGAATAGTTATCTTAATCTGCATATAGTTTTGCACTGATGTAAAAAGACTTACAGTGACATGAGACCTCAAGTTGGCAAAATGTTTTAATCTTTTAACTATCAAATGAAAACCATAAAAACCATAAAAAAATGTATGTTTTTTAATGTTTGATTATATTTGCCTTTGCCTATTTTTTGTACATTGCCTACATACTGTGCTCGTCATCAGTTGTGTCTGAGTCTGTATGCTGGCTCATTGGCTCGTCCTTTCCACCAGCATCTTCACCCTTTACACTTAGTTTTTTTTAAAGGAATCAGATATTGAACTCTTCATTGCAAAATTTCCTGAATTCAATTTGCACGTTTCATCATCAGCGCGCCTAACGAGTGTGCATGACGATAATAGGGACTTCAAGCAGCAGCTGCTGATACAAAGACGTTGTGTTGCACACGTGCAAATTTAACTACTACATCTTGACGTTCTACTGTAACCGTCTACTACGGTTAGTGAGACAATGAGTATAGTCAAACGGCCTGCACAGTCAGCAGTTCTCAATCCATCCCTTTGGGATGTGCTGGAACGGGAGATTTGCATCATGAATGTGCAGCTGACAAATCTACAGTAAATACGTGATGCTATATTGTCAATATGAACCAAAATCTCTGAGGAATGTTTCCAGCAACTTATTCAATCTATGCCATGAAGAATTAAGGCAGATCTGAAGGCTTTTAGGGGTTCAATTAAGGGGTTTCTAGCAAGGTGTCCCTAATAAATTGGCCAGTGAGTGTATTTTCAAATCAATTTTCAAGTTTCATATTTATTTATTTGGTAATAATAATAATAATAATAATAATACATTTTATTTATGGCGCCTTTCTGGACACTCAAGGTCACCTCACAAAACATAGTACAATACATTTATAAAGCAATGAAATTGTAAAAAACAATAATTACAGAGCATAAAATCAGGGTACATAACTAAAAACAAAATTAAGAACGGATTGATCATGTGTGATGTGCCAGCTTAAAGAGATGAGTTTTTAGGCGGGATTTAAAAATAGAAAGTGAGTCAATATTACGGATATCTGGTGGAAGAGAGTTCCAGAGACGAGGGGCTGAGCGACTGAAGGCTCTAAACCCCATGGTGGTCAAACGAGCAGAAGGTACAGTAAGATGTATAGAAGAAGAGGACCTAAGAGTCCGGGTCGGTGTGTTAATGTGAAGTAGGTCGGTGAGGTACAAAGGTGCAAGATTATGGATAGCCTTAAAGGCCAGAAGTAAAATCTTAAAATCAATGCGGTATTTAACCGGGAGCCAGTGCAGCTGCTGAAGTACAGGAGTAATATGGTTAATGAAAGGAGTTCGGGTGATAATTCGGGCAGCAGAGTTCTGAACCAGTTGAAGTTTATGTAAAGTTTTGAAAGGAAGACCAACAAGAAGGGAATTGCAATAATCAATACGGGATGTGACCAGTGTATGAACAAGAATTGCTGTACTAGTGAGTGAAAGAGACGGTCTGAGGCGATTGATGTTACGTAAGTGAAAGTATGCAGATCGAGTGACGTTATTAATGTGAGCTTGAAAAGAAAGTGTGCTATCTAGGATCACACCCAGACTCTTAACCTGAGGGGAAGGAGAAACTGTGGAATTGTCAATAATAAGAGAAAAACTGTCAGATTTAGTCAATGTTGATTTAGTGCCAATGAGGAGAACCTCAGTTTTGTCACTGTTTAGTTTCAGAAAATTGCAAGAGAACCAGGATTTGATTTCTATTAGGCAATCGGAAAGGGAACTGGGAGGGAGAGATGTGGTAGGTTTAGTGGACATGTAGAGCTGGGTGTCATCCGCATAGCAATGAAAACTAATGTTATATTTGCGAAAGATATGACCAAGTGGCAGCAAATAGATGATAAACAGAAGGGGCCCCAGGACAGAGCCCTGGGGAACACCAGAAGTGACAGGGGATAATTCGGATTTGAAATGTTTAAGCTGGATAAACTGAGTGCGACCAGAAAGATATGATTTAAACCACTCCAAGGGTGTATCAGTGAAACCAATAGAGACTAATCTGTCAATGAGAATATTATGAGAAATGGTGTCAAAAGCTGCACTTAGATCAAGGAGAATAAGTATAGTGAGTAGTCCAGAATCAGCTGCCATTAATAGATCATTGGTGATTTTCAACAGAGCTGTTTCTGTACTATGACAGGAACGAAAACCAGATTGAAATTGTTCATAAAGTTTATTGTCAGACATGTGTGCATTAACCTGATGTGCGATTGTTTTTTCTAAAATTTTGGAAAGGAAGGGTAAATTAGAAATTGGTCGGAAGTTATTGAAATTGTTGGGGTCTGCACCAGGTTTCTTGAGTATAGGAGTTATTGCAGCTGATTTTAAAGATGAAGGAATAATACCAGAGGTGAGAGAGGAATGTATAATATTAGTAATTCTAAAAGAAAGAGAGGGTAAACAGGCTTTTACTAAGATGGTAGGAAGAGGATCAAGTGCACAAGTGATTGATTTCGATTTTCTAATAATGCCTAATACTTCAGCAGCAGAAGGAAGCGTAAAACTTGAAAATGGGCAAGAAGGTGTTGTCAAGGAAGCTGAAAAAGACAGACTGTGAGAAGTATTAGTATTCAGTTGCTGATGAATCGTTTGTACTTTGGAATTAAAAAATGACATTAAAGAATTACAATAAGCAGATGAATATAGATGAGACATAGTAGAGTCTGGTGCTCGTAGTATGTTGTTGACCATGGAGAACAGGGTTCTGGAGTTACCTTCCCCTGTGCTGATTATATCTGCATAATAGTTGGATTTGGCCGTAGAAATAGAATCTTTATAATGGAAAATATGGTTTTTGTACATTTCTTGGTGCACAACAAGTCCAGTTTTCTTATAAAGTCGTTCCAGGCGACAGCCCTTTGCCTTGAGTGTGCGTAGTTCTGATGTAAACCATGGGGCAGAATGTGTGAAGGAAACAATGCGGGTTTTTAAAGGAGCCAGAGAATTTAAAATATTTTGTAGGCCATCATTATAATGTGAAACCAATTCATCAGGGTTAGCTAAGCAGTTTATACTGGGTAGGCAGTCAATTTCAGTAAGGAGAGTATTTAGATCAATGCCCTTAATATTTCTAAATGAAATGACACGTGGCAGTTTTATTTTAGACAGTGTTAAGTTAACTTTAAAAGAGATTAACATATGATCCGAAATGGCAAGGTCTGCCGCAGTGCAACCATGAGGCGTAATACCAGAACAGCAAACCAAGTCCAACACATGTCCTTTAGAGTGAGTAGCAAAGTCAATATATTGCACCAGTCCAAAACTGTCCAGGCAAGATGTAAATTCTCTTGTGTATGCATTAGTGGTATTGTCCATGTGTATATTAAAATCCCCCAGTAGTATAACATTAGGGGAAAGTGAACAAATAAATGTAAGAAAAGCAGCAAATTCATTCATAAAGTCAGTATTGGGCTTAGGTGGGCGATAGACCGTTGCTACTATAGTTGGAGTAGGGCCATTCAGTTGAAGAGCGATGGATTCAAATGAACCGCAAGAAGGCACAGAAACGGGTGAGATTTTCCACTTTTCGCGATGTATTACAGCTAGACCTCCCCCTCTGCCTGAGTCACGGTAAGTAGCTATGCATTTCAGCAGAATAAAGTACAGATGTACTTTGCATCGGGGTCCTGATCTCTAAATCAGGGTTTATTTTGCACATTGTGGCAAGCAGGACGATGCAGAGGGCCGTGAGAGAACGGCACGGTGGAGCTTTGAAAGAATAAAAGGAGGAGCGACGACAGTGAAGGACGAGAGAGGGCCAGGCCTGGGTTTTATGTTGTGTTTTGTTTATGTTTTATTGGCCCTCATTTATCAAAAGTACGTACACCAAATTTCCAGCGTACACCTGGCGTACACCCAAAACCACGGTGACTTTGAGATTTATCAATATGGACGTTTGCGTACGGCACGCTGAAATCCTACGCCAGCTCAGGAGGTGGTGTACACACGTTTTGAGTGCGGGAATGCGCAGAAAAACAATTCCTAACACCACAAAACGCACTGACAAACTAAAAGATATGATATATTATGACCCACTGTAAAAAAACAACAACATAGTAATTATAAACTTCAGTGTTTATTTTTGTGCAACATGGACTTCAATGTTTAATTTGTGTGACTTTACCAAAGCATTTGAATTGTAGGCATATATGTATTCCTTCAGTTGCGAGCCTGTGCGCTTTACCTGACGTTTCAAGCCTGGTTTATACTTTCGCCTGGCTCCGCAGTGCGAGTCTCCGCAGACTGCGCGCGCACCTCCCCAAATGGACGAGGCGTTTATACTCGACGCGATCGCCGTTGTATATTCTTTGAAACGATGGTTAGGCCAGGGTTAGGCCCGGCAGGTGTGCACGGACTGGGTTCAGTAATGAAAGGCTTTCAATGACCAAAAAATAATTCAGACTGACAAAATAATAAAAATGACATTCTTCTTTTAAATAATAATAATAATACAAATAATAATAATAACAACATTCTTCTTCTAAATAACAATAAGCGTCATTAATAATAAAAATCTAGAAATCAATTTTGTTTCTTTCCACTTTCATGGTTTCGCTTTCTCTTTCTCAAAGAAGTTTCTCTTCTTTGCCGTCTTCCGTGTGTCCATGGCGTAAAATGAGGGCGTGGAGGGAGCGGAGACTTGAATATATAGGGGCGTGTTATTCTAATGACGATCGTTTTCAGCCGCGGCATTTATCAAGCGCAGGTATTGCGTACACCTGGATTTCAAAGGTACGCACAGCTTCATAAATCAGGCGATGAGAGGAGTGTAAGCATAATCTTACGCCAATATATACGCCCGTTTCTACGCAAGAATGATAAATGAGGGCCATTATGTGTGCGCGGCAGTCGTCCTTGAAGGGCTGCCGCCTTTACATTCATTTTGTATTTGATTATTTATTAGTTTGTGAACGTTCACCAGTTCCCGCCTCCTTCTTCCCATAACAACAAACTGTGTTACACACATGCTTCCACTATCTGCCGTATTTAATGGATATAACTCTCTATAAGGGTGTGTTCAACTTCACACGTGGCATGTTTGGTTCGATTTAAACAAACCCTGATGTGATTGCTCTGTTAGTAAGGTTCATTTGAATAAGTGTAAACGCTGCCATCCGAACCTGGTGTGCACCAAACAAGCGGACAGAGACCCTGAAAAGATGAGTCTCGCTTCCAAACGAACTCTGGTGCGGTTCGACTGAAATATGAACACAACACGGACCAAAGAAATACAGGACATGACGTCACTAGATGCAAAAAGGACACGATGCTCAAGCACACCTGTTTTTTCTCGTCATAGTCGTGATGTTGCCCATCACAGTTCGGTACAGGCATCAGAACCGCGTCTCCTCGCAGCAGATCTTAGTTTGTGTGTGATGGAGGGATTCATGCCACTGTTTTGACTCCTTTATACATTTTATAATCTCTTTACGAGTTTTCAGTTGGTCAAAATACCATCACATGTAGGCAAAGCACATAAAACGAGCGCATTTAGCCCAGCACACAGGATTGTTTTGGATGTCCAGTAAGTTCTGTCATAAAATATACGTAATAAAAGCCGACCAATCAGGTTATCTTTATCTTTTCATCAGTATGCAGATGATACACAGCTCTATTTTTCAGATGAGACAGAGATACGAGTAACCTAAAAATGCAGAGAGAGAAAATGCTATTCATCCATATCTAGACTCACTTTCACAACATCTCTAAGGAATAAAGAGACTCACCTGTGTTCTGTGTTTGAGGCAGTTTTTGTAACTGGGATTTGTCTCTGCTTTTACACTTTATACATTTCCTGACATGTTGATAAAACTCTACAGATGATCCTGCATCCATGTCAGAACTGATACATCAATAAACTATTTTGTAAACATTTCATTGTGAGTATCAGTGTGTGTGACTCTTGAGATGATTTACCTCAGTATCTCCAGTTTACATTGAGGTTCCTCCAGGAAGGTACACAAAAGCTGCAGTCCTGCATCTCCAAGGTTATTATTTCCAGTCAGATCCAGTTCTCTCAGGTGTGAGGGGTTTAATCTCAGAGCTGAAGCCAGAGCAGCACAACCTTCAAATGTGATACCACAATCCTTTAACCTGTAGAGAATAAAAAACATGCATGATGAACTGACACTAGCTGCAATTAAAGAAAAATAAAATGTAATTTATACAGAGAGTAAAATATACATCATTAGAGGAAAAACAGTCCTAATCATAGACACACAAAAATCTCCTCATCTGCTTTAGTATGTGTCTCATACACTCTCCTGCTCACTGCCAGTAATGGGATTTTATCAGTGCAGTGATTGTTGTCAGTGTTACTTACTGAACTGATCTGGATACTGTAACCACCGGCAGCAGCTTCTGAAGAACTTCATCTGCTGTGTTTTGGGCTCCAATAAACTGTTTCAGATCAAACTCATCCATCTTCTGCTCTGATGTCAGCAACACATAAACCAGAGCTGACCACTGTGAAGAGGAGAGTTTGGTTTGTTTTATTTTTCCAGATCTCAGATAATCTTGGATCTCCTGCATCAGAGAATCATCACCCAGTTCATTCAGACAGTGGAACAGATTGATGGATCTCTCTGGAGAGCGATTCTTCCTGATCTTCTGTTTGATCTTCTGAACTGTTTCCTCTTTGTTGTAGGAGCATCTTCCAGTCTGTGTCAGTAGTTCTCGTAAGAGAGTCTGATTGGACTCCAATGAGATACCCAGAAGGAACCGCAGAAAAAGATCCAGATGTCCATTCTTACTCTGTAAAGCCTCATCCACAGCTCTCTGATGCAGACCAGATAATGAAACATTTTTCTTCCAGTTAAAAACTTTAGAGAAAAGATTGTGTTTGGTTTTGCCAAACACATTTCTGTTCTTCTTTGTACAGGAGATGTGAGCATATAGAGCTGCTAGATGTTCCTGGATGCTCAGATGAACAAAGCTGAAGACTTTCCCCTGATTCAAGCCCAACTCCTCTCTGAAGATCTGAGTGCACAGTCCCGAGTAAACTGATGCTTCTGTCACATCAATGCCACACTCGCTCAGGTCTTCCTCATAGAAGATCAGGTTGCCTTTCACAAGCTGCTGAAAAGCCAGTTTCCCCAGTTTGAGAATCATGTCTTCATCCTTTATTTCCTTCTCATAGTCCTTCTCATGTTTGATGTTGGTCTGAAGGATCAGGAAGTGTGTGTACATCTGAGTGAGAGTCTTGGGAATCTCTCCTCTCTCTGATTTCCTCAACATCTTCTCTAGAACAGTGGCTGAGATCCAGCAGAAGACTGGGATGTGGCACATGATGTGGAGGCTCCTCGATGACTTCAGGTGTTTGACGACTGTATTAGCCAGACTCTGATCACTGATTCTCTTCCTGAAGTATTCCTCCTTCTGTGGCTCATTGAAGCCTCGTACCTCAGTCACTCGATGGACACACTCAGAGGGGACGAGATCCGCTGCTGCTGGTCTGGAGGTGATCCAGATGAGAGCAGAGGGAAGCAGATTCCCCACAATGAGATTCGTCAGCAGCTCATCCACTGAGGCTGATTCAGATATATTACACAGTTTCATTTCACTCTTAAAGTCCAGAGACAGACGACACTCATCCAGACCATCAAAGATGAACAACACTTTATATTCATTACTGGATATTTCCATTTCTTTTTTTTCAGGGAAAAAGATGTGAAGGAGATCTGAAAGACTGAGTGTTTTTTCCTTCATCAAGTTGAGCTCTCTGAAAGTAAGTGGGAATATAATCTGTACGTCCTGATTGTTTTTCCCTTCAGCCCAGTCCACAATGAACTTCTGCACAGAGACTGTTTTCCCAATGCCAGCGACTCCCTTTGTCAGCACAGTTCTGATGGGTTTGTCTTGTCCTGGTAAAGGTCTATAGATGTCATTGCATTTGATTGGTGTGTCCTCTGTTGCTGCTCTCCTGGATTGAGTCTCAATCTGTCTCACCTCATGCTCTTTATTGATCTCTCCACTTTCACTCTCTGTGATGTAGAGCTCTGTGTAGATCTCATTCAGGAGTGTTGGGTTTCCCTGCTTTGCTGTTCCTTCATATAGACACGGAAAGTTCTTCAGCAGACTTGATTGGAATCTGCTTTGGACCAGTCGAGAGTCATGACTGAAAGAATAAAATAATGGAATAAAATTACAACATAAATTAAAGATGGTAATGTGGTTGTAAAATAAATAAACACTGGTTAATCAAATAATTACACTTAATACACTTTAATGAAATTGCTTAAAGTGGTGTTTTCGCAATATCAGCATGGCTGTTATTTGGTCATTTGCACAAGCCATTAGAGCTGCATTTATGAGCACTGATATTGATTTCATGATTCAATTCTGTTTTCAATTTGACTATGAATTCATTTGGAAATATTTCAGGTACATGGTAACACTTGTTTCATTTGTAAACATTAGTTAACTAAATTATTAAACATGAACAAACAACAAACAATACTTAAACAACGTTTATTACTCTAAGTTAATTTCAGCATTTACTAATTTATTTTTTAGAACAAATGTTGAAAAAAAGGAAACTGTCTTTTGGTACATGTATAGCGGCACAATAAAAACAATCCAAAGCTGAGTGCAGGAATAACTTCTGTGACACGCCAATCCTTGCAGCTTGCATCTTATTTTATTTTGTACAGTCAACACAATATGCGCTCCAGCACTCACCCCCATTCTTCCATACTAACACACACACACAACAGGTGTCTTAACCCCACTAAAATAATGACACTCCCCTTCTAGCATTGGTCACATTACTTTCACATTACATGACTCCTACAGTACATTCCCATAATTTTAAAGGTATTAACAAAATTATTAAATTCAAATGATATTTATTTTCCAACATAATAATACTAATCAATAATTTTAAAATAATTGTATACAATCATTTAAATTGCACATAAGGTGGGTTTAATGAACCCACACATATAAATTGAACTTCCTGAAAAAGTGACCACAGGACAGATAACATATAATATTAGGTCAGGTTAAAATACAACTAATATATAATAGTGCAAATATTTTAGCTAAATGATCCTCTGTAGTGTTCTTTTCTCTAGCTTACTGATAAAAGATGATCATTGGATAACTTTCTTGATGTAAATGTAAAATTACATTGTGGAAAGAAAAAATTATGTGGACCTTTTATCTTGTTGCATTTTACCACTCTCAATGTAAATTAAGCTGCTCCTGATGTATGAATCAATGAATGAATGATTGAATGAATGAGGCATTTATATAGCGCTTTTCATATGTACTACTGTACACCCAAAGTGATTTACAATCTTGTCGGGGTCTCTCCTCAATCCACCACCTGTGTGCACCATCCACTTGGATGATGCGATGGCAGCCACAGTACAACAGCGCAAGTGCGCTCACCACACACCAGCTATAGGTGGAGAGGAGAGAGAGAGAGAGTGAGTGATAGAGCCAATTCAATGGATGGGATTATTAGGAGGCCATGATTGGACAGGGCCATTGGAGGGAATGTTGCCAGAAATGTTACACCCCTACTCTTTACGAGAAGTGCCATGGGATGTTTAATGACCACAGAGAGTCAGGACCTCGGTTTAACGTCTCATCCGAAGGACGGTTACCAGCTGATGTACCAGCTGTGGTCTGTATTTTAATGAAGTTATGACACCTCATTGTCTGAGATGGTTCTGTGTCCCACCACAGCCATTCCCCATTCTACAATAGATGATGACCATTTGCTCAGGATGTTATCATCCAAATGGTGAAGAAACAATATAACTGTTGACTTTCTTCTTCTCTATATTAATTAAGCCATTTTGGGGATGAGCTCATTCTAAAATATACTTTGGAGTGGAATCTGGGTCGAGACAGACTACAATTTCTTACATTGTTAATAAGCTGACATCTTTCCATGGTTTAAGTAAGGAATAATTGACGACAGCCCATTGAATTATTAGGAAAATAATACACACCCGAGACGGTAATGCGGCCACAACGCGAAGCGGAGTATCTAGATTGTATCTATCTATCTTAAAATGTACCTCAGATCAGTTGATGTGTGTTTTCCCCTTAATGTTGCTGGCTTGTCCATAGGCTGGTCACTCTTCTTGGACACACAGCTGGACTCCAGTGGGATTGGTCTCTCACTGTGGAATCGACTTTCACAGAATAGAGACAATAGAACAGAGACAATAATTTAAATGGTTGATTTTACATGTAGATACATCTAGAAATATTGTACCTGAGATCAGTTGATGTGTGTCTTTCCTTAAATTCTATTATGTTGTCCATAGACTGGTCACTCTTGAAGGACACAGAGCTGGGCTCTAGTGATTTTGATCTTTGCCTATGGAAACGACATTAAAACAACAGTGACAAGAATTAATTTACTTAATTTTATATGTACAACCCGAATTCCGGAAAAGTTGGAACGTTTTTTAAATTTGAATAAAGTGAAAACTAAAAAGACTTTCAAATCACATGAGCCAGTATTTTATTTACAATATAACATAGAAAACATAAATGTTTAAACAGAGAAATTTTACAATTTAATGCACAAAACGAGCTCATTTCAAATTTGATGACTGCTACAGATCTCAAAAAAGTTGGGATGGGGGCATGTTTACCATGTTGTAGTATCTCCTTTTCTTTTCAAAACAGTTTGAAGACGTCTGGGCATCGAGGTTATGAGTGTCTGGAGTTTTGGTGTTGGAATTTGGTCCCATTCTTGCCTTATATAGGTTTCAAGCTGCTGAACAGTTCGTGGTCGTCTTTGACGTATTTTTCGTTTAATGATGCGCCAAAAGTTCAATATAGGTTTAAAGATCTGGCCAATTCAGCACCCGGACTCTTCTACAACGAAGCCATGCTGTTGTAATAGCTCAAGTATGTGGTTTTGCATTGTCCTGCTGAAGTACACAAGGCCTTCCCTGAAATAGACGTCATCTGGAGAGGAGCATATGTTGCTCCAAAACCTTTATATACCTTTCAGCATTCATAGTGCCTTCCAAAACATGCAAGCTGCCCATACCGTATGCACTTTACACCCCCTTACCATCAGAGAGGCTGGCTTTTGAACTGAACGCTGATAACACTCCGGAAGGTCTCTCTCCTCGTTTGCCCAGAGGACATGGCGTCCGTGATTTCCAACAAGAATGTCAAATTTGGACTCATCTGACCATAGAACAATTTTCTACTTTGAAATAGTCCATTTTAAATGAGCCTTGGCCAACAGGACATGACAGCGCTTCTAGACCATTTTCACATATGGCTTCCTTTTTGCATGATAGCGCTTTAGTTGGCATCTGCAGATGGCACGGTGGATTGTGTTTTCCGACAGTGGTTTCTGGAAGTATTCCTGCGCCGATTTAGTAATGTCATTGTGGCCTGACACAATCATGCCAATGACTGATGCAGTGTTGTCTGGGGGCCCGAAGACCACGGGCATCCAATAAAGGTCTTTGGCCTTGTCCCTTATACACAGAGATTTTCTCCAGTTTCTCTGAATCTTTTAATGATGTTATGCACTGTAGATGATGAGATTTGCAAAGCCTTTGCAATTTGACATTGAGGAACATTGTTTTTAAAGTATTCCACAATCTTTTTACGCACTCTTTCACAGATTGGAGAGCCTCTGCCCATTTTTACTTCTGAGAGACTCTGCCTCTAGGCTGCGTTTACACTTGGCATTAACAAGCGACCTGTATCCAGATGTTGTCCACATACGCATTGAAAAGACAAGTGTAAACGCACTTCTGATCGGAATGTTATCCGATCAGCGTGTCCAGGTTCGGAGGTAGTAGAGGACGCATTGTGATCGGATCTCAGTGTAATGTAAATGCAATCCAGCCATCGTGTCTGCATTCACAGGTGGATATCATACAAAAATTTGTGCTATAGAAACGCACTTTCACGAGATCATGTTGGCCAGTCACATAGCGACGTTGCTGTCTGTAAATTCCTTCAGAAAACAGCGTGTGGCGCAGCTGAGCGTATTTTCAGATGCAAATCTAATTTGGAGTAGCTTCTTATGGGAGTGGCAGCGCAATACTTTGATAAAATAAAAATATTATTAATGTCATACATTATGCTTCTAGTATTTTAGTTTTAATGAAAAACCAGGGTGAAAAACCAGACCTCCCATAAGCATCAAATCCCTTTGGAACCCCCCCAAACCCAAATTCTTTTAATACATTAAAAAGATATTATTGATCAACTTGATCAAAATATTTTTCCTGGTCAAGCGAAAGAACCCCCAAATTAAGACAATAAAAATTATTTTATCCATAACTGATCTATCTGGTATACAATAGAATTGGTCTCTATGAACTAATACATATTTTTAAAGTCTGTTTGCTAGTATCTTTGAAAATATTTAGCAGTCTAAACATAGCAACAACACTGGTCTCCAGTTTTTTAATAGTCCCATGTCTCCTTTTTTAGGAATTAGGAATAGAACTGCTCTGCAACAACTTGTGGGTAATGTCTTTCTTTTGATGCAATCTATCAGCAGTTCATTTAAATCTAGTCCAAGTAATTCCCAGAAAGCCTGATAGAACTCCACAGGTATACCGTCCACTCCTGGAGATCTTCCAGGAGATAATTGTCTCATTGCATCAGTGAGCTTTTGCAAAGTTATTTGTTCATCTAGCGATTTTCTTTGTTCATCTCTCAACAGAGGCAGATCACAGAGCAATTCAGCAACACTTTTCAATTCAGAGCACTATATCACTTAGAATAAAAGTCTATTTTCATTTCTCTCAATTCCAGAGGGTCAGAAGTTATAGTTCCATTCGGACGTCTTATATGGCACAACTGTGTTTGTAGAAAACTTTTCTTTTCTTTTCCCCCCAAAAAAAAAAAGCACTAGGAGCATCCATATGTTTGATAAGAGCGAATCTTGATCTTATATGTGCTCCTTTTTAGCCTGACGTCGTCATACTCAGATTCTAGTCAGAATAGAGTCTGATACTGCTCCATTGGGCTGGCCCTTTCACACCTACCTTGTTTGGTCCGGATTTTCGGACTTTTCAGTTTGGTCCGAATCAAAATTACAGGATCACACTTCTCAGCCTCCCCGGGAAAGTCTATGCCAGGTAACTGGAGAGGAGAACACGGCTGATAGTAAAACCTCGGATTCAGGAGGAACAGTGCGGTTTTCGTCCCACCGTGGAACACTGGATCAGCTCTATACCCTATACCCTATCCAGGGTGCAGGAGGGTTCATGGGAGTTTGCCCAACCAATCCACATGTGCTTTGTGGATTTGGAGAAGGCATTCGACTGTGTCCCTCGCGGCGTCCTGTGGAGGGTGCTCTGGGAGTATGGAGTCCGGGGCCCTTTGCTAAGGGCTGTCCGGTCCCTGTACGACCGAAGCAGGAGCTTGGTTCGCATTGCCGGCAGTAAGTCAGACTTGTTCCCGGTGCATGCTGGACTCCGGCAGGGCTGCCCTTTTCTGCCGGTTCTGTTCATAATTTTTATGGACAGAATTTCTAGGCATAGCCAGGGGCCGGAGGGTGTCAGGTTTGGGGACCACACGATTTCATCTCTGCTCTTTGCGGATGATGTTGTCATGCTGGCCCCATCAGACCAGGACCTTCAGCATGCACTGGGGCGGTTTGCAGCCGAGTGTGAAGCGGCTGGGATGAGAATCAGCGCCTCCAAATCCGAGGCCATGGTTCTCAGTCGGAAAAGGGTGGCTTTCCTACTTCAGGTTGGTGGAGAGTTCCTGTCTCAAGTGGAGAAGTTCAAGTATCTTGGGGTCTTGTTCAAGTTCAAGTATCTTGGGGTCTTGCTGGGCAATCCCTTAGAGATAGGGTGAGAAGCTCAGTCACTCGGGAGGAGCTCAGAGTGGAGCCACTGCTCCTCCACATCGAGAGGGGCCAGCTGAGGTGGCTCGGGCATCTTTTCCGGAGGTGAGATGGTGTTCCG
Organism: Rutilus rutilus; assembly: GCA_021464565.1. Classification (NCBI taxonomy): domain Eukaryota; kingdom Metazoa; phylum Chordata; class Actinopteri; order Cypriniformes; family Leuciscidae; genus Rutilus; species Rutilus rutilus. The sequence continues at coordinate 4,897,872 of JAJAQA010000013.1, forward strand.
GGCATGTCTCACTGAGAGGAGGCCCCAGGGAAGACCTAGGACACGCTGGAGGGACTATGTCTCCCGGCTGGCCTGGGAACGCCTCGGTGTCCCCCCCGGAAGAGCTGGAGGAAGTGTCTAGGGAGAGGGAAGTCTGGGCATCCCTGCTTAGACTGCTGCCCCCGTGACCCGGCCCCTAAATTACAGGTGTGAAACCTCCCCCGGACCACGGTCCGGACCAAACAGACGAGATCTGTCAGTCCTGCCCACAGCGTTTCTTCCAACATTTTTCCTGCGTCCTGCCGGCGACGATAAAATGTTCGCACAACGAGGACGTTCATTTGGCGAATTTTAACTAGCCTCGAGTATAGTTGGTGCTGCAGGGAGTAATGCCATAATAATAAAAGTATAGTGGCAACGATAGGCGTCTGTTCATTCATTCTTGTCAAAGCTTTTTTTTTTATACAAGATCTGCATACAACAAAATGGCACAAAACAGGTATTATACAAAGAAAATACAGGCGTGGAAGGCTCAACACAAGTAAAGAAAAAAGAAAAGAAAGAAAATTAAAACAGGTTATACAATACTAACAGATTATACATTTTTATTGCACTTCAATTTTCCATTTTAGAGAGGGCATCTGAGAAGTATTTTAATTCGTTTCTGAATATAATAAACAAATGAGGGGATTTAAAAAATCTACATTTATGTATAAAGTATTTTGCCAATAATATAATGTTATTAATCAAATCAAATAACCTACAACAATCATTGGTTATCCCATACATTATATTTTGTAAGGTGAAGGTGAAACTATCAGCCACCACATCTTTTTCTTTCAACCAGTCCTGTAGTGTTCTCCAAAAGGATTTAGAGAAGTTGCATGAAAAAAATATATGTTCTGTATCTTCAGAGAGACATTTACAAAGATGACAAGGCACATTTTCAAAATTAAATTTTAAATTCACAAATTTATTGGAAGGATATATGGCATTTAGAATCTTAAAGTGTGTCTCTAAAATATTTTACAGTATCTTTATCAAATGTATGGTCTAATTTATTTCTTAAAATTTGATATGGGTTGCAAGATTGGATGATAACTTGTCTTATGTATTTGTTAGTGCAAACTTGTTTATTTTCGAATTCAATATCACCAACAAATAGCGACGGAAGGACTGCCGAGTATGATAAGGAACACTTAATTAACATTTTTATACCAGAGGGTATTGCATTAATTACTGTAAAAAACTGTTTTGGATGACAGGCAAATCCGTGTTTTAGAGTGAAGGTATTGTAATCCAAGGTGTTACCATTCTTATCCATTAAGTCCATTACAGACCAAATATTCCTGCTTAACCGGTCCTCGTAGAATAGAGACTTGTTTCTATGTAAACTATATCTGTTATTCCACAAAGGAGTATTGTGGGGTGTAACATTATGCGTGTGTGCCAGTTTCCAAAATAATAAAACTTGTTGGTGGAATGCTGACAGTTTCACTGGGAGCTTGAGTAAGTCGCATTTGAGTAGAAAGTGAATTCCACCCAGTTTACAAAACACAGCTGAAGGCACGACATACCAAAGGCTGTCCGTGTTACATAAAAACATTTGAAGCCACTTAAGCTTTAACAAAATATTCATACTCTCGAATTCAATCACATTCAAACCACCTTGTTCAAATGATTTGATAATGTCAGATTTTTGATATGTCAGAATGGGTTTTGTGCTTCCAAATAAAATCATACATTATTTTATTACTTGTTTTTATAATAGCTGAAGAGGAAGCCAAAGCAGAGGCAGGATAAATCAATCTAGATAAGTATTCAACTTTAGATAGAAAAATTCTTCCAAAAATTGAGAGATCTCTCTGCAACCAGCAATTCAAGATTTTATTGGCTTTTTGTAATTTAGTTTCAAAATTTTCTTTCATACTAGCCTTCAAGTCTCTTGTAATTTAAATACCTAAATACTTCACGGTTTCTTTCACCGGAATATTAAAGGGATACTTCAGGTTTTAGCATTAAGCTTTGTATTAGTAGAAAACCTGTAGTATTTTCGAATTACCGTGCTTTCCACCCTCATGTCCCCCTGAGACCAGAGATTTATGTATTTTTGGTCTGAAAAAAATCCTCCGATGACGCAAAAATCGTCATTTTGCGTCATCAGAGGATTTTTTGGCCAGAGGCTAAAGACTACAGCCAGTAGTAGGGGCTGTCCCGCATGTTCTCAACCCGCCTATAGAGGGATCTCACTCACAGAATGTACACAGTGTCAGCCGTCTTTCTTTGGAAGCTAAGCTAGCAGGCTCTTGTTCTGTGGAGAAAGCTGAGTAGTAGGGGTTACCATCCTCTTTTTCCCGGACATGTCCGGCCGTCGAGATCGTCCAAAATGTCCGGGATTCGGCTTTTGCTTTCTGCAGTCGCCATTCATTGTTTACATGCACACCTTTTGTTTCAATCTAACTGAATTCATTCCGATTGGTGAATCTGAATGTAGTGTTTACATGAATGCTAAACAAGTGATCGGTTGATGTGCATTTTAACATTGCTAAGAAAATTCCAGCTCCTCCGTGAGAGATACGAGACCGGTGCATCTCACAGACGGTGCGTCTTTGACTGCAGCGCGTCCTGCTCATCGGTAATCACGCCACCGGCCTCTCATCGTTCTCCCACAGTAAACATAATGAATGGCGACTGTAGAACGCAAAAGCCGAATCCCGGACATTTTGGGCGATCTCAGGCAGACTCGAGTCGTCACGGAGACTCACTAATAGCCTAACCTTGTTGTTTTCAACTGCGCTCTCTTAACGGTAGGCATGGCTTGGGAGTGGCCTCCTAGAGCAGCAAAGCAAGTGCATTCTGGGAGTTGTTGTCTTTCATCCACATAAACCAAAAATACATTTTCTGTCTTTTCTCAGTCTAGAAAGCTCCAAATTCAAAAATAATTTCACATTTCTTCAACATAAATGACCAGTGTTTTGGGTAACGCGTTACAAAGTAACGCGTTAGAGTACTCTAATTACCTTTTTCGTGAAATGTGTAACTTAACGCGTTAGTTTCGTGCGTTAAGTAATCAGTAACTTCGTTTTGTTTTTTTTAAAGTAATCCGTTATTTTAAGGAAAGGAAAATCCCGACTGCAGCCTGCTTTTTGTCAGACAGTAGGCCTAGGTCTACTGTGCCACCTGCGGATGTATCAGCGGAGCCGAAGTGCTGTGATCGTAAAGTCAATGGCTGTGATATGTCTGTGCCCTGCGCCTGGCCCTGTGTGTGTGTGTGTGTGTTTTTTCGAACTCCCGGCAAGATGGCAGAGAGGACAGCGTTTGGATTATTTAATTCGGTTTGTAATCATTTTTGTTTGACAGGCAGCTGTTAATTTCTGTTAGATCGTTGACTGGTTGTTCATTTCTAAATGGATTTAAATCTGCAAGCCTGTTTACCTCAGGTTGTCTTTCCTGTTATTGTTATCCTGCAGTGTTAATTTAGTCGGATGACTGACGTTATTCATTGTCAGGAGTCACGACTTCTAGGTGCATTTAAAGGGGCCGGGGGCTGTGTCTGTCAATTAAGCTGCAGCATGTGTGAGCCGCTGCAAACGGCTTTTAATTTTTGGTAACGCATGAGTACTCTAACGCGTTACTTTTATGAATAGATAACGCTGTAACATAACTGATTACTTTTAATTGATGGTAACGTTGTAACCTAATTAACTACTTTCCAAAGTAACTATACCCAACACTGTAAATGACCCATTTTAAATACACATTCATCTTTCCAGAGGTGAAGTATCCCTTTAAGTTCTTTAGTGCGCTTGCATAATTGCAATGTGAAACCAAACCAAAACTAACCGAATGTAGGCTATTCAATGTATCAAAACATGAACTTTGGTTCGGACCTTGGTGCGGACTTTCAGGTGTGAAAAGGCATGTTTCAACCGAACCAGGAAAGAAAATGCCTCTGCACTCCATTGGATAGACCTACAACCAATCAGAGCAACGGAGTAAGTGACGTATGTTCTTCATTCATCTTTCCGATCGACAAATGATTTGTTCGCGGTTCTAGCTGTTCCTCTTTTAAAATGAATGCGCTGTCGATATCTTCTATAACAGACGCAATGGCGGAATCTACACATCTCAATTCTCCAGCGGCAGCCATCTTTGTTGTAAACGAATTCAACCCAAGCGCTCTTTGGTGACGTGGATGATTACGTTACTGTTGTTCATCCGTCCATCATCGAATAAAGCCCACCCTGACAATTTGATTGGTCCGACTCCGAACAGCTCTGGTTCGAGCATAGTTGCCCCACAACGGATCAAGTCCCGAACGAACTTCCCGACCTCAAATGTTGTGGGCGGGGTGTCGTGGAGATTTTAAACTGTATATTAAACTAATCATGTTTCTAACATCTAACCTTATTTAACATCTAACATTGGAACAGGATGTACTGTACGAAACCAATGGAAAACTTGTGTCTTTGACTGTGTGCGTATGTATGTAAAAATAACACAGTTTTGGGAAATGAAACTAGACAGTCTGTTAGGATCTTGTGATTACAGATGAAGTCACCGCAAGATCAGAGTTTGCTTTACCTAGTAACAGAGGGGTTTGCATATGAAGAACCAATCAAATAGTGGGGATATTATGTAATGCAGCCTGACATTATGTCATACCTCTATACTATAAAAACTGTTGTATATGTGTTTTACGGCGGGATTCTCAATGGAATTTGCAAGAGATCCTCCGGCCTTGATTCTTCTTGGGAGAGTTCTCTGAGAACTGCTCGAAGACTCTCCCGGCCGTTATTAAAGCATTTAGAGGACATTTGCTGAAAGTCTGTCTGTTCATTTCTGCTGCGCAGCAGGTCAGTTTAGGGAATCAAGTAAGTTAGGTTAGTAGACTCGGCCAGTTGTCGACTGAAGACGCAAGAGCTAGAGTATAAAGGTTATTAAGTGTCGATTGTAGACGCTCTGTGTCGATGAGTAGACGCAACAGTTTTATTATTTATTAAGTGTCGATTAGTAGACGCTCTGTGTCGATGAGTAGACGCAACAGTTTTATTTTGGATAGTTAGGTTAAGGGAAAATTCCTTTACAATTTGGCGGGCCATCCAGGAGTCCTCGGAATTCTCCCTCTGTTGATGGACGGGGACGAGGAACCACGTTGTCTTCACTCTGCCAGACTGCAGAACCCTCTTCGACAGAGGGAACCATTCCAGTCGGGCTAAAAGGACTTAAAGTATTAAGGTAGTATGACAGACCTCAGCACTTTTCCTTTAAAATGCTTCTAAATTAATTAAAAGGTAATACAATTTTAGCTGTTCTGTTAAGAAAAATTTGAAGGAAACTGGTAATCACATCTAAAAGATTTAAGGATTTTGAAAAAAAAATGTTTCTTACCTTGTCTATTAAGGGCAATGAATGATTATGGTTAAATGCAACCAAGGTATATGTTGAGGATTTTGTTTTTTGTATTAAGAGTGCTTCAAAAAAGCTGTCAATAAAACTTCTGCAAAGCAACTTGTCATGGAAATCAGATCCGGGAGGGGAAAATACCCCGAGATGCTGCAGTACTGAAACTTGCTTTTTGTTTGAAGTTTTGTTTGAAAAAGACTTTGATTTTGATTGAATTAAAGAAAGGTTAATAAAGAAAGATAAAGAAAGAAATGTGGAAACAAGATAAATAGATCAATATTGTTATCCTGAGATTTATGAATTTTTACATTTTGAAATCAATTAAAAAATTAAGAAATTGTTAAAATTATAAATCATAATAATAGGAATATGCACATGTGAAATACTCTGTGATAATTAGGAAATTTTGAGTAATGAAGAAACTTTTATGAGTTAGACTTTGATTTATTAAAGTAGATGAGATATATAAAACTGAGCAATAGAATTTAAGCAATTCACTGCTTTTGAATTTAGGCAATCACTTTAAGTAATGAATAAATAATAAGATATTAACTGCACGTGTTTAAATATTATACTTTCTATCTGAAGGTGTCTAGAATTTGTATCCCGTTATCCCTGGGAGACAGTGTGGAAAAATGGTTTTGATCTATGAGATTCTAAGAGTCAATGGTTTATGTTTAACTAAGATAATTTTTGTGCATTATGCATAGTATGAGAATGAGATTGGGTGACCAACTTTAAATAGAAATTGTGATTTGAACAAGCACATAACTGACATCTAAGAGTCATTTTATTTTGGTTTCTTGTAAAAAAGAAAAGACAAAGAATTCTTTTAATTTACATTATACACTGTGTTATAATTAGAGAAGTTTTCCTGCTTTTTCCTGCGTCTTTGCAAAGAAGAAGTGCTTGCTTTTTTCCGCAATGAAGGACTAAGCTTTTTAATAAATTGAAGAATTGCTGTGTTGTAAACCAGAAGAGACTTTTGGAAATTAAGCTGTTTAATTTTATTTTTGCGGTTCTCTGAGTGTTCAAGATTTCAGACAGCTGCCTTGAAAAATGGGATGACTGCAAAAAAAAAAAGAGGAAGTGGGGCCTGCAGCTCCCCTCCTGAAAGAGGAAGTTGACACTTCTGAGGGGGGTCAGAATGGACAGTTCAACTGAATGACAATCCACACGGAGAGACAATCCACTGTATCTTCCGTGTGGGCTAGGTGCTGCACTTTCAATGATCACTACAGAGACTGCTTCAAATTTGATTATTATTTAACTTGATTGTTTTTTGATTATCCACTGGTTTCAGCAATTCTTCATATTCTTCATATTTCTTCAACTAACTCTTTGAATCTGCTTTCAATAGGTAACATTAACAAGCCCTACTGCAAGAAGTTCAATAGCAGAAGTGAGAGCATGACTCACCAATCTGGACATGGCAGAGAGGTTTATGTAAAAGCATTAATAGGTTATTGACTATGCAGAATTCTATGGAAAAGAAAAATATAATATAGGCCACAAGGCGTCTAAAGAGAAATTATGACTAGCAACAATTGGTCACTCCATTTCATTTAAAGGTAATCTCTAGATTCAATAGAAACAATGTTTTCTAATTATAGACTTTTGAAATCACATGCTGTCATCACCAGGGGTACGAGATGGAAATGTTATTTTCTTTTTGTCCATTGATCTAAGATTGTGTGAAGATTTCCAAATCTTCTTTTAAATAGCTTGTGAGCAACAACAAAAAGTTTGAAAAATTGAAATTGTGCAAAGAATGACAAATTGCATTTGGGAAATTAAAATGGATTCTCTCAACTGCAACTGCAAATCTATATGATTATTATTTTAAAGTGTTTAATCTATTTGATTTTGAAAAGGTTTACGTTCACTGTGTTAAACTTAAACACATGGCGACTGCATCAGACAATTGAAAATAAATATCCTAACGTTTAGACACTGTTGCAAGGGGAATTTACTGTGCACAGTATGTCTACGTTCAGTAGCTTTGACGGAAAAGTTGTTACCGTTCAGATTTAATGGTATTCCACTCCTAATAAATATATGTTCCCCATTCAGTTCATAAACTGCTAAAGCAGACAAAAAGGTATAATTCTCTGGCCAGAGAGAGGGGTGTATGAAAGTGTATGAAAGTGTGTGAAAGATGGTGTTCTGAGAAACACAGAGACAAATAAATTGTCAATCAAAACAGCTGTATCTAAATTTATAAAGTGGGCCCACAGGGTAAATTATGCCCACAGGGTAAATTATGCGCAAAGGTTAAATTATGACCTGACAGGGTAAATTATGACCCCACAGGTTAAAATATGACCACACAGGTTAAAATATGACCACACAGGTTAAAATATGATACACAGGGTCAAATATGACCCCACAGGTTAAAATATGACACACATGGTAAAATATGACCCCACAGGGAAGAAAATATGGCCAACAGAACAACGACCATGGATGATTTTGGCTAACTATCCTGAGCTGGGTTATTGTTGTTGTGGCAGAAATAAACAATGCTACACCTGTGCAGCGTATAACTTTGGGAAGGCAGAGAGCAAGCAAGCTTGCCCTGTCCACCCAATACTTAACTGTTTTACTTTTTACAGGATGTCATGATGGATCTCAGCGAACAGAACTGATTCTGTTCCATATGTATAAAATATTGTCTTGTTACTATTTAACATGAAATTTTACAGGTCTCATCGAAAAAAAAAAAAGGACGACCGGCCAGACAAGCAGATGAGTCTGGCGACATGATACATGTTGTCACTAACAAAAATACTTAAGGTCTCCATTCACAGGTTGTTCTTATGGTTCACTCCACAAACAAGGTCCAGTGGACTGCGGTTGTGTTCTGAGGGAAAATCTTGCAACTATCAGCAGGGTTGCAGTGTGTGACACCTCCGTCCAAGCTTCTCACCTTAAACTACACCAACCAGCTTGAGCCAAACGCCAACCAGCCCTCAGCAACCCCAAACGCAGACACCAACGACAACGCACCGCGTAAAGTGAGGGACAAAGGAAGTGCTAGTTTAACTTTCCTCCCTTGCCAACGTGGGAGAGCCCATTGCAACGTTTCGCAAAGAATCACCCTGGTGAAGATGGAACGTCCATGGGGCAACGAGATGATCAACACATCTGGAGGAAGATGTGGACCAACTAATGTTTTAAGCTTAGTATAAGAATTAATTTTGTGTGATGTTTATTGATGTTTTATTTGTTTCAATCAAACTATACTGTAGGACTTGAGTATTTAGATCTCATGATTTGAACAATTACTGATTAATTTGAAAATATTTCAGGTACATGTAAATTGAGAAGAGGAAAATCTCTTAATTCTGTAGAGTATAGGGACTCTAACTAGGTACATTACTGTAAAGATAAATAATCTATAGGGACTACTTTTGAAGAAACTTGACGGTTTTAGAACCCTAATTTAGATATCATAGATGCTAAAAAATGAATTAATAGTGTAATAGTTGTTCTCTAATAAGAGAGAATGGGTGATAAGTTACTTTGCCGGACTAGGTCCGAATAGATAATAGGGTAAACTTCTATAGCGATGAATGAATGACTAAATTAAATATTTTTTAGGTGTTTCCATTTGTTAAAATGCAAAAGAAAAACTTTCAAAAGGAGATTGATTTTGGGAAACATATTTAATTTCTGGATTATTATTAGTTAAAGAAGTTACCATGCAGTGTGATTATTGAAATGTTCCTTTCATGTATTGTCTAATGTCTGTATTTGATATCTGAGAGGTGACTGCGGGTCTAGTCTATCTAGGAATGCAGTAACAGTGCTTGCTTATTTAGCCCGGTTTCCAGAAATGAAATATGGATTTGTTTTGTTGAGAAAGGTCTTCAACGTGTTAAAAAATATATATATATATATGTATCACAAAGTTAAAACCAAGACCAAGAGTAATGTAACTCGAACATGTTAAATTTAAACTGAAATGAATTTGCTCATAAAACAAAATTCTAAAAAGCTTTCTTAATTCAGAATGAAGTTACAGATTTAATGATCTGGATCAATGGATCCATTATGAATTATTCCGCATTGCCAACAAATAGAGGCAGGACATGTTATGTCCATCAGTTAATTCTGGAAAAATAGGATTTTAGGATAGGTAATTAAAGATTAAATGGCACATCAGCAGCTAAAGCTATTATCATGGCAACAGCTGGGTGAGAGTTAATTTTAAAATAATGACGTTGTTTGAAACAAGATAATACAATTATTGATATTTGTGTTAAGGATAAAAATGAAAGAATTTTAGAACTTTTTTGGTTAGATTTTATTACACAGATCCTCAAATAGATCTTACTAAGTAAAACAATCGCCTGCTTGAATTAAAAGCTAGTAAAATAAGGTTAAGAAAAATTGCTAATCAGCAGTATCAGCCTGTTAAAGGTCTAATAGATCAATGAGATTCAAAATCCAGAGAAGGATGATACTTAAACTTGACTCAAGGTCTACTAAAGTTTAAAGGCAATGTACTATGGTATGTTTAGTTGTTACTAAAGATAGAATGATGGGAAGAAGATGAAGGAGATGAGAAGATGGTATGTTTATGTGGAAGATGGTATGTGTATGTGGAAGATGGTATGTGATGTGGTAACATTGGAAACAGGTGGTATTTTAATTACAACTTGGACTGCTGATTGAAGGAATATTTGACAGGTATTAAAGTAAAAGATGGAACATGGTATGATTAGAGATATCAGGTGGTATTAAAGTCACTGACTTATAATGGGATGATTTAGTAAAGGTAAATTAGATTGCAGGTATGGAAAATTGATTAGAATAATTTAATTTAATAATGGTCGTGTTTTGGTTACGACCAGATAGGGGAACTGTCGTGGAGATTTTAAACTGTATTTTAAACTAATCATGTTTCTAACATCTAACCTTATTTAACATCTAACATTGGAACAGGATGTACTGTACGAAACCAATGGAAAACTTGTGTCTTTGACTGTGTGCGTATGTATGTAAAAATAACACAGTTTTGGGAAATGAAACTAGACAGTCTGTTAGGATCTTGTGATTACAGATGAAGTCACCGCAAGATCAGAGTTTGCTTTACCTAGTAACAGAGGGGTTTGCATATGAAGAACCAATCAAATAGTGGGGATATTATGTAATGCAGCCTGACATTATGTCATACCTCTATACTATAAAAACTGTTGTATATGTGTTTTACGGCGGGATTCTCAATGGAATTTGTCTGAGATCCTCCGGCCTTGATTCTTCTTGGGAGAGTTCTCTGAGAACTGCTCGAAGACTCTCCCGGCCGTTATTAAAGCATTTAGAGGACATTTGCTGAAAGTCTGTCTGTTCATTTCTGCTGCGCAGCAGGGGCCCGTTCTTCGTACGTCGCTAACTCAGTTAGCTGGATTTGATTGTTGACGATTTGGCATGATCTTGGATTGTTTGGTTCTTCGACGCTCATCCTGGACTTGCTGTCATAGCAACAGGTGCGCAATCTTAAACCTGCTCGGGAGCAGGCTTATTTCATGTAAACAGGATTAGACTGCGGCTCATAAACGGAGATGATACGGGAAGTCCAGCGCAGCGCGATAGTGCACTTTCTGAGATATATTTTTTTTCCTCGTGACTCATGAGATTGTCGTTTACATTATTAATTTGTTGGAAACGCACATTTATTTTCGACTTGTCGGAGTCGGGCTTTAACTACAGCACAAACTGTACCCTAAGATTAATTGCGAGTGGCTCTTTCCTTTACACTATTGGAGATGCGGAGAACTTGATGGAAAGTGCTGTTTGTCGTGTCATTCGGAGTTTACCTGGCGCTTTTAGGTTTAAAAAACAGTTTTTTTTGTTTGTTTTTTTGGCATTTCCAAGCCACTGAAGACCCAATGTAAATCAGTTTTTTTAAGCAGCTTTTTTTTTATTATTATTTATTAGACTATAGCCTACTATTTATTAGACTATTTAAATATTTTTTTATGAAGATCATGCGATCATGACCATGCTGATTACAGTATGTCACTCAGGCTTATAGGCTAGACTGTCATCAAGGCCTCAATGAAGGGGATTATGTGAACAGAAAGGGGGTTCACAATGTAAATGTGCAGCCCAGTTACTATTGTGATTCTTAATATTCCAGATTAATAATATTATATCAAATAAAAAAAAGGCAGTTGACAAATCTTCCATATCACAAATGTGAAAGCAAAATGGTCAGGATCTGTGTATGACTTAAGAATTTTCAGAGATTCACATTTATGCACATTATTTGAAAGTGGTAAGGAAAGTTCCACAATTAAATATCAAGCTCACTGTATTACATACACTTATGCTGATCCTAACAGAACTGCATTTCTTCATAGGTGATTATGACATGTTCCTGCCTGCAGACAGGTGTTTTAAGACCCCATTCCCTGACCCAAACCAGTTACAATGCAGCTCTAGCCAGGACAAGGGCACACAATGAAATGAACTTTGGCTAACTAAAGGGAAGGTTTCAGTGTCTGAAAAGTCTGAGGGTTGCACACCTGACAGGGCCTGTGACATTGTTGCATGTGCCATATTACACAACACTGCCAAAAAAAAAAAAATACACTTTTCATTAAATGTTTAATAAAAGACAAATATGCTTAGTTCCTTGAGTTTTATTTCAATTGTGCTTTGTAAAGAAAAGCCAGTGGTCAAGTGCCTGCAACAAGAGATATTAGACACATGCCTCATGCAACAAATAAAAGGAAAAGTTGGCTATACACTGCCCACCTGTAGGCCTATGTGTCCTCTGTCTGTGCAGACTCTTCTGTAGGCCTTTCTGTAGATGTGGAATCCTGCAACTTATATTGCAGCCATAAAGCATACAAGTATAAATGAAGTAAAGTTATTTATGCACTTGCAGGTAGGCTAGTTCCTCCATATGACAGTTATCTGAGAGGGTTTATTCACTGTCCAGTGCAATGGAAACAAATGGACATTACAAAGTCTTATACTTTCTTTCCTTTGGAAAGTTAGAAAATGTCCACTTAAGTTAACAAGTGTTGGTGTATTATGTAAAAGTGCACAAAAGAGGAAAACACAATGTCATTACAATGAACTACACTTGGGGAAAATGTGATCAATAACTCTTTTTGAACTCTTCTTCAATACATATTTTTACATTAACATAAGTTTATCAGTTTTTACTTCCACAAGTCAAAGCAATTCATCATTGCTCAAGATTTAACAGCTGAAATGACTATATGGCCTTAATTTAATGCAGCAAAAATACAGTGTAGGCTACTAAGATCTTTTTTTTTCTCAGCCTTTTTCTTGATTGCTTTTATAAACAGACAACCATTTATTTAACAGTGCCTTTCATAAAAGAGACTATAATATAACAAAAAATTACCATTTGAATATTTTTGTACTTCACTTTTATTTGTTCCCATATTCTAGTGTGGTGACTCTGACATTACAATGAACAAAGTAATTATGCAATTATTAAAATACAAAAATATGGGCTAATAAGTGATAAAAACATCTAACATGGCCACTTCTAACGGATTTAAATTGTCTGCTACTTTTTGTCAGCCCTCTCTCCTGGCTTTTGCAGACTTTGAGGTGTTCCCTGGCGTTTTGATTAAAACATTAAAATTCCGAATAAACTTCGACTATTAGTTCTTGCTCTGCTGAGGAGAAAAAAACATAGATATAATATGAGAAAAACTGTGCGCGCTCTTTGGCCACGCTGAGCAGCCAATGGCAGCGTTGCTGATCAATGTTTCCACTATCGATACATATCCCCTTTTAAGCCAGCGCGTGAACGCGCAGTTATCTCAGATAACTCAATCCAGCGATACTAATCCTATCCGGCAAGTGTGTTCGAAGAACTCAATTAGCCGGATTATGATTAGCACGATGAAATCATCTTGGATGTGTCATTTGATCTCGGATGTAATAAGCAACGTACGAAGAACGAGCCCCAGGTCAGTTTAGGGAATCAAGTGAGTTAGGTTAGTAGACTCGGCCAGTTGTCGACTGAAGACGCAAGAGCTAGAGTATAAAGGTTATTAAGTGTCGATTGTAGACGCAACAGTTTTATTATTTATTAAGTGTCGATTAGTAGACGCTCTGTGTCGATGAGTAGACGCAACAGTTTTATTTTGGATAGTTAGGTTAAGGGAAAATTCCTTTACAGGGGCTAAGTTCGGCTTTCTTGTAAAAAAGACCCAAGTTATTCTTTTTTCTTATTTAACCTTTCATTATTAACAGTTCCCATATTATTTAACATGTCTTTTTCCAGAAATGCAATGTCTCTTTGTAAACTTTTCACTGTTGTTTTCATAAATGCAGGTGTATGTGAAGTCTAGTTTTGGCAAAAAAATCTAATATTAGCTTAACCTACATCCCACCATTGACCAAGATTTTTCCCAGAAAAACTTAAACTTTTCACCGAAACTAATATTTTGTGATAATTTGACATTACAATGCCAAAAGTAATCATATGGTGATCTGAAAAACCATTAGGCAAGATGGATACATTCATTACCTTATTATTCCAAATCTTCCCCAAGTAAAATCTATCTAACCTAGCACCACTAACTTGATTATTTGATACCTTTAACCATGTATATTGTCTAACTCCCTTGTTCCTACTTCTACACAAGTCTATTAAGTCAGACTCATTTATCATTTTTAACAATTGCATGCTTGACTGATGATGTGGCTCCTCTCCATTCCTATCAACTATTAAATTGGTTGTGAAATTCCAATCACCCCCAATTATCATGCCTACACTATCATCAATTTTCTGAATGACTGTTCTCAATTGCATTAGAAAACCCACATGCTCATGTCCATTATTTGGAGCATATACAGTAATTAAAACAAATATCGTTCCTTCAGACTTTAGTTAAAAGTGCTCTTCCTTTTACAATTTCCTCTACTGATATAATATTTACATTCAGATTTTTGGAAAAAAAGAATAGCTACCCCATCAGCACTTGTATTTGTTCCATGGCTAAGAGCATATTTCCCTTCCCACCACATACCCCACTGAGTCTCATTATCATTACTTGTATATGCGTTTCTTGCTAAAAGACTATATCAGCTTCTTTAACAAACTCTGAAATCATGGCTAATTTATTTCTATCTCTACCCCCATTTATATTTAAGGAACCCAGTTTTAAAAGTTCCATAGAAAGATGGAAATAGAGAGAAACAAAATTTTAACAGAAAAAAGGAAATAAAGTATGAAATTCACCCTGTGCATTTGAGTATTCCATTTTTGCAAAGCTCTTTTTTCTTTCTGTAATTTAGCTAGAATCTTCTTCAGCTTAAACCTCTTCTTCTTAAATAGGGCTTCATAGCTAACAACATTCTGCATTGACACTGACCATATGAATTTGACACTGACCAAATTAATTTGTCTATCAACAGTTCAATCCCCTGCACCGAATATGTTTCATCTATATTCTGCAACCCAAACTCAGAAACGTCCGACAACTTAGACAATGTATGATCCTCCCTCATTCCATAATCCTCACCTTTTTCAACATCATTTAAGCTTTCAGTATTTTCAATACTAATCACTTCGCAAGCAGCACTTTCACTTATTTTCTCTACCACTATGTCTGTATTGTGTTCCTCGTGCTCTTGTGCAACATTCTCCATTTTATCTCCTTTATTCTGATTTTTGTTTACAATTTCATGTGATTCATCATTGTGAGCGATACTCTCCTCCTCAGGCTGAGGCTGTGTTGTTGTATTATTTACCTTAGCGGCAGTTACGTGACTAGGCCCTGCGGCCTCCTCATTAGCCTGCGCTCTATGTGGGCATGTCAACTTTTTGTGCCCAAGTTCTCCACACTCAAAACACTTCAAACTACCTGTATTGACAAAGCATATACGATTTTCCTTCATGTACAACTCCGAAAGACACATTTAACTCCGGCACATTCAGACACATAAACCTAAAAGACATCACATGTTTTAGTGCTTCAATTTTACATCCTAATAGGATAATTTTAATCATACTTGTAATCGCAGCATAGCTAATGCACGCTCAATAAAAATCAATAGAAATCCTGAAGGCAGAAGAAATGTCATATCCAACCTCTCCTCTGACCACCAGCAGCACATCCTCCACCGATACACCTTGAGGAGGAACGCATCAGATTCCGTGATGCCGCGAAACAGGTGGCTCTCCACCCGTCAGAAGCGAAGCCATGCCGGTGCTATGCCGGCGCTTCGGCGAACACCAGCAATACGTAGTTTTAGATGTCCAAATTCAGCTTTACAAAAATATTATGTCTAAACTCCCCAGTTTAAATCCAAATTAAAGAAAGAAAGAGAAATAAAAAAGACTTTCAAACACCTCTCGGTGTACACTCATACCCCAACCAGCATGCACCGAGAGAGAGAGAGAGAGAGAGAGAGAGAGATCAAAGCAAGTCATATCTATCTATCTAGGCCTATATAGAAATGTTGTACCTGAGATCAGTTGGTGTGTGTCTTTCCTTAAATTCTATTATGTTGTCCATAGACTGGTCACTCTTGAAGGACACAGAGCTGGACTCTGGTGAGTTTGATCTTTGCCTATGGAAACGACATTAAAACAACAGTGACAAGAATTCATATACTTACTTTTACATGTAAATAAACCTCATGTAGAGTATCTATCTATCTATCTAGAAAGAAATGTTGTACCTTAGATCAGTTGATGTGTTTTTGCCCTTAAATGTTCCTGGCTTGTCCATAGACTGGTCACTCTTCATGGACACACAGCTGGACTCCAGTGGGATTGGTCTCTCACTGTGGAATCAAATTTAATAGTACAAAGATAATAGAAAGAATTCATGTAATTGATTTTACATGCACATACAACTCACATGGATAAAGGTTGAAGACTGTTGTCATTGCAGAAGGATAGTTACCCAATGTACCTGCATTCTGGAGAAGAAGACATTCTCTTCTTCATCGAAGAGACATCGCTGAATGTTTCATTGTCCTCCATGATTCGTTAAATCTTCATGGAGCTGCATGCAGGTAAATCTGATGAGTCACACTGACATACAAAAATAATTTAAAATGCTTTACGGAACAGTGAATGTAAACTTAAACGTCATATAAAACCATACCAAACATTCATCTAAACAAAACATGACAAACAATTTTGGGTTACAAAAATCATCATACCAACTTCAAGAAAAGTTGTTTTTATTTCTTAATTTTGTAGATGGAAAAAACTGTACGAAGAAATATAAAAATAACACTGAAGTCTCATATTGTCTTGCTATCTGTCTTTTGTTCCACTAATGGCTCGTTTCCACTGAGCGGTGCGGTACGGTACGGTACAGTACGATTCGGGACAGTAAACCAAACCCTGATCCGGCTTGTGTTTCCACTGCTAATACAAGGCGGCTTAGAGACAGATCCGAAGGGACCGTCTACAAAGTGCAAAGCGTTACTACAAAAACAGTCAATCATTTCAATGTTACACGCTGTAGTGTTACCAAATTCAGTTCAAACATCACGGCTGTCCTGCCGGTTATACTACACTACTAATTTTGGAAAAATGACTTTTTGCATAATTTTCTATGATTTTTATAATGAAAAATATTCAATAACTTCACTGTTATGCACTGTACTGTCGCCAAATTCTGTTCACACATCACTGCTGTCCTGATGGTTATACTACAACGTTTGGAAAAATGTATTTTTGCAAGATTTTTTATTAAGAAAATTTTTCAATAACTTCACTGTAATACACTGCATTGTTGCAAAATTGTAGTAGTATAACCAGCAGGACAGCAGTGATGTTTGAACTGAATTTGGTGACACTATAGTGCGTAACACTGAAGTTATTGACTGTTTTTGCAGTAACGCTCTTCGGGTTTTGCACTTTGCAGACGGCCCCTTCGGATCTGTCTTTCAGCCGCCTGTGCAGAGATATCAATGTATTTTGTCCACTACGAAGGAATTTGTGTAGTAACCAGAGATGGGCATAAATACATGTAAATTTAAATTGATACTATATACTAAATACTGTGTGGAAAAATGTAGGCTATTTAAACACAAATACAAAATAGGCTACTGTGTGAAAAAAATATATTTAAATACAAATACAGTATTTTGTATTTTGAAAATACACAAAATACATGTGAAATTGGCTATCCAGTGCAAGTATAGATCACAGTGAATGAAGAAACAACATAGGCCTACTGACTTTTCATTCCTAACCTCATCTCTGCCCTCTCTGTCATTCTTTCTTTCTTTCTTTCTGGCAATTACAAATAAACTTGTGCAAAATAACAACCATTTATATACTTATTTCTGTTTTCAATGTAGTCTATTAGGTATGGAAGCTTGTTTCCGCCACAAAATAAAAAAAATAAAAGATAATTGCGACTTTTTATCTCACAATTGCGAGTTTACATCTCGCAATTCTGACTTTATTTCTCAGAATTGCGAGATATAAAGTCAGAATTGCGTGAAATAAAGTCAGAATTCTGAGATATAAAGTCAGAATTGCGTGATATAAAGTCAGAATTCTGAGATATAAAGTCAGAATTGCGAGATATAAAGTCGCAATTGCGTCTTATAAAGTCAGAATTCTGACTTTTTTTCTCGCAATTGCGACTTTATATCACGCAATTCTGACTTTATATCTCAGAATTCTGACTTTATATCACGCAATTCTGACTTTATAACACATAATTGCGAGTTTATATCTCGCAATTCTGACATCTTTTCTCAGAATTGTGAGATATAAAGTCCAATTCTAAGGGGGAAAAAAGACGGACTTTTTTTTTTTACCTCAGAATAGTTTATATCTCACAATTCTGACTTTATAACACGCAATTGCGACTTTATATCATGCAATTCTGACTTTATATCTCCCAATTGCGTGATATAAAGTCAGAATTCTGAGATATAAAGTCAGAATTCTGAGATATAAAGTCAGAATTGCGTGATATAAAGTCGCAATTGCGAGAAAAAAAGTCAGAATTCTGACTTTATAACACGCAATTCTGACTTTATATCTCAGAATTCTGACTTTATAACACGCAATTGCGACTTTATATCATGCAATTCTGACTTTATATCTCCCAATTGCGTGATATAAAGTCAGAATTCTGAGATATAAAGTCAGAATGCTGAGATATAAAGTCAGAATTGCGTGATATAAAGTCGCAATTGCGAGAAAAAAAGTCAGAATTCTGACTTTATAACACGCAATTCTGACTTTATATCTCAGAATTCTGACTTTATAACACGCAATTGCGACTTTAAAACACGCAATTCTGACTTTATATCTCGCAATTCTGAGAAATAAAGTCATTTGTGAGATAAAAAGTCGCAATTATCTTTTATTTTTTTTTATTTTGTGGCGGAAACAAGCTTCCATAATTAGGCCTACTTGTGGTGAACACAATTAAAAAATGCATACTGTAAAGGGAACCTTTTCTGCTATCTAGCAAAGAATATGGATGGGCGATATGACCAAAATCAAAATTTTACTTCACTGTAACATAGTTTCACAATTCTCAATATCAGTTTTGATACCACAGCATAAACTGAATTTCAAACTCTTTTGCAGGCAGTCCAATGCTTTTAAAGTAATTTTATAAAAAAAAAAAAAAAAAAATTGTAAAGTTTATTTGTTTCTATAAGTTTATTAAAATTAGAAAGTTTATCTAAAATTTAAAATTAGAATTAAAATAGATTAATTTGACACTATTTACCTCTTTTATTATTATTATTCTTTTTTAATGTACAATAAAACTAAATGCTGAAGATTGTTGTGGTGTATCATTCATCATCAGTGTTTCTTTTTCCACTCCAACGTTCCACTAATTCCTGCCCACCAAAAGCTGCACGGATAAATTTGCTTAGGCTACCCCATAGGCCCATGATCATCTATGTAAACGATTTATAAAAAGTTCCATCGATTCACACTTTATATTATCGCTATGTATAGTGTCATATCACCCAGCCCTAACATGCAGTAATCCTTTAAACACATTTGACAAGCTAGTTGATAAAAATCAACAACCGGTCAAGACTGATTGGCTAACGCTATTTTCCCACTTGTTTTATTCTTTCATGTTAACTGAAGTGAATAATGCACTATTTTAATCAACAAGAAGAATAGATCATGACATTCTCACCTCAATCCAAAAAAATCGCTGATCCAATGCTGAGCTAGTGAATGTCTGAACTAGTTGATGCACAAAATCTGATAAAGAGGTTGACTGGCAAAAAGTATTTTATATTTTGAAAATACAAAAATACTCATCTTAAATGTAGGCTATTTAAATACAAATTACATTTGTTTTTTCCAAAGGCTTTAAAATACAAAATAGTATTTTTTAGGCCTATTTTAAATACATATTTTAAATATATGTAGGCCTATCTGTAACAACGTTTAGCTCATGAGTTATTGATCCGGAAAGTGCGAAGTTTGAATCTGTAAAAGTGTGAAAATATTGCCAACTTTACGCCTAACTTATGGCATCTAGGTCTGACGTGATAATAATGTTTTTAAAACTTTCACACAAGGGTATGTGATAAAAGGATAATGTTAGAGCTAATGTTTCTGCAACCCATAGGCGTAATTTGCGCCTTTTTGCTAAGGTTGATATTGTCCCCACCACTGTTGAAACATCTCGCGGCACGAATGTACCAATACAAATAAATAAAACATCTCCAGTTTACTAGCAGAGCATTTAGTTCGTTTGTTAAATAAGAGGCGATCTAGCGCTCAAGTGATCAAAGTGCTCGTTGCCGCAGCGATCAGTGGCGCTGATAGGCTGTGTTCTCTTGTGACTTGTAAAACTTTCACACAAGGGTATGTGATAAAAGGATAATGTTAGAGCTAATGTTTCTGCAACCCATAGGCGTAATTTGCGCCTTTTTGCTAAGGTTGATATTGTCCCCACCACTGTTGAAACATCTCGCGGCACGAATGTACCAATACAAATAAATAAAACATCTCCAGTTTACTAGCAGAGCATTTAGTTCGTTTGTTAAATAAGAGGCGATCTAGCGCTCAAGTGATCAAAGTGCTCGTTGCCGCAGCGATCAGTGGCGCTGATAGGCTGTGTTCTCTTGTGACTTGTAAAACTTTCACACAAGGGTATGTGATAAAAGGATAATGTTAGAGCTAATGTTTCTGCAACCCATAGGCGTAATTTGCGCCTTTTTGCTAAGGTTGATATTGTCCCCACCACTGTTGAAACATCTCGCGGCACGAATGTACCAATACAAATAAATAAAACATCTCCAGTTTACTAGCAGAGCATTTAGTTCGTTTGTTAAATAAGAGGCGATCTAGCGCTCAAGTGATCAAAGTGCTCGTTGCCGCTGCGATCAGTGGCGCTGATAGGCTGTGTTCTCTTGTGGCTCACGCACTGTCTTCACTCGGACGCGCGCTTCAATCCGTTGTGGAGACTCTATATTCGTTCCGGTGAAATTACAAAACAAAATGCACACAGACGTGTCCCTGCCTGATATACAACCACTGATAAACATAATCTGTTTTGATGAGGGGGAGGAAAAAAAAAACCTATAGGAGATGCGGATTAGAACCCAGAACCTCTGGACACGCTTGGCAAAAGTTCTGCCACTGGACTAAATTATCGGATCTATTTAATTATTCCCGTGAAAATTCTCAGCACTAACAACATATATTAGACACCTCATTAAACGACAAATTAAACCCAATATACTATTTAAATCGATCGCTGGACATCCTAATGCTATTGTAAATAGGCTACATGATTTATGATTTAACCTTTTTATTAACGCCTTTTTATTAAATATTTTTTATTTATTTACATTAGTAAGCTACAGGTCAGGACATCGTCTTTCAAAACATGACCAGCGCGAAAGAGAAAAAAAAAAAATGAATGTGTCATTGTACCCAGCACTTCTGAAAATGCACTTCCGAATGCGTCTCTGTCCCCAGCACATTTCAAACCAAACTGACGCCCAAAAATTGCGTTAAAAACGATGAATGTTTAGAAAACACGTTTCACAACCTTAAACCCCTATGGGGTAGATTGTAAATCATCACATATGAAATTACATCAGTTAAACCATAGCTTGAGATATAAAACAAAACAATAACAAAAACATTAAACACTTTACAGACTTTAACACAACTTTACAAAACTAAGCACAATACCCCCCACTATTGCCTACTTGTCGATTTTTAGTAGCCTGCTAATCCAAATAGGTGACGACGCAGTGAAGAACCCACCGCAGAGGACCACAGACAGGTGCAGCGCGTGAAAACGTAGGTTACATCCTTGACTTATGTAAACTATAGCCTACTTTGCCTATTTTCTTTCCGTGTCTACGTTGAGGGTTTAGTATCGCCCAACTGTACAGAAAATTAAAACAAAAACGTATATTTTAAGCCTAAGCATATAAAGCCTACCTGTCCCAAAGGATAATCAAGATAAGATCAAGATGCTCAAGTTCGTATTTTTACGGACACGTTAAGCCTAATGTGGAAGTTACTTTTAAACAACACCACACCTGAAGACTCACCTTGATCGAAATATTATGCTTAGACACACCATGCTCAAGTTTCCATCCAGCTACACGTAGGCTAAATTCATGGGCGTCGTAAGAAAAAAAAAAATTGGGTGGGTCCTTCCCCAGAAAAATGTTAGGCCTACTGGAGTAAATATACAGGGCGTGCAGAATTATTAGGCACTTTGATTTTCTGATCATATTTTATTCCCAGGAACATTTTCATCTCTAGAATACGTTTTAATAAGTTTTGGGAGTTTATTTTTAGTCCATCTCCTACCCTGAAGTCCGTTTTGCAGAGATGGACTAAAAATGAACTCCCAAAACTTATTAAAACGTATTCTAGAAGATGAATTCTTCAAACAGTGGTAGAAGAGGATGTGATGCTGGTCCTTCAAGAGTCACTCTCAATCTGTCTGTCTATAAAGCCTATAAAAAAAAACAGTCTTCATGTATTTCACAACACTTCAGCTTGTGATTCTTATTAAGAGGGGGTACATTTTAGGATTCTTTACCTAACCCAAGTCTCTGAGACCCTGACACCTTGCTCTTCTGGAGACTCCAGGTAGACTGCAGTTCTGGAAAATGGTGGCGCTGGAGACTAAAGGGTTCCTGATGGTTTCACACTTAATTCTTCACCATAATTCTTCATTATTTTGCAGTTAACATGTGTCTTTTCTTCTCCACCTGTTTTTGTCTGACCCTGCTGACCCAATGAGCATTCTCTGTCCAATGGTCATGCCTTAACTGCAATCTTTAATATTGCATTAGTATTGCATTCTTCTCATGGGGATTTAATAATTTGTGACTTTTCAGTCTTTGTTAAATCTCTTTTTTGGCTTATTTTATCTGTAATAGAAAACTTGCCTAATAATTCTGCACACCTGAAAATAAGACATTTTTCATTTCCAGCCTTCATGAACAATTATATATCACTTATAAATGATTAAATACAAAATTAATAGTAGTTATTAAGATTAATACGGTTTGGAATTGGCAAAATATTCCTGGAAATAAAATATGATCAGAAAATCAGCGTGCCTAATAATTCTGCACGCACTGTACATATCATGTATTCTGGTGCCTTTTAATTAAAACAAGTAAACTAAACTCCACTTCACGTCGGGCGGTTCTTTGCCTCCACGTCGTGCATTATGTAGGCCTACAGCTATCCGTGGATTATCCCGCTAATACCATGGTCATTTGCCAGCAATGACAACTTAAAGCTGTTATTGATGTTTGCAACGCAATATTTGACTGGAAGGGTACAACGGGCGGTTACTTTCGTCAGTTGCAGCTCGTTGAGAACTATATAATGTAGCGATTCAGCGTAAATGGAGCTTAATTTATTATTCCTCAAGTGGAATGGATTTGACTGATGGCGCTCTGAAAAGCGAACAGACAAATGCGCTGAATTAGAGACGGTAGTGGGTCCAATATAATTGGTCTTAAAAAGTGGATGGGTCTTGTCCCACCCACATATAGGCTACAATGGTTCCGACGCCCATGCGTAAATTCCTGCATAAACAACTAAACAATACTGCTAGACACTTTTTTTCTTAGTTTTTCCGATTAGACGAATTTTAAGCCCCACTGTAAAACGGCGCATGCAAAACACAATTAATCTACTTTCACTTTCTTTGCTTGCAGCAAGATAAAAACCTGTTTGGCCTCAAGATAACATTACACCTCAATCCAGTTCACTTCACACAGTAGCAGTTATGAGAGAGACTAGACTAACTCACCAGTTTTGATAAGCAATCAATCATTTAAATATTGAACATTATAAGTATGTTGGAATAGAATGGGGATGATAAAGACAAGTTTAGGGGATTATTAGCGTGACAAATGCGTTTTTTTAATAACATCACATTCTTTTAACAGTGAATGTTTTGGTAGGGTTTTTCTTGGAATTGGCAGGTTTGGGAGAGCTCTTGGGTTGGAAATTGGATGTGAGATTTAAAACATTACATTCCAGTACAACAAGCTAGATGGTCTTCTCGTTTGATGTTTAGAATTTTTTTAATATAGTCTTGCTAATTCTAACCACCCTGCATAATTTTGCAGAGACCTGTGAAATTATGTTAAAACGGCGATACAGAAACGGATAGAATATTCACTCAAACACAAAGCAGAACAGGATAGACGTCTGTACATCCCAGAGCCCTTTTAATGTATAATGATGAATTTATGCTTGAGTTAACTCATGGGAATATTATTGAAATTATTATATATTAGGCTATTTTGTTATATACAGTAACATTGGAAAAAAATTAACAGCACATATCAGTACTAAATACACAAATAACCATTAAAAGGTAAATTTCTTGTAAAACTAATTAAAAAGATTAAAAGTGTACAAAAAAATTAATTAATCTTTCATGTTGTTGGTTTTCCTGACATTCTCTCATTCATCTTCTTCTATAGTTGTGTCTTTTCTATAAAAACTAAAATCTTCCTTTGGATAACAACAGTTTACCAGAAAGATCTGTTGGAAAAAAATACATCCTATCATGTGGTTATTGATCATGAAACCATTGAAACCACCGTTTCTGCAGTAATAAAGACATAAAGCAGTAATACTGTAGTCCACCATCTGATCTCTGAAGAGCTTCATGGGTTTACTGGGATTACTGTTAAACAGCCTTCAGGTCCGATAATAGAACTGTGTAAAGTAAATTACGCATGATTTCATGTAGATTTGGCACAGCAGGTTTTAGGTCCATATTAAAGGTCTCAGATGGTGATGGATTCATCATCTAGTGTCAAAGCTGCTCAGATCCTGGAGAAAATATCAGCTGAGCTCTTTTCTGCTGCTCTTCTTTACTGGAAAAATCTGCAGGAGTAAAAATACACAGTTTTGTGTGAAATATGGTATGAATAGGGTACTGGGCATGAAACAATAACATTTTTATTAATGAGCTTATATCTGATAGTTATAAGAACTAAAACTTTGGATTTGTATAATCTGAAATCACTCTATCAGTGTAAAGTGTGTAACATCTGACCTGTTTGAATGTAAATCTGTGGGATGTTCTGGACACGACCTGTTGACCTCGAACCATTCATCAATACACCTGCAGGAGCAGAAGATGAGATGATTTCCACAGACACAGACGACAGCATGTACAGTATGTGCGTGTATGACTGGGGGGGTTTGAGTAAGACCTAAATAAGACTTTAATCCCCCTGAAGGACTTCAAAACAAGATGTGTGTGTATAAGGCCTTTTAGGGGTCTGCCCTTTTAATAGTGGAAACTGAATAATTCGCATAGCTATGTATCTAAAATCATACTAATAATATTAATATAAATAAATATAAATTTGACCACCCCTAAAATGGGTCATACCATTGGCAATGCATGATCATGCTGAGCAGGACAAAATGCGGGGAAATACAGCACATTCAACCAGGGGCCTGTTTCAGAAAGGAGGTTCAACCAACTTGAAATCTGAGTTGACTTAGCCTGAGATGGGAAACTCTTGAGTTTTCGGTTACAGAACAGCTGAAATGAGTTAGTTCAACTCTGAGTTGACTGACTCTGAGTATAAGTTACCTCTCTTTCAGAAACGGGCTTGACTTACTCTGCTTTCTCAGGTTTGACATACCTCCCATTATGAAACAGAAAACCCAGAGTTTCCCTCATTTCAGGGTTAACATACTCAGAGTTTTCACTTAACCTCCTTTCTGAAACCGGCCCCAGATGAATAAAAGTGAGAGAGTACGATACAGTAAGTGTTCAAGAGATACATTTTTCTGGGGGAAAAAAAGTGTTTTTAATCTAAATATAAGTGTATTCCATGGATTTCCCACACAGTTCATCAAAATGAAATGTTTATTTTGTGAAATGGTGGTTTACCTATAGGTTTACGTTTTGCGTGTGAATGAATCATAAATGATAAAATACTGTTAATTAAAATAGCACTCTGAATTTTAAAATAAAATTCATTGGAAGTTACGTCCTTAACTATAGAAACAGTTAACTATGTGAGTGCGTTCTTTCTTGATCATCCTTTTATCGGTGAAATGGTTAGGAATCACTCTATTATAATTTTACATACTGAGATGGTGTATCAAAGAATTATTTTTTTTTTTTTACACATTTTCTTTTGTTGTTTTCTAAATTGTACATACCAATATTATATCACTGAGTAAGAAGCAAATCTTCACTACTCACAAATACAGGCTGCTGTATTTGATCCATGATCTGATTTGTCCATGTACAGTTTATGTTAGTAATAAATTGAAAGTAAATGCAGTGGCCTTTTTATAAGGCATATTTTTCCTTGGTGATTAACTGCATATTTTTGTTGAATAAATTAGATCTATTTGAATTAAATTTGATTAAGTTGGTTACCGCATGCATTAGCCTACATAAACTATGTAAACTGAAAACAAAAAAATTAAAATCAATGTATAACTCACACAATATAACTTTGTTAGTGAATGTTTCTCATACCCTTTGTGGTAGATGCAGAGACAGGGCAGTCGAGCGATGGTGTCGCCCTGAATCATGTTATCCAGACATATCGCACACTCACCAGAGTCCTGGGATAAAACATCCTCTACAGAGAGATAAACATATCACAACATCACTATCAGCATCAGAGGAGCTGAGAGCAGCAGGAGTCAGATGATGACACATGAGGGCGCTGTTAACAACTAAACAAATGAGCTTTAACACAGACTGTGGAGGACAGAAACAAGCCAGTCCAGCATGAAATATGTTTAAGTAAACAGGTCAATGATATATATATATAGTGTGACAGTGAAGGTTTTTCTCACCATTATAATTGAGTCTGTGTTTGGAAAAACACATGGGCAAGTGAACATCTATTTCATCAGAGGAGACATACTTTGAGCAGATGGGACAGTCAAATCCAACTGAAACAAACAGAACAGACAAAACTCATTCTTAACCATTGCCATGTTTGTATGATTGATGTCCTCTACATTATATAGGTCAGCTGAAAGATAACAAAACCTATTTATTTACTTCCTCTCAGTGAACAGCAATTATAGGATTACATGGCTATAAAAAGCCATTTTGGAAATGTTGTAATCTCGTCTGTGAGTCAATTTACTGTAATGTGCATCACTGGGTTATCAACACAATATGAACAATATCTGATACATAAAATCCACAACACGTGCTTGAGCTGCACATGGCTGAATGACTGTAAAGCAGGATTTCAAATGAAGTTTATTATAAAGTTGTAAAGTTCATTATGATTACAATGAAACCTCTGCAGACAAAGGTCTAATCTAGGGGTGTAACGATACACTCATGTCACGATACGATACAATCACGAAACATTTAAGGCAAAATAAAGTTCTGTTTTTTGTTATTATTAGTTCCAAGACATATGGTAAGAAGTTAACAAAAACATACTGTTGATTAAAATGCTAAATTTGGTATTCGGCTACATCAGGGGTGGACTCCTGATCCTCAATGCACAGGGTGATATGACACCAGAATAAAAACATTCATGATTCTGAAGCTGAAAATACAGAATTATGTTAGACACATATACGTTAGATCACTCACTACATATTTAAAATAATGTAGGCCACTTTTACAGGTAAAATAAGACTTTTTGGCATTATCAGGAGGACCTCTCATCCCCCTAATGCATTATTATACCTGATTTTCAACATTAAAGTAGTTTATTGTCTCAGTAAACTTAATTTTTTTTCTCATGCAATACACTCACACTTTCAAAACAAGCATTCGTTGGATCTCTTACACAGACTGTGTATAAAAGATTGTGTATAATTCTGTGCATGAAAGACCCAATATACACATCAAGATATGCTTATAAATTATGCAACGGAACACAATACAGAGAATTAAGCTAGAATCATATCATTAATTATAATGCATTTCTGATGTGCATGCACAGTCAAATCTGAGCACTACACAAAGTTCACAAACGTAACAAATTCAGTACATTCTGTAGAGATTTGCAGCAGTTTTGATAGTTTAACTCGTGTGTTGAACTTGTTTGCCGTTTCTTTGCAAGACTCGGGCTTAAGTGAGAAATCATTTATGCATTGACCTGTAAATCACTAACTAGATAAGCAAGCAAATGTTATTACTGAGAGAGTCTAAACTCTTGTGAGTGCTGGGTTACAACACACACACATATCTTTTTGAGGACATTCATTGATATAATGCAATCCCTAGCCCCTTACCCTAACCTTAAACATCACAACTAAGTGCCTAACCCTCAACCTAATGCTAACTTTAACCCTAAAACCAAATCTTAACCCTCAAATAGCCCTTTAGGAGTGACAGAAAGTGAGGAACGGCCAAAAGGTTCCTCACTTCAATGGTCTAAAATTCAAACTGGTCCTTATAAAGGTAACTGTACAAGTACACACACACACACACACACCTGTTTATCATGCACTGACAAAACAAAAAAACAGGTCAGCTGTGTATTCATGGGAAGGCGTCTTCAGACACACAGCAGTCTCTCAAGACTGATTACAGACACACTTAACAGGAAGTCGATCTGTAAGACAGCTGTGTGTGTTTCTGTGTTTGTAGCCTCGAGGAATCAAGGTCTACAGGGGAACTTTATGCTGATGTTTGGGGTTAAAGGTCAAATTGAAACACATGCCAGTTATGATGGCAAAGGTTGCTTAAGGATCACTGCTGTCCAAACAACACTGTCTAGTGTCGGGCTGGGTATTGACACGTATTTCACGATTCAATTCGATTTTGAGTCACAAGATTGCGATTTGATTCAGTTCCGATCTCGATTTAATTTGATTTAATATCGATTAATTTGGATATATACCAGGTACAGTACATGTACAGTACAGGAAAAACATATGCTGTAGTTATACAGGGAACTCTGTGAGTTTAATATCAATATTATAACTATAATATTAATGCTAAATTCAATTCAGTAACCACTCTACAAAATCGTCTCAAACAGAAACTTAAAATAAATAATATATATGTTGTATCAAGTTAATAGATAATAATTGCACGAAAAAAAACAACAATGGCAAGTGCTGAACTCCCATCAAGTCAGTCACGACAATAGTTTGCGTTATTATGATGTTTATGGGTAATCTGCATGCACAAATAGAGGCAGGATTAAAGTGTTTTTCATTGAGCTGATCAGCGAGTCTTTGGCAAGAACTATCATCAGATTTCAATCAGATAACACCAAAACCTGTCATGTTCTTCTTAAGAGAAAAAAACTCTTTAAGGTGAAGTATGTAGTTCCTGCAACACTAGTGGCACCTATAACAAAAATAAAGCATATTAAAGGGATAGTTCACTTTGAAATTAATTTTTGATATGTTTTAGCTTACCTCAAGGGAAACAATTCCCCATCATAAGTACACATTGATGGCCTAAGACACGAAACGAGCGGTTTGTGTGAGAAAACGAACAGTATTTATATCGTTGTTATCTCTTGAAAACAGCACACGTCCAAATGATCTGACGGCGCGGGCGGGTATATATATATACATAGATGTCGCCTTGGCTACGGTTTCGTTCCAATGAACTGCAGTAGCGAAGGCGACATCTAGTGTATACATCTATACCCGCCAGCGGGCGGGTATAGATATATACACTAGATGTCGCTTGGCTACGGTTTCGTTCCAATGAACTGCAGTAGCCAAGGCGACATCTATGTATATATCTATACCCGCCCGCGCCCTCAGATCATTTGGACGTGTGCTGTTTTCAAGAGATAACAACGATATAAATACTGTTCGTTTTCTCACACAAACCGCTCGTTTCGTGTCTTAGGCCATCAATGTGTACTTATGATGGGGAATTGTTTTAATTTGGACTCTGTGCTTGTGTTTTGAGCCAGTGACCATCGACCTGCATTATATGACTGACAGACAAGAACGGTTTGACCTAAAAATATCAAAATTGAAACTACTGCGGAAACAAAAACACCTACATCTTGGATGCCCTTGAGGTAAGCTAAAACATATCAAAAATTAATTTCAAAGTGAACTATCCCTTTAATAAAGCCTTCCACAACTCGAACATCATAAACACCGCTCTTACAGGTGCTTGTTAAGGCATGTCAAAGTAAAAGTAGGCTTTGGTAAAAGGTCCAACATATTAGTAATACTTTTAGCTGTGTTGATATGTGTAATGAGGAAACAAGTGAATAGACTAACCATGAATGGCATACTATTAGTAGTCAATGAATGAACAATTAGTCTTGTGTAGCCAGAGCTTCAGACTGAGGGCAGAAGGTCTGGACCCTATAGCAGCCCAGAGGCCGTCTGACTGACACGTAAAGCAACCAATCAACAGTTCGTTGTGTTCCGCGTCATGTTTAGGCCGTGAAAATGTAACGTGTAAAATGTAACGATGTCCCTACAATAACAGACCGGTGTGTAAAACTCTTGGACGTATTTTAAAGAGTCTATGCTGCCAACTTTTCATACTTCTGAAAATTCAGCGTTTAGTTGATCTTGATAAGCGCTCATTGTCACAGTTGTAAACACGATGGCTTTCTTCTTCCATAAGGGGGTTTGGCATCACGGCATCTTTGTTTTCAGGCGGACCGTTAAAGAACGCGACACACACGTCTCCTGGAAATCCTGTTAACCAATCAGATGACGACTTCGAAACTCCTTTAGTTTTTTCCAATTTTGTGTGCCATATGCATCAGACGTTCTCAGTCAACGGTCTGAGGTTGAGACTAATGAACAGTAAACTGGGTTAAGAGAATGCATTTTAACATAAAAAATACTTAACCTTTAAAAATTTGAGAATTTTTCAAGAATTGCACTTAAAGGAACATTCTTACGAACTTCAAAGAATTTACCTTAAGCGACTCAAGATTTTCGTGAATCTGGCACCAGATCAGATATTTTGCACAGTATTTACTCAAAATGCATAAAAATGAATTAGGCTGGTTAGGCTAGGCTGCTAGTAGATTTTGAAGGCAATGCTATTATGTTAACTGGTCAGCAACAATATTTTGGCTGAATTAACTACAAGCTTTTTTTTCTTTTTTTTTTAAACCATCCAATTTAGTTCAATGCACATTCTGATTGGGTTCTGTACTTTTGCTATTGTCTGAATTTTCTCATTTCTTTTTGAAATCACTTTAAGCTCATGATCTGAACTGACAACACACACAGGAACACATATTATTGACGGAGAACATATGACACACACATGCTTCTTGCACTTTGACCTTCACACTCTAATTTGACACATAAAGTGCAGAAGAATGTGTCTTCATTGCTGTAAATATACCATTTGTAGGCTGATTTTCTGAAAAGTAAAAGTGTCTTTGTCAGGTTAGTGTGGTGAAAGTGTCAGTGTTCGGGAAACCTGACAACCAGACGTTTTTTCATTTCTGTTTGATGCTGCAATTACAATAGCGAAAAAAAAAAAATAGAAAAAAAAAAAGAATAATCTTTAAAAAATTTCTTTATAGAAAAATGGGTACTTTATAGGTCAGACTGTGCCTCACAAATCAAAAAGCTGGCAAGTGGCAACCCAACACTTGATCACAGTTAATTCCAACACGACTCATAAAGAAGGATTTCAACAGGAACTATGGCTCGTAAATATCTAGTTAACAAATACAATAACTGTCAAATAATGGACAGCAATGCATTACTGTACATGACTGATGCAGATTCTCTCACGTTCATGTGTGTTTGTTCCCAATCAGCAAAAAATCCCTCTGATTCTAATCAGTCTGACCTACTATCAAGAAATTGCCTGGAAAATTCATTAATGATTTATTTCATATACTCTGTCATTATCAGATTATATTAAATAACCACTGTAACCTTCTACTTAACACAATAAAGGTTTGATATCTATTGCCACTCAAAGGTCACAAAAATATTACATTTTATAGTTACATTTTATAGTTAGGACCTTTTTGACCCGACCTTAATCTGAACAGGCAAACCTTTTAGCAAAGTACTTTTTATTTTATTTTCATAATATATGTTTCAAAATCATTCAGCCAACATAAACACATTAGCAATAATAAAGAAATATGCTCCATCCATTTCCATGTTCTCTAATTATTGAATGAGGAAGTGTCTGTGTTTAAGGTTACCATAACAAATCCACAACAAAACAAGTCAGCATTCAGTTCTGCTCCAGATCACACTGTTCAAAACATGATGTACAGACGCCATGAAACATTCAGTCAAGCAAAACTTTAAAAACATGTATTAGAAATCTATATCCTACATTATAAAATATATTTTTAATGCCCTTATGATAAGCTCGTAAAATAGGGTCGATAAGATACGTTATATTATAATGCATTTGTGATTATAACACTGGATGTAATTAGCAATCACATAATACCAATAAGGTACATTATAATATAATATAGTATATTATAATATAATATAATACATTATATATACTGTATATATTTGTTTATGTAAATGTAATGCATACATGGACTTACTGGCATCATTAAATGATCATATCATAATCACACATCACTATGACCTAAAGATAAGGTTGATAAGCTACATTATAAAATATAACAATACATCCATGACTTTGTGATTATAATTAATTCATCATAAAATGTCAACAAGATTCATTATAATATTTTAATGCATATGACTGATTATATGGTCATATAAACAAGTTGAATAACCATATTAGGCCAATAAGAGACAATTGATAGCATTGTACAACCAAATCATAGTCAAAACCAATGGTCAATAAGCTACATTATAATATGTCATAGGGGTGAATTCAGGTTAACTGGGACAATTTATGCCATTGATTGAAATGACTGGGAAAAGTGTCCCAATCAACCTGAATTTACCCCTATATGAGCTTTAAGCTCAAGCATTTAATCATATAAGGTCAAAAAGATTTATATTATAATGCTTATGAGTATTCGCTACGTTATTACAGTATTAAAAAATATTATAATGAATAGCAATACATTATTTATATATATTTTGCATATTTTTGCATACATTATTTATATGATATATATGTATTGATATTCATTAAATATATATATTTTTAAATCATACATGTTATTGCATTTGAGTGATATAATGGCAGCTCTTACCGCCCAGCATGTGAGGCGTCAGGTGTGCAGGTAAAGAGCCGATCATCAGTGTTCTCTGTCCGTCAGTCTCATCTCTCCGGCCGCTGGTGGGTATAATCGCGCTCTGAGTCTGGATGAATGGCCCGGGTCTGTGTGATGAATACTGGACCCGTTCCCCGATCTGACCCGTCGAACCGCCTGCGTAATAGCGCAACACTGCAGCTCGCTCGTTCCCGTGCACATCGGACCCGGAGTAAGACCTGACCCGGATACCCACTGACGGACTGCTCTGTTTCGGACCCATCCTTTATAATATCAGTCTTTAAAACTCCTAGAAGCCACGAACTGAACCTGCAGCCTCAAAATATCGATAAGCAAAAACCTATAAACGCAAAATTTGCATTAAACGCTCTTATAGAGCGAAGCCCAAACAACTTTTCACACTTCCCGAAGCAGATGTGAGCAAATCCAGTCGAGCACACCGCAAACTAACTCAAACAGAGTGATGTCAAGACCACGTGATCAGCTGCTGCTTCCTCCTGCATGGTTGTTGCCTCCCCTTGTCTCACTGGTTTTGCAATATTACTACTGCTAATTCCTAATAACTGTTTTTCCTTTTTCTCTGCTAATCTATTATTACATGTCAATGAAATCTTTAGATGCTTATCTACTACTTCATTACCTTCTTCTCCAACATGCAGGAACCCAGAAATGAAATATTACTGCCTATGTTTACGTATAAATTTCAAAATTTCTAGAATTATGTCTTGGCTGAATTGTCCAAATTGAGAATCTGAGCATATAACTCCCTTCTCCGAGAGCCAATCTGAAGCTTTTTTCTAATAATTATAAAATATTGTGGAATAAATGCTGCTGCACCTATTATTTTGATCCTTTAAGCATCTGTAAAGAGATTTGTCATATTACTATATTTCTACTCAGTGTAGTAACGCCTAGCCTACTTCAATGACTGACTTCACATCTCGTAACATACAAAACCTAATATTTAATGTCAAATTTACATCCAACCAAAGTCCAAGAATATGTCGTGTGTTCTGCTGAAGAAGGTTACAGCTTATATGTGTGTTAATTATGAAAACACAGAGCTAAGAAATACAGAATACACTCATAAGGTTCAAATTTAATTGCTGAATTTTAGGTTACAGTACATGCTGACCCAAACAAGTTTTACTCCAGATTAATTCTAAATGACTCTAAACAACAGGCTGATCAATATTAATCTAAATCAATGACAATATTTCCAATTACCACATTGTAAGATTTGAACAATCTCCTTAGAAATTAAATGATTAGTTATAAAGGTGACTCAGATATCATCCACAAATGGATTTACACACACAAAGGAGTGAGCAAATAAATAAATATAATAAAAGGGTCAAATATAATAAACAATAGATAAATATTAATAAATAATATAAATAATATGAATAAAACAGGAATCACAAATCCAGTACAGAACTTTAGCATGTACATAAGTACATAAAGACAAAAAAAATAATACATTTAAACAAACAAATACATGTTATGGTTAAGCAAAAGTAATCAGAATTAGACAAAACGTGGCTAATTTGAGAAGTTTACCACTGAAGACTTTTGGACAAACAAAACCAAATAAAAATCACAATCTGGTACAGAGCTTTGACGGTTACAGAACTACATAAAGACAGTCAGAAAAACAGCAGCTTTGATCTCAGTAACACACTTCCGTATAATGTTGGTGTAACTTCATCTCTACGCTCGACGTGTGCAGGAAGACACTATGGAAGCAGAAGACGGAGGAGGTTTAGCGTCAGCACATTCACGTACAGTATGTCCTGGAGAGACGGCCTGTGCAGTCCTTCAGGCATCATCATGATGAGATATGAGTGATAAATGATGCTTTAAAGAGGTCACATGACCATGAACAGCAGTGACATCGATATACTCTTCAAAATAAAGGTTCCAGGGATTTACAGGACAATTCCACAAAGAACTTTTCATTCTCTAGTTCTTAAAAAAGAACATTCTGGAAAGTTCTGGTGATTTAAAGAACGTCATCATTTGCCTAATCAATGTTTTGAAGAAGACTCAACTCAAGAACCCTATGAGGTCCAAAAAAAAGGTTCTTGATAAGAAGTGGATTCAGAAGCGCTGAAGAACCTTTATTTTAAGAGTGTGAAACAGAACTTGTTTTCTTGAATTAGATACACAGTTTGACCTTTCTCTGGTTAAGCTCAGAGTTAAGCTTTCTTAACTCAGAGGACTAGATACAATATGTTGATTAATACAATCAAAAGACAATCAAGGCAAAGAGAGGATTAAAATAAAGGTGGTTGTTAGAAATGTCACCCATCCAAACACACATAACCTCATCACCCCTTCCTCAGGGATTATCAGACTTCTGATCTGATCCTTAACCACAGATGCTTTGTATGCGCTTGCAATCAGCTTTGGTTATTTGTCATTCAGTGAGTGATTTAAAGTACATTTTAATGAAAGCACAATCCCACAGAAGTGACC
Organism: Rutilus rutilus; assembly: GCA_021464565.1. Taxonomy (NCBI): domain Eukaryota; kingdom Metazoa; phylum Chordata; class Actinopteri; order Cypriniformes; family Leuciscidae; genus Rutilus; species Rutilus rutilus. Next base: position 4,933,347 of record JAJAQA010000013.1, read on the forward strand.
CAGGGTTAAAAGTCTCATTCAAGGGTACAATAAATCCACAATCGACATCTAGCCAACATGAAATCAAAATTCACCCTAACTACTTTCATATTGCATGTTCCTGACTTTATTGTGACGGATTCATTGGTGCACATTATTCCCACCAAAAATAAAAAGACTTTTCTTATGACGTCACCTTTAATTATTCAACAATTCACAATTGTTTTGTTCAGAAGAGCAAACTACTCTTACTATTTTGCAGTATATATAATGTTAATTTTGTGTGTTGCATGGAATATCCCAATGATATTCAACATTTATTAAAATGTGCAGTGTTTATGCTAGGTATTTGCTAGTATTTAATTTAATCAGACTATTAAGAACTAAGATGTTTTTACCACATAATTGGATTCATAACATCCTTATTTTTGAAGATGACAACCGCACGCCACTCGCTGAATTAAACGTGCAACGTAATCATGTGACAACAACGCAGCAGTATTCCATTCTGAACATATTTACTACCTTATAATGTCACCTCCAGTCACATGATGGGTTTGGGAGATAAAAAAAAAAAGAGAGCTGGGAATAAGATATTTGTTTTATCTCTGCTTGAATGTGATTAGAGTTATCATGACATGACAAATATTGACATGAGAGTTAATATAGATCAAAATAACATGATCATTTGAGTTAAAATCAGGGTGCAGGAAAAGCTGTCCAGATATTAAAGGGTGTAATGGTGCAGTGTGTGTGTGTGTGTGTGTGCCAGGTGAGTAAGGTTAGGAGAGCAGGGCTTGATGCAGAGACTGAGCCTCACTGCTGGCCATTATTGCTGGCTCACACCCATCTGCTGGTGGTCTGGCTCTGGTTCCTCCTCCACGTCTGCATGATACTGATCGAATGTGTCATCGTCGATATCTGGAAGACCCAGGAGCTGCAGGACAGTTTCACAATCATTCCATACAGAACAGAATCAAACCAGAACAAAACTAAATAGAATGTTCAGATGCAACAGGCATTCCGTCAGAAGATCGTGAACAGTTCTGGCTCTGATTAATGAGTCATGTTTGAAACATCTGAAAAATAGGTCATATGCACACAACTCTGTCTGTATATCAATCACATTTTATGATAATGTGATACATTTATGCTGAATTTTATGATATACAGTTAAACCAATGAGTTATACCTGGCTGAATAATAGTTTATTGTGTTAACTATTCTTGATAAATGTGGAGCGAGAGAGACTTACAGGCCTGAAGGATCTGAAGACTTTGTCCAGCACCTCCAGCAGTGTTTTCTTCCCACAGGAGGAGATGTAGTCCTGTGCCAACTGCAGGAACGGTAGACAGTCCTCGCTCTCACTCCACACGTGCTGAAAACACACACACACACACACACACACACACAGGATTAGATTCAACACATCATTTCACCAGCAGTTTCACAGACGTCCAAATATTTCACTTAACACTACAACTTGTGTGTGTACTTTATATACTTATTTAACTAATGCTGTTTTTCATAGTGTATTTCTGTAGCTCATGATATATATATATATCTTGAATGCAAAGTCACTTTGTATATAAGCGTCTGCCAAATGCATTAATCATATTTTTATATTTTTCCTCCATGGAGTTGCAAAGCCCAGTAAACAATGTTTACATGTTCCTGACAAACTTTACACTTCTAAAAATCATTTGCAACGGAGAGAATTTGTAAAATTATATCTACACCGATCTCCTTTTGAAAATCAGACTACAAATATGCACAAGTAAAAATACTTTTATAAACACAAACTCCCTGGTATATTTATTTCTGGATTTATTAAATAGGTACATACAGAATATGGATAAAAGGAATTCTGTGAAGTCAAAGTCGAGCTTCCTGCAGAGAATCTGGGACACTAAAACTCTTTGTCCCGTTATATTTATCCGAGCGAGAGGGACCGTTTTTCAGTAGATGGCCCAAATAATCTTCTCCTCCCAAACGGCATTTGAGAAAAATGTTTAATGAGGAAATAGAATCGGATTCGAATACAATACAATAGATCAAAGTTTACAGTGTGTTCATTTGTGTAAAACCTGATGGTGTCAGTTAGTAAAAGTCAAATGAATTGAGTTATAAAGTACATTTCTGTTGTTTATTGTCTGTTTGCTGATACTGGCACTCAGAACATCTGAGAGAGCAATAACAATAAATGCTGAAGTTTGTGCTGTTATCAATGTTTTGTGTGTTGAATGCTGTCCACTTCGTGCAAATGATATAAGGACAGTTTTAGTGCATGTGTGCTGCTTTGAGAACAAGGACATGACACAACAACACATCATCCGTCTCTGAGCTTCACTGAAAAGCGTGCTGATATTTCAATCATAGGTTTATGGACCTCACAGGGAAATGTATGATCATCTCAAACCTCATCAAATCAATGGAGTTTTGTAGCTGTTAGTTCATGTCACTTTGAGGCTATCATCTATATGCATGTGTACTAGAAAAATTTGTTTAAATTATTTTAAAGCTGCAGTCTGTAGTTTTTCCTCTTTGTCGCCATCTCTGTTCAAAATCTGCAATTGCAGTTATTCGCGGAATTATCAACTTTACGTGTGTTGTGTCTCGGCACGGCACAGCGCGGATGAACCCAGTGTTTAGAGGAGAATGTGCGGCTGTCAGTCGCCGCCGGTGTGGATCCTGGCATTCGCAATCACAGATTCTACTTTTTGGAAGTATGACCAACGTAAGAATTTTCCCCCGGAAAATGTCGTCTGAAGAAGTAACATCCACTTTTGTTCTGACCAACTAAGGGGAAAAAAGCATTGCAGTAAATCGCGCTGATTAAATCTAACGATCGCTTATCATATCACCTCAAACCATGCAAATTATACTTTATTCTCAAATTGTTAATGCTAACAACATCAGCATTGCGTGACTACATTTAAAGCCCTTCCGATATTATCCTTGTTTTCGCATGGGCCGGTTACAGTCTCTTTTTTCCTCCGAAGTCTTTCGCGTTTGTTCGGATGAATCTCCAGTTGGTGATTGTGGTTTGAACATTTCTGGATCCGCCATCAAATTGATAAGTTTAATTATATCAAGTGCTGTGAGAAAAGGCTATAAATCTCCACCTCCAGCATCCTCACACTCATAGCCGACTAGCCGAGACTCTTCTTTATGTGGACAGATGTGACGTAATGACGCAAAGACATGCTCGAGTTTCCCGCGGAAATCCACCAGTACCACTGGAGTTAAAGACATTATTACAAGCTTACCATTTTGAATCGAGCTCAGGCAAGCAGATAGTTTTGAACACTGGCTGGTTATGTACTTGCTCAAAAAAATATTTTGGATCATTTTTAACTCAAAAAAGCTACGGACTGCAGCTTTAAAGTTTACAAAAATTCTAATGCTCAACTACTGGTGATTACAGTAATATTGATATGTCCACTCAACATGTGGTGAACTATTCTACACACTGTCTTTCTCCTGAGATCGCAGCTCAGGCTGTGTTGTGAGGGAATGCCTGAAGCAATGGATAGAAAACTTTCTTTTACTGATTTCAGAGATTATTTATGCATCTGTCAAGAGCTCGCAGGAACAGTGGGAAAAACCCTCGCAGAGGAGCTCTACCAATTCACATCAATTCACTTCAGCTGTATTAACTTGAAGTAGGCTACTGACAAGAATCAACATTAGTAACTGTTCAGAAATGTCAAAAGCTCACCAGAATGTAGCCAAACCGAATGGGTAACACTTAACAATAGGGTTAATTAATAGGCTACCGCTACATTAATTAACAATGAGCAATACACATTTGTTACAGTATTTATTAAAAATACAGCTGCTCATTTTTAGTTCATGTCAGCTCAAGTCCATTATATAACATTAACAGATACAACTTTTGAGCATGTATTAGTAAATGTTGAAATTAACATCAACTAATATTAATAAATGCTTTAGAAATATGTTTTATTGTTAGTTCATGTTAACTGATGTTGTTAACAAATGAAACCTTATTGAAAAGAGATAACACTACACACACTGCAAGCTTGCTAAAACAACGTCTATACAGCTATTTGGAAATTGGTTAACATTATCAATCACTTGCACAGCACTTTTATAGTCACTCTGAGGCCACTTGCAAAAATGCTTATTTTTGCATCCTTTAGTATTTCATTACACATTTTATTACCATCATAACAATCTGAGTGAAAGGTTACACCCCAAAATTGCTTGCACTAATGTACTTATTTTATATGTTGATATGCACAATTACTGATTTTACACCATTTAAAGAAAAAAAAGAGAGAAGTTTAAATGAACATTTTCAATGTGGTCTCAGACATTTTTTTTATCCATTATTAATAATGTAAAATCTCTCTCTCTCTCTCTCTCTCTCTCTCTCTCTCTCTCTCTCTCTCTCTCTCTCTCTCTCTCTCTCTCTATTTCAATTTCAAATGAGCTTTATTGGCATGACTGTGTAAAATAGAACAATATTGCCAAAGCAATAGACATATACAAACATATAGATAAAAAAAAAAAAACATTTCCATATTATACATAGATATATCACAATAAAAACAAATTAATTAATAAAAAAAAAAAATAAGTACAGAGAGTAGTTTAAAGGGAAAAGAGGCGTCAGCCCTTGGCCCTCATATGATGGCAGGAAGACACATACTGCGCTGCCAGGTGAATACAATCTCTCTCTCTCTCTCTCTCTCTTGCTGTCTCACACTCTCCCTCTCTCTCTCTCTCTTGCTCTGTCTCACACACACACTCTGCCTCTCTCTCTCCCTCTCTCTCTCGCTCTCTCTTTCTCTGTCTCACACACTCTCTCCCTCTCTCACACATTCTCTCTCTCTCTCTCTCAGTGACCCTGCTGATCGTGGTATTGATCAGTCTGAGTAATTAGAGCCGTGTCCTGCTGCTGCATGAGCTCTGGGACTGCAGGGTGATGCGGTCGGTCCTATCATGTGCTGTGATGTCAGGGAAACTACAGTAAACTGTTGTGCTTCATTTCAAACAGAAACCAAACATGTATCCAACAGACATGTGCAAGGGGAGCATTAATGCAAATGCAGCCAGCATGTGTTTTTTACTACATCACAACACCAAAAAAAAAAAACCCAAAAAAACAGAGAATATCGGCACTATTTATCCCTCAATGACAGTGAACTGTGCAGCTTTAGACCTTTGTGCTGATAAAACACATTTACACACACCTCATGGCCCTGAAATGGAGCTGATGCAATACCTGTCTGACCAGAACACATGCATCAGTCCACACACTGCATATTACGCTTGTATTGTAATTGTTGGCAGATGGAACCTACAACCCTACAGCATCCAAAACATCCAGCCAAGCATTTATAGAGAAAGTACTGCAGTCAAAAACAATGACATCATTTCATTGGCTTTCAGACAAAGGCCTTAAAACACATGCAAAAAATAAAAAGTGTAGAGGCAACAATACCAGTTTACAGTGATAGTATACAATATACACGCGTGATTTCAGTCTTATCCACTCCAATAAACAGGCCCGTGTCTAATAACATGCTAATACCATAGTAGCATGTCCAGAAACCATGGTACTTTTTGTAACTGAGACAAGAGACTGTTTAGATTATAACACAGCAGTATCGACACACACACACACACTCGGGCGCGCGCAAAGCTCCCCTCCCCCTGAGGATATTACTCGATTATGTCATACTTACAAAATTGTCGGTTCCTCCCGTGAGATTGTCCGGGCAGAGCACGTAGAACGAGATCCCGGGCTCGGCGTAGAAGTCCAGCCGCCTCTCGTCCACATCCTCGGCGAAGATCAGGTCGAAGGGGTTCCCGGAGCACCATTTCTCCGCGGTGTCCACCAGCTCTTTAAACTCCATCCTGCGGGTGATGCTGATGCTGCAGATGCTGAGCACTAACGCTGCGTCGTCATGGTGATTCGAGAGGATTCGTGTTTGCTGAGGTCTCACTGTCTCATGTCGGCCTGTATTCGAGTGTTCCTGAACTGGACCTGAAAGACCGGACCCGGTTCAGCCCGCCTGTGCGGAGAACAACGCCTGTCCTCTAGCAGGATGACGTCACATGACAACACATGCGCCCCTCGTCATCATCTGCATTAGAGACCATCTCTAAAGAGATACCCGTTTCCTCAACTGCCCAAACTTACTACATATATAAATATCTTTTTGATGCTGTAGTAAATATGAATTATTTTTAACAACAGCAACAACAATAACATTTCAAGTGAATGCTGACATATATGCTGACGTCTTTTGTAAAGAAATGTATACGCCATTTATATTTGTTTACAATTTTTTAGGAATTGAACTAATTTTATATTACATACAAGTTATATTTACTTACAAGTCTTTAAATCAATGTATATTAGGGTAGAGTGGGGGAAAACGCCCCCCTTAAGGAAAATGTGACATTACAGTGAAACAAAACATAAATGTGACTAGAATTGCCATCCCGGTTTTGAGTGACTATGGCAGGAGTTATTCACCAAATATTAAAATTGCTCAGCCTTCATAATTAATTAGTATTTTCACTGAAAATATTTTTGTACAAAGGGGGCGTTTTGCCCCAGCGGTGGGGTAAAACGCCCCCCAAGGTGGGGTAAAATGCCCCCTTTCTTACCAACCAGTTTGCTTCATAGATCAACAGCAAAATTAACAGACAATAGTTTTTAATCTCTAAAGGTAAAAGGCAAGTAATGTATCAACATGTATATATATTAATATTTATTTCAGCAATGTCCAAAATAGCCAAATTTAACTACCTTCCATCAGTGAGCTAACTTTGCTAGCAAGCTAGCTAGTTAATGCTCACTTGAGGTAATTTTTTCATGTTTTGTTCAAATATTTAGATTTTACCACCTAGTTATACTGCATTAATTGTAAAACAAAGGATTTGATAGACAGAAATATTTTATTATAGTAATTATGATAGAGAAACTATCGTAGAGGCGTTTTCCCCCACTCTACCCTACATCATAGATATCATTAAGATAAATTATTTATAACTATTAAATTGTGTTTGTGTGTTTTGAAATGGCACTCTAGGTTGTATCTATTGTGCTCATAGACTGTAAAAAGATTGTGCTCCACTAGAGGGCGCCCTTAATCCAGTGTTTGGAGCAGTGGGAGAACAGGGGTCAGATTCACGAACATTTTAATCGTAAAAATTATACATAAATAATTATAGCATTTATGATTATTTTACATTCTTTTTTAGAAATTTTAAATCTTAAGTTTTGTCTTAAGAACAATCTTATGGAAAACATATAAGAACATTCACGCAATGTTGTGGTGAATATAAAATATTCTCAACCTTTTTTCCCGAAAATAATGCTAAAAACATGACAGTTAAGAAGAATTGTATTCTTAAGAATCGTGAATCATGACAACAAGCGCAACACCGTTTTCTCTGTTCATGCTTACAATAGATATGCTCGGGTAGCCTAGTTTTGTCTGTATTGCAAAAATGAATTTAAATATACGGTATAATTTGCAATTTCTTTTATTTAAATATAGTGTATTTAACAGGTAGCCTGCCTAGTGCCTACTATAGGTAAGCTACTATGTTAACCTCCCTAAAAAGATCAATTCTCTAAATTGATTAGGCCTAGGCTATATAAGATAGGGCCTATATCTCTTTAAACAAGAATCATGTGACGCAAAAGAAAGAAACAGCAGATGATGGACACAACATTTCAAGTTGAGATTTTAATATGTGACAAAGATACTCGTTATTGCATAACGAGTGGTAAAGTAGTGGTTCAGGTTGCAAAACGTAGGCCTATCTTTATTTCTAAAGATGCAGGAGTGTGAAAACTTCTCTATCGCGGGGTGTTGCCAGATTGGGCGGTTTTGAATTTGATTGTGCGGGTAAAAAAGGGTTTGGGCGGGTGGACAAAATTTGGACTGGTTTGGGGTCAGTTCGGCGGTTTTAAAAAACTAAACTAAAGCGTGCATGTAGTCCATAAAATCAGTCATCATGACATTACTGCACACACGCCCATGCAGAGTCAGCTGCCGTTGGTGTTGACATCGGTTGACATCACCGACGAGCACGCACTTTTAGCCAATCAGCAATCCACAGGCAGATGCGATTGAGCGTGATAAGTTGTATCTGTATATTCAAAGTGATCACTAATGCCAAAGTGATATAGCCTACTATACAGTAAGTTGTAGGCTATCTAAAGAGTGAGATAGTGAGCAACTGTAGTAAAAAAAAAAAAAAAAAAAAAAAAAAACTGTAGGCCTACATGTGGTGGGAGATATCGATGGTGACTATAGATAACTGAATTATAACTGAGAGGAGAGCACAGTTGAATGACTTGAATTGAAATCAAATATGGGACGACCCCGTCATGTGCACACTAGCCTAACCAGACATCTGCAACTTTTACACCATCCAGACTGCATGCACTCTTCTCGACCCTGACAGCTGCTGAAAAAGGTTTGGATCAATGAATCCGTTTTGTTTGCTAAATTCTGCATTATGTTCTGCAGTGTGTTCTGCCGAGGGCTAAAGTCATCGGTTCATTTCTTGATTGCCGTTTTGACAGTGTCCACCTGGACATTTTAGTCATATTGGCTAATTCTCCTTAATTATTGCCCTGTTTTGATCTGTTTTACTGGAATTTTTTTTTTTTTTTTTTTTTTTTTTATCATCGTTATTTTGTTTTAAGTAGATACAAACTGTGCTTATCAACCTTGAATGACATGGTAATGAAAGTATATCGCATTATTTTGGCAGTCAAATTTTGGGCGTTTTTTTTCTTGTAGTGGGCGGGTTTTGGTGAGCTTTTGGGCTGGAAATCACCGTCCCAATCCCGCAAAACTGAGCTCGGCGCACACAACCGCATGCGCAGAAGCAAGCTAAAGGACAACACCACTGTGTTCTTCTACTACACTTATTATAAGTTTATTAGTCCTGTGAAGTTTTTTAACCATTCATTACCATGTACTACAACAGTATCAATAAAAAAATCTAAAATTCTTTTAATGTGAGAAATACATTGTACAAAGCACAGTTTGTTTTTAGAATTCAAGTCCAAAATCTGGGTCCCGAAGCAAAACCATGTGCAAGAAAAAAGGTCAGGGTGTGCTTTTGGGGAGTTGCCACATTGTATTGCAGTTAAAACAATTCAATAATCTTCCTAATACTACTAGAATGACTGTAATGTCTAAATATTTCACATAAAGAGAATGATGGCTGAGTTCTACTCTGGACTAAATGCAGCAATGATCAGCAGGTGCTTTAGGCCAAGAGATGGGATTCTAATAACTCTATTATTATTATTATTATTTCTAATAGCTATATTTAATGTTAACATTAATACAGAGCCTCTGTTATGTTAGCTGTCTGTCAGTCAAAAACACACACACAAAAAAAAAAAACACTGTCAGCCTTGTATTTGCAGCAGTGTCAATGTTAAGGGTCATACCATTCAGCATGGGTGATTTTAACATTTGAGTAGCAGAGTGTCTATTTTTCTATTTTCACATCCTCACACTCAAACAGTTCCTTCTGTCACAGAAGTTCTGTGGCTTGATTCGCTGCCAGAAATCCCAGAAGAATGATCATTGACAGCTTGTGTTGAGTGAGTAGCACACATATCATCATAGATAGTTTGTTTTCATTGTCAACCCTTATCAACAATTCACAAAAATGCCAGTTCTCACTCAGCTTACATATCTCTGAAAGAATGAATTAAAACTATGTAAACTGAGTTGCTTTCACATTTGAAATTTGTACATTGCAAAGTAAGACGCAATGTCTAGCATTCAAGGGATTTGTGAAGCGTGTCTTTTCATGAAAGCAACATATTTTGGCCCATATAAACTCATGTTTATTTGATCATAATTAAATGACAAAAAAAAAAAAAAACTGTTTTTATCCTGAAAACAGCTGAGCAAACTTTTACAGTGTTTACATTTGAAAATAATCATAAAAACATTAGAAATTACATGCAGAAAATGCCCTCTTTTCCCTCCCAGAAGACAGCATGAAAAATGCATGCCTTGCTGAACTCTCACATGTGGTTGATATATGATTAAAGGATCTACAGGAAAAGTCTTAATATTTTTCCCATAATAATGAGGCCTGTTGCTTGTAGCAGATGTGATTCAATCTTTGATGCACTTGAAGATGCAGCCACTGTAGCAAGAGCTGTAATAGAAAGATTAGCAGATCAGATCAAAAATACCTTATTTTGCTTCATTCAAGTCAAAATGAGAAAAAAGTGAGGGTTTTGTATCTTGACCCTATGATAATAACATGACAGAAGAATGTCTATTGAGTAATAATGCTTACTGGAACCATTGACGGAAATTGTCTGAGAAATGATGTTTAATGTATTGACATTTCCTGATTCTACTGCTGTCAAAAGGGTGTCTGCAATCTCTTTTCTGGATGGTAAAGATTGGTTGAAGCTGAAAAGTAGTTGTGTTCTCGTGATGACTGACCCTGGTCTGAAATTATATTAAAAGGATAGGGGAATCCATTTTGCAAGCACATATTATTAAAAGTTCAATGTTCATGCTCAACACACACACACACACACACACACACACACACACACACACACTTACCTGAATCCTTTGACAATCACTCCAAGAAAGTTAACATACTTGGGTTTGTAGACAGCTCCAAGCTGGAACAAATAACAAACAATAAGGAATATCCAAAGTTAAAGTGTTAGTCATTTTCTCCTCTGTTAGAGTGTTTTACAATTGCTAGGACACATTTCTCAATACTTGGGTCACTTTTTAAAGTCTCTTCACACAGTTCTCCTAACCAACTTTCGTCTTGGTTGAAAGTTGGTCTCAGCAGTTCATTTCACATTCAAAATGCACTAAAATCATGTCAATTTCTCAAATCAACTCATTCTTCCAGAACACTATGGATTTCACCCAACAAACACACTTTGTCTGTCATAAAACAAAAACCTAACAACACAACAGCTAGCATAATGTTTTCTTTTGTAAAATGTCTCTATACAAAACAAGAATGACTCTCTCTACTGTTCAGAATACACTGCAGTTTATGTTGGTCCATGTTTGCATTACAGTACACAATTATTTGGTGGTGTTTGTGTCTGAGTGAGTAAAGAATTAATGTATTCTGAAATATGTTGTTATTGAATGCATTTTAGTGGCAAATCAATGATCAAATAAATTATCCACAGTTTAGCCCACATAAACTGCTGTTGTGCTCAATGTGTGTAGAGTTTTGACAAAGTAATTTAAGTATTGAGAAATGTGTCCATAGTGATTATAAAAAAAGCTACAGGTTTAAAATCAAGACATTTATCATCAGAGAGGCTCCAGTTGCTTCAACTCACCTGATCCATCACAAGCTTAGACCTATTCTTGAACTCCTGAGACTCTGAATTGTTGAGAGCATCTGTAAATGTGTCAAAAGAGTGAAACTCCAGATCTGTTAGTAGCTCAGGTACTATTTTTGCAGTAGTTGTAGGCACTTTAGTTGTGGTGGGTGTAGTGGGTCCAGTTGTAGTTGTTGTGACTCCAGTGTTAGTGATGGATGATGGAGCAAGAGTTGATGTGGCTGTTGAGGATATTGTTGTAAGTGCTGTGGATGTTTCGACTGTACTTGCAGAAGCTGGTGAAAAGGAGCCGGCTGAAATCAAGGTAGAAGCTGTTGGTGGTGATGCTGTTGTGGTAAGTGTTGCACTAGTTGTGGATGTTGTGGTTGGTGTTGTGGATGATTGAGTTGCATGAAAAGCAGATGAAGAAGGAGTGGCTGAAGTAAATGAGCTAGTGGATGACGCAGCAAGAGTCGATGTGTCTGTTGAGGATTCTGCTGATATTGGTGTGGATGTTTGGACTGTACTAAGCGTTGAACTTGCAGAAGCTGGTGAAAAGGAGCCGGCTGAAATCAAGGTAGAAGCTGTTGGTGGTGATGATATTGTGGTAAATGTTGTGGTTGTGAAAGAACCTGCTGGTGTTGTGGATGATTCAGTTGTACTATGAAACTCTGAAGGGGGTTGGGGAAAAATAGGCATTGTTGTTTCAGATGCTGTTGAAGAAAATGTACTAGTGGTGGATGATCCAGGAAGAGTTATTGGTTCAACTAGAGAGATTGAAACTGCTGATATTAGAAAAAAGAATCAAGTTAGTTTGAACCTCATGCCAACACTGACATAGAAAAGTCATTGTATCATGGCTAATTTATTTCCAGGTCAGATGGGGTTTTTTTTTTTGTTGTTGTTGTTTTTTTTACATGCAAGACTAAACACATATAAAACAAGATTTTTTTTTTTTTTTTTTTTTTTAGTTGTTATCAGACCTACCTGAGTTATTAACAGTGACCGAATAAGAACTTATGTTCAGGATAGTGACGTTTATCTGATCAATCAATAATGTATTTGCAATCTCGTTAATGGATGGCACATCCTCTGTAGAATTGAAATTGAGCTCTGTTGTGGTAATGATTGACCCAGCTCTGGAATGAAATTTTCAGAAGCAGTATTATACTGTGTTCCTTCATAATTTGACAATTTGGCCACTACATTATTAATATTATATATTTACCTGAAGCCTAAGACGTGAGCTCTTATGAAGGAAGGATACTTCAATTTGTAGATTGTCTCAAGCTGTAACAATTTACAGTTACAATAAACACCTTTATTTCATATGATTTGGCTGTATACAATTAATCAAAATGAAACTGAAATCATGATATATCAAATCAAAAGCTGTCGCTGTTTTCAGGGTCTTGAGTCACAGGAAATTCTGCTTCTGACAAACTCTCTGTATATTCTGTGAGTTTAACACGTAATTTAGGAAGGCAATATGCAATTTCTCACATTTTTGAGGACAGAAGTTTACAGCTTTTCACCAGTCAAATGCACCGCAGAAATAAAAGCTTGAGGATTTGAAATGTTAAAAGCTTGAGGGTTTGGTCATTTGAAAGTGAAGATATTGAAATATAAGTTAGTTCATTTTTTAAGACATTTTATTAATATTTTTTATTTTAATATCACTATATTTATTTTGCAATGCAATTATTATCATTATTATATTATTATTCAGTTTGACTGGGCTCCTAAAACGCCAGTATGAATGTAATGTGGACAATTTGGACAGAGGTTACTGAAAAAATGTAACTGAAAAAAAAAAAGCTTAAATATTTGATCTTACCTGCGTGTCATGTGACCATTAACCAACATCAGAGAACCGTGAAAATAGGAATGTGCCTTTATTTTATTAAAATCTTAGGAAGTAGCCTATCAAGTAAAGTTTAAGGGGTTCAGCTAAGTTTGAGACTCCCTGATGTAAGCTGTTGTTATAGTGAATCAGTTAAGTGGGTTTAAACTCACGTTGTCTTTAACATGCTTAGCCCTGTCCTTGAAAGCCTGAGAGGATGAGTCGTTGAGTTCAGGTATAAATGTCTCTGAACAGTGGATCTCAAGCAGTGCATTGGCTGTGAAAGGAGACATTGTTGCTGTTTCTGTAGCTTCTGGTGTTGTGGAGGATGGTTCAGCAAGAGAGGTTGATGACGGGGATGATGCCGAGTCTGTCATTGTGGACTGAGTTGCTGGAACAATTATATAAATTTGACATACAAGTGAATCAAATATATATATTTTTTTTAATTATTATTATTTTTTTTTTAATTTTGATCTCAAGTATTGTAAAGTTGATTCCCCTACCAATCAAAATATAGAAAATAATAAAAGCTTTTCTCTCCATCTTGGAAAGCGTCCAGTGAGTCTGCAACGAAAGCAATGAGTCACTGAAGAGTTAATGAATGTGTAAACTTTATTATTATAATCAGCTATAGTTTTATAATGCTTCTGGAATATTTTTGAGAAAAACAAAACAATCCGGAAAGACGAGATGAGAGATGGCAACATCTGTTCAAATAAACCTACTATACAAGTAAGCTAATGTTAACAAAGTTTACAAAGTTATTACAAAGTTCGTAAGACCTTTTACAGTTATCTACTCTATAATTTACTCCAACACACATCTGACATCTTACTTCTATTTATCTCTTAGATATCACAAAATTCTAATCAAATTCAAACTGAATTATCAGTTTAAATCAAATTATTTTTCCTCTAGCAACAATATTTTTCTATTATGACACTCTTATTATTAATATTTATTTGCGTTTAGCTACATTATTTTCCTTTGATAGTAACACCAGAATTTAAATGGATGCCCCTGACTGGAATTTGGTTCCCCCATAGAAAGAACATTTCCCAATTAAGATATATAAAGTAAAGTAATATAAAAGTTTATTTATATTGAGCTAGACAGTTGTCACATAGGGCTTTACAATATAAACCATAAAGATTACTGGTAAACAAAATAATGTAACTGCAATTTTTTTGTAACTGAAGATGTTTTACAATTACAATTACAAAATTAATTATTTAATTTAATTTAATTTGACACATACTGCTATGTCTGACAAAGACAGGGTTAGGGTTAGGGTTAGGGTTAGGGTTAGGGTTACAGGCATCCAATATAAATGTTTTCCTGTTGTGATATTTCCCACAATTAAACGATAATTTAATATATAAACATAATTAACACAAACACCTTTAGTGAAATAAAATGTTCTTACCAATCTTTAAGCAGAGATATATTACTGAACACGTTGATTGTAATTTCGCTGTTGCCTCGGTGGCTTAAGTCTGCAGGTTATGCCTCTTATACCTGTGGCGATACTGCCTTTTAAAAGCACATAATGACGTCTGGACAGTTTTTTCCGCCTTCATTGAAATGCAGAATGTTCCTTGGCATCTTGTACACATTTCTCATTGATTGGGTCACTTTTCCAGAACTCATCACACATTGCACAAAAGCATTCTGTGTTTTTTTTTTTTTTTTTTTTTTTTTTTTTTTTTCATTGGCACAAAGTGCATTCATCTTTCAAAGTGCATGAATTCTTCTCTCAGACACAATTGTCGACACTATGTACTTGCAGGCCAAATTGTAAGTTTAAGTTATTTTCAAAACTGTTCAACTTCAAGGTCAAAACCTACATAACACAAACTCAATAAGACAGCAATTTACAGTAATACTGTATATATATATATATAAAATGATCTAAAAAAAATCCCATACAAAGATTGCATTGTAGCTGAAGAACTAACAATTTCTTTAGCATCAATTTCATTATCATCTTTATCTTAAGATTAAATGTGTAGTTTAATGTAAACATGGAGAATGTAACATAAATTCAAAACAGTAGAGAGGTCCCTAGTGAAAAAAAATATATATATACTCAAATGTATTTGAAACATTTATTTTGTGCTAAGTATACTACAAATACATTTACATATTTATGTGCTTAATAAAAACACCCTGCAATTGTACTTTTGGATTAAACTGGTCTTCTTTAAGTCCCCTGTGAAGTCAAAATTAAGTATGTGTTCTGAGTTTGTCACACCACAGAAAAATGTGTTAGTCACCCAGCCAAATTTGAATGAAAAAAAAAGCCGGCAAGTACATAAAATAAGCTATCAAAAGTTTGCTAAATTGGATGTGTAATTGTTTTTTAGTTTTTTTGAAATGTTACTAACCAAAATGTGCAATGCTACCTATTGTTAGTGTTTTTCGCTCATTTTGCTTATGACTGATAAAGTGTGGTATGGTGAAAAACCTTTGCTAGATTGTTCTAGAAGAATGACTTGATTTGAGACATGGATTAAGTGTTTCCGGTTTGCTTTTTGAATGTGAAATGAGCTCAAAGTTGGATAGGAGAACTGTGTGAAAAGTTTTGAAAAAGTGACATTTGGGTCACTTAGGTCCTAGCATAATAATAATAATAAACATATAAGGTAGGCCTAAATCTTTTGTAACATTTCTTAAGAATGTTCTCATCTGTTTTCTTAAGATTTAATCTTAAGAAGAATTTTAATTTAAAGAATGATCTTAAAAATGCGACAAAAAGTCAAACAGTGTTCTCTGTTTCTGAGAAATATGCATTTATCTCACTGGTGTTTGTAGGAACATTGGCAGCATTGAATTGTTTGCATGCTTATACAGGAATGACAGCAGATTTCCAGATCTGTTCTGCAGAAACGGCCCTTGCCTCTTCAAGGAATTCCATTGGCATGTTCGTTTATTTCCGTGAATGTATCGATTTCATCCTTCCTGTGTGTGATTATGACATGTTTCCAGAATGTTCACAGCACTAATCCTTTGCTATGTTTCTTAAGGGTGTAACAGCCAAACAAACATTACCCAGGTCAAATTACAGGGTCACTTATGGGCACTTTCAGAGACAGGATATCTGACTCTAAAATAACATCAAAACCATAATAGATCAGATAAAGCTTTATTCCAAATGTCTGGAACCTTTCATCAAATTAGACAAGCTCAAAGCATTTACATTTTTTAAAGCATCTAAAGACATATGTTTTTGCTTTTGAATAATTTACCTACCTTTATTTAGCTACCTTTATTTTATTTTTAATTTCTTTTTTTCTGAATTATGTACTTAATAATAAGGTTTTGTAAGTGGTTGCTAGGGTGTTCTGGGTAGTTGCTAGGTTTCTTACTCTCTGGTATAAAAAGTCCTGCACCCTCATGTCTGATCTTCTGGTATCAGGTCAATTTTATCAACATGAATCTGTGGGGGTTTTTTCACCTGTTTGGTGTAAGTCTCCTCAACAAAACACATAGGCCTATTTTAAGGATAAAAAAAAATAAAAATAAAAAAAAAAATAATAAAACACTATTTAGTAGAGATCGACCTATAACCGGTTTGACTAATATTTCTCTCAATATTTAAGCATTTTTCCATAATCATGTTGTCACAAACTGATCAGAGATGCAAAGGCTGAGGATCCAAATGCAGTTTTTATTGGGGCAATCAGAATCGTAATCCATAAAACAGGCAAATGGTCAAAATACTGGGCAGATAATTCAAACAATAAACAACAGGGCAGAAAACACAGACAAACTAGAAAATCCCCCAAAAAACAGGTAGAAGATCAAAACCATGACACAGTAAACCAGAGAGCCCTCAGACACTACAACTACAAGACTTCACAAATGATTAAAAACAGGTTTATGAGTATACAGGGATAATGAGAAACAGGTGAATGTAATCATGGATAATGAGCCCAGACAATGGGAAATGGGATATGTAGATAGATGTGGTAGGCCAAGGCCAGGGATGGGCAACTTCGACCCTGGAGGGCCACTGTCCTACAGAGTTTAGCTCCAACCCTGAAAAAATCACCTGAACTTTCTAGTAATCCTGAGGACCTCAATTAGCTTGTTCAGGTGTGTTTGATTAGGGTTGAAGCTAAACTCTGTAGGACGGTGGCCCTCCAGGGCCGAAGTTGCCCATCCCTGAGGTAGGCTAACTATCGAGATGTAGGTGGAATGGTCTGAGGAGTGCATTCTGGTGATCATGACACGGGCATCGGTTTTGTAATGTCGAATTCACAATACATTTAAAGGAACACTCCACCCATTTGCATTAAGCTTTGCATTGTTAGAAACCCAGTCATACTATTGAATGGTCGTGCAACACTCTCTCATTTTCCCCTGAGACAGGAGAAATCCGTATTTACCTCTTACACTTCCTCCCTCAATGACGCAAAATGACGATTTTTGGATTTTTGGTCGGAGGAAGTGTAAGAGGGGGGGATTTCTGTTGAGACTACAGGCACTAGTTCCCACCCTTTCAAACCCGCCCATAGGGGGTTGGACCTAATGCGCTAACAGACCTATCACAGATCAGTATTTATTTGGAAGCTAAGCTAGCAGGCTCTTGTTCTGTGGAGAATTCCCGCTCCTCCGTGAAAGATATGAAACCGATGCGTCTCAGTTATGACGCGACCGGCCTCGCGCCGTTCTCCGCCTCGTCCTGCTCGCCACAGTAAAACATGATGAATGGCCACTGTAGAACGCAAAAGCCGAATCCCGAACATTTTGGGCGATCCCGAAATCCCTGGCAAACTCGTCACGGAGACTCACTAATAGCCTAACCTTGTTGTTTTCAACTGCGCTCTCTTACCGGTAGGCGTGGCTTGGGAGTGGCCTCCTATAGGGCAGCGAAGCAAGTGCATTCTGGGAGTTGTTGTCTTTCATCCACATAATACATTATACATATATAATACATTTTCTGGCTTTTCTCAGTCTAGAAAGCTCCAAATTCTAAAATTTCTTCACATTTCTTCTACATAAATGACCTTTTGACCTCATATTTGACCTAAATGACCTCATATTTTAAATACACATTCATCTTTCCAGCGGTGAAGTGTCCCTTTAAGGCTGCAACTCACATTCAGACTTTTCACATGCTCTCACGCCACACATCCATTTTCTCACGCAGAGAAAAATTGCGAAGAGGACACAGACCGTGACAGACAAGACACTGCAGGTTACTTTATGAATCCTCACCTCTCAGATTCTGTCAATTTTATTACGAAATTCAAACAATAAATACCATTTTGGCACTTGTAAACGTGACCTGACAGATTGCTGTAGTCCCTCAGTTCAAGCGGCATGTGAACCGTTCATGCCCAGTGGTTCTCAAACTTTTTTGGTCGCGCCCCCCTTTAAACCTTTAAAAAATCTGGCGCCCCCCCTCCCAAAATTTTTTTAATATATATTTAAATATATATATATATATATATATATATATAGGCGGAAAGTTTTTTTACAATGAAAAACGTGCAATGATAAACTTACAAGTGTCTTTGATTTAGGAAATTACTGAAGGCCTGCTTTCTGTATTTCTCCTTGAAAAATTCAAAATAAAAAATTACAAAATAAAATATAAACGTGCAATGAAAAACAGGAATAGTTTTAATTTGTCATGTCATTGAATCAACAGTAAGAGAGAATAATAAACCAGAACTTTAACTTTTAATTTATAATTAAAATGTAATATATAGTAGCTTTGGAGAGTGCCTCACGAGCTCAGCTTCTGGTTGGTCTTCTCACCAGAGCGCGCACAGCAGCGGAGTGCCGCGTTCACAATAGCAGCTCATGATTCGGTCCGCTGAAGAGTTTTTTTTTTTTTGGTGAGCAACTTCTATGTTGGGCTTGTTCCAACGGTCTGAAGAAGAACGATTCAGTGTAATTGCCGTTCGTTGCCGCTCTATAAAAGAAGAGCGTTATCACTACCGCTTACGGCTGTATTATTTATTTTTTTTGCTGATCTCCTGCGCCCCCCCTGCAGTAACCTTGCGCCCCACACTTTGAGAACCACTGCCTTAGCCTACTCTTTAGTAATAAACATGAATGAAACAATAGGTTGGTTGAAAGATACAGTACAACTTACCGAAATGTATAGGCCTATGCTTAAATAATGTTGATCAAGCAGTGTTTTTCAACTGCGGAAAGAGGTCAATAAAACAGTGGAGAACAATGTCACATAACGTTTACCTCAGGAAATTTACCTCAGGAAAGACAATTAATTGCCATAGCACGTTAATTGGTTAAAAAAATTTGCTACAGAGAGGAGTATTTTGCTAAATCTGTGCACTATATTACATATTTATTATATTTTTCCTAGGAGGAGGGTTTCTGAAAGCATGCTGCACTGCTAACAGCAACTCTACCATATTTAAATGTTGAGCCGCGGCTCATTGGCTGCTGATGCAACAACAACCAATCAGCTGTGCAATTGATAATGATGTGATCACTACCAAATGAGTTAAGGACCAATCAGCCTGCACCATCTAGAGTTTCATGCCAGAACTTGGTATTGCCTTCAAAAATATTTATTTTTAATATCTCTGACTGACTGGGTCATTTTATGACATGGCACCATTGTTATTTTTAAATGACCAAAAAAAGTTAAATAAGATTAAACTTCTATTATTTGGACAAAGATTAAAATACTTTAAGTGCTAAAAAAAAAAATCTTGTCATTCCTTATAGTAATTATTTTAAATAGTCATTTTAATATATTTTTATGAACATGTCTTCAACTATGAATTCACAAAGGTAACAAGAATTATATTTTAGTTTACTGTAATTTGACATAAAATCAATGCATTTTTTAACAATAAAATCATCTATTTTTAGAGAGATAATTCAATGCATATATGTAGGCCTATATATAAAATGTAACATTTTCAATAACCAGTTCTTGCCTTTACTCAAAAAGATCTATATCTAATCTATATCAATCTCTCCGTGTGTGTGTGTGTGTGTGTGTGTGTGTGTGTGTGTGTGTGTGTGTGTTGAAATGGCACTGTAGGTTGTATCTATTGTGCTCCACTAGAGGGCAAACTTAATCCAGTGTTTGGAGCAGTGGGATAACACAGGGTTGTTCCATAAAAGATGCTAAGAAAAGCGGGGGTTAAACTCCAAAACCCGACTTGAATAAACCTAACAAATAAGTTGGGGCTAAAGCGGTTTCATAAAAGGTAATTAAAGTTCACGCAATCCCACTAATTTGATCCAGGTTTATCTAGTCTAAATAACTGCATGTGCACGCGTTTCTGAAGCAGCCCTAGAGGTCGATCATAGATCAAATCGATCCACCATCAAACAGCGTATATTTTGTTTGAGACATGGTGTTTGCAAAACTTACATTTCACAGGAATATTCTCCATCTGTAAATCTTAGAAAGTCGTGCAAATATTTCCATTTTGCTGCTAAACTTCACATTGAACGAGCGCTGCTGCGCGCATGCGCGCCAAATAGTAGCGCAATAATTCTGACCAATATATAAATTTTGCTTGGAAAATTAATAGGCTATGCGATATTTTATGACACCAGAAATATCTTCTAATTATAATCATTTATCTTTAGGATGTTGGATAAGTTGCAGTGAACTTATAGCTCATTACACTCATATATTTTATACAAAAAAAAAAAAAAATTCACAAGTAATTCAGGGAAGATTTTTTTAAGAAACCAAATATAATAAAGATACAAAATATAGTTTTGAGTTTAGGACCTAAGCTACTTAACAAAGATGACTTATGCTTATTTAGAATGCTGAAAATTACAGCTTTTAAAGCAATAATTGTTTTTTTGACAACATTAACAAACATTTCACATACAATTTAACACGTTTGTAGGTCTATATTGTCTCATTTATCATTGTAGCCTTATATAAGTTGATGTTCTTTACTGTATATTTATTTTTGGACTGACAATGGTTAATAAAGTCAAATAATGGTATGAGAGAGTGTCAGTCATTGTGTTCCTATTGGTCAGTGTTAGAGGATCTGTGTAACAACTGAGGCTTAGCCTGACAGTTAGCCTGCCCTGGACCAGGCTAGTTTCCCAGCATAAGTTGCCAGAGTAACTGAGTTCGAACTATTTTAAGTTTGCTTTATGAAACAGAATCATCTGACAATGAGTCTGACTAGCCAAAATAAGGCTGGCTTGTATTCTAATCTTGTTTTATGGAACAACCCTCTGAACTATTTGCCGTCGGATTCCGTTCCCCCTATGTTTCTTACACAGTGAGGTCACAGTGAAACAAATTACTATCCTCAATAGCCTAGTTAGTCCCCTGACAATATATATTTTTTTTAGCTTTGGGCGATCCGAGTTCAAGTCCCGGGTCGTCGAACTCTCTTGATAGTATACTGTCCTATCATGATAAAAGGCAGAAAAAAATGTCTTTAAACTGATGCAAGTTAAGCTCCATCCACAGACTATATTTTGCATATTTTATATGAATAAGCATATTTTAAGCCGATACATCAACATCTCTCATCATTGGGCTGGGGGAACAGATTTCGACAGCTGAACTCTCTGCCGTCGGATTCCGTTCCCCCTATGTGTCTTACACAATGAGGTTCAGATATTTCTCACATTGCAGCAAATTACTAGCCTCAATAGCCTAGTGGTCAGTGCCCTGAAAATATGTTTTTTTGTTTTTTTTTGGCCGACCCGAATTCAAGTCCCGGGTCGTCGAACTTTATTGATACTATACTTTTCTATCATGATAAAAGGCAGAAAAAAAAATCTTTAAACTGATGCAAGTTAAATTCCATCCACACACAAAATAGAATCAGCATTTTTTAAGTCATTACATCAACACCTCTCATAATGGGAGTGGGGGAACGGATTCCGACAGCTGTTTTTTTGCCGTCGGATTCTGTTCCCCCTATGTTTCTTACACAATGAGGTTCTAATATTTATCACATTGCAGCAAATTACTATCCTCAATAGCATAGTGGTTTGTCCATTAGTATATTTAAATAGTATATTTAAATATACTGTATTTAACAGGTACTATAGGTAAGCTATGTTAACCTCCCTGAAAATGATACATTCTCTAAATTGATAGATAAATCTCTTTAAACAAGAAGCTGCTAATCATGGACACAACATGTCAAGTTGAGATTTGAATATGTGACAGAGATAGTGGTTATTGTATAATGAGTGGTAAGGTAGTGGTTCAGGTTGCAAAACGTATCTTTATTTATAAAGATGCAGTAGTGTGAAAACTTCTCTTTCGCGGCGCACACAAGCGCATGCGTGGAAGCAACTAAAGGATCAATCTGCTATAGGCTCTTAACATTTTAAGCAACAGAACAACACCATTATGTTCTACTACACTTATTATAAGTTTATTAGTCCTGTGAAGTTTTTTAACCCTTCATTACCATCCTAGTACTACAACAGTATCAATAAAAAATCTATGTCTATTCCTTTAAGTGGTAAAGTACCCCCCAGTACCCCCTGTAATTCGAACTATGCTGTCAACCCTTATCAACAATTCACAAAAATGCCAGTTCTCAGCTTACTCTGAAAGAATGAATTAAAACTAAACTGAGTTCCTTTCCCATTTGAAATTTGTACATTGCAAAGTAAGACCCAATGTCTAGCATTCAAGGGATTTGTGAAGCGTGTCTTTTCATGAAAGCAACATATTTTGGCCCATATAAACTCATGTTTATTTGATCATAATTAAATGACAAAAAAAACAACTGTTTTTATCCTGAAAACAGCTGAGCAAACTTTTACAATGTTTACATTTGAAAATAATAATAAAAACATTACATGGAATTACATGCAGAAAATGCCCTCTTTTCCCTCCCAGAAGACAGCATGAAAAATAGAAATTCATTCCCTTTAAAAAAAAAACCTACTTTTAAATGATTAAATGTATTTTAAGAATTATATTCTTGAGGAATAGTGCAAAATCAAACTTATCTTTAAATGAACCTACACCCTAAATCGAGAGTGTGCTGTAATTGCAAATATTATAAGATACTAATATGCTGTTTAATTTGTTACAGCATGCCTTGCTGAACTCTCACATGTGGTTGATATATGATTAAAGGATCTACAGGAAAAGTCTTAATATTTTTCCCATAATAATGAGGCCTGTTGCTTGTAGCAGATGCGATTCAATCTTTGATGCACTTGAAGATGCAGCCGCTGTAGCAAGAGCTGTAATAGAAAGATTAGCAGATCAGATCAAAAATACCTTTTTTGCTTCATTCAAGTCAAAATGAGAAAAAAGTGAGGGTTTTGTATCTTGACCCTATCATAATAACATGACAGAAGAATGTCTATTGAGTAATAATGCTTACTGGAACCATTGACGGAAATTGTCTGAGAAATGATGTTCAATGGATTGACATTTCCTGGTTCTGCTGCTGTCAGGGTGTCTGCAATCTCTTTTCTGGATGGTAAAGATTGGTTGAAGCTGAAAACTAGTTGTGTTCTCCTGATGAAATATATTAAAAGGATGTAATAGGGGAATCCATTTTGCAAGCACATATAATTAAAAGTTCAATGTTCATGCTCAACACACACACACACACACACACACTTACCTATCTTTGACAACAAATTTCCAAAATCTAACACTGGGTTTGTAGACAGTTTCAAGCTGGAACAAATAACAAACAATAAGGAATATCCAAAGTTAAAGTGTTAGTCATTTTCTCCTCTGTTAGAGTGTTTTACAATTGCTAGATCAATCCCATAGAAATGTTTTCCTGTTGTGATATTTCCCACAATTAAACGATAATTTAAGAATGACTCTCTCTACTGTTCAGAATACACTGCAGTTTATGTTGCATTACAGTACAAAATTATTCCTAAGTTTCATAGATTTTTGGTGGTGTTTGTGTCTGAGTGAGAAAATAATCAATGTATTCTGAAATATGCTGTTATTGAATGCATTTTAGAGCCAAATCAATGACAAATGATCCACAGTTTAGCCCACATAAACTGCTGTTGTGCTCAATGTGTGTAGAGTTTTGACAAAGTGATTTAAGTATTGAGAAATGTGTCCTAGTGATTATTTAAAAAAAGCTACAGGTTTAAAATCAAGACATTTATCATCAGAGAGGCTCCAGTTGCTTCAACTCACCTGATCCTTCACAAGCTTAGACCTATTCTTGAACTCCTGAGACTCTGAATTGTTGAGAGCATCTGTAAATGTGTCAAAAGAGTGAAACTCCAGATCTGTTAGTAGCTCAGGTACTATTTTTGCAGTAGTTGTAGGCACTTTAGTTGTGGTGGGTGTAGTGGGTCCAGTTGTAGTTGTTGTGACTCCAGTGTTAGTGATGGATGATGGAGCAAGAGTTGATGTGGCTGTTGAGGATATTGTTGTAAGTGTTGTGGATGTTTCGACTGTACTTGCAGAAGCTGGTGAAAAGGAGCCGGCTGAAATCAAGGTAGAAGCTGTTGGTGGTGATGCTGTTGTGGTAAGTGTTGCACTAGTTGTGGATGTTGTGGTTGGTGTTGTGGATGATTGAGTTGCATGAAAAGCAGATGAAGAAGGAGTGGCTGAAGTAAATGAGCTAGTGGATGACGCAGCAAGAGTCGATGTGGCTTTTGTTGTGGATGTTTTGCTGTTGAAAGTACCTGTTGGTGTTGTGGATGATCCAGTTGTACTATGAAAGGCTGAAGAAGGATAGAGCCCTGCATTTCAGCCCGAGCCCGACGGGCCCCGACTTTTTTACGCCCCTAGGGCCGGGCTTCGGGCCAATTTTCACGTCATAGTTCACATGCGGGCCGGGCCTCGGGCCTTTTTTGGGTTATCCTTCTTTTTATATTTTTAGACATTAATTAAAAAAATATGAGAAGTTGACGTCGACGATAGAAGACCAAACATAGAAAGACATTTAATAACCTCATAACTTTCATAATCTTACACTGACATATGATTGACATGACAGTCTCACGCACGCAAGCACGCGCACACACAGAAGGTTTCCCGTCAGCGCAACCAACGATTCACCTCACGTGCAAATAATGGAGAATATTAAGAGAAAAATCGCAGAGTGATAGAAGAGAGGACTGGGTTAAAATCTCCCACTGTGGATGCTATTCTTTTTCTCCACGATGCTCTGTAAGAGACTGTTCTAACTTTTCGTTTGATTGGACTTTATTTTCGTTTAACTGTTGGAAACTACTGGAAAAAAGAATGGCCATGTTCTGTGGTGCATTTTTGAGGTAAGATAACCTGCAAGTTTGTTTTTTATTTTTTTTATTTAATTTGCTCTATTGCTCATTTCGTTTGCGAGCGCTGTTGCGAGCAGCCTGAGTATTTTTAAAAAAAATTACTCACTGTGGTTTAATAAATAAACATTAAACTAACTGTCTGTGATATGCTTGAAGTGTTTTATATCTGGATTTTATTGTAGCCAAGTAAAGTAGGGTAGAGTGGGGGAAAACGCCCCCCTTAAGGAAAATGTGACATTACAGTGAAACAAAACATAAATGTGACTAGAATTGCCATCCCGGTTTTGAGTGACTATGGCAGGAGTTATTCACCAAATATTAAAATTGCTCAGCCTTCATAATTAATTAGTATTTTCACTGAAAATATTTTTGTACAAAGGGGGCGTTTTGCCCCAGCGGTGGGGTAAAACGCCCATCAAGGTGGGGTAAAATGCCCCCTTTCTTACAAACCAGTTTGCTTCATAGATAAACAGCAAAATTAACAGACAATAGTTTTTAATCTCTAAAGGTAAAAGGCAAGTAATGTATCAACATGTATATATATTAATATTTATTTCAGCAATGTCCAAAATAGCCAAATTTAACTACCTTCCATCAGTAAGCTAACTTTGCTAACAAGCTAGCTAGTTAATGCTCACTTGAGGTAATTTTTTCATGTTTTGTTCAAATATTTTGATTTTACCACCTAGTTATACTGCATTAAGTGTAAAACAAAGGATTTGATAGACAGAAATATTTTATTATAGTAATTATGATAGAGAAACTATGCCCCCGGGGGGGGGCGTTTTACCCCTCAGCGTAGGGGGCGTTTTACCCCACAAGCTATGAGTTTTTAAAAAAATGTTTAATTTTTAAAATATAATTATATTCCTTATAAATAATATATGATCTCAAACTACAGACTTCACTATTCATCTATCATACATCACTGCGATATCCTGCAGAACAATATTCTCTTAAACACTTATTTACTAATATCTGAAAATTATAGCATTTACCATGTAATCCTCTTCTCTTCAAATGTGTCGCTGGTGTCAGCTTCTCCATAGAGATTTGTATATCCCCGTTATCAACGTAGTGCATAGCAACAGTAAAAACCTATATTGACTACTTTTAGTGGTTATTTTGGGAAAAACAGGTGGGGGGCGTTTTACCCCAGGGGGGCGTTTTCCCCCCACTCTACCCTATTAGCGTTGATTTGAGAGGCTAAATTGATCAAACATGTTTTACTCGCTGTTGGCTCGGCTGCTTTGGTCGTAATTTTTAGCGCAATTTTCCACCGGACAAAATTGCGATTGTTAACTCATGATTTCTGTTCTGTCTGTGCGCACCAATCTTGCACTTCTATCTACTCCTCAACCAGACCACCTAGAGACTTCGGGTTTTCGGCATTATGTTAAGGAAGGTCTAATCTTGGGAACGCACAAAAAAAATCCAGGAAAAGATTTACTATCTTAGTGTTGTGATCCCATGACGTCAGAAAATTGCGCTAAAACACTCACTGAGTTTTTATTACTTTTTTTTTTTTTTTTAAATGCTCCAAACATTTGTCTAAATTAACTTAATAAAGAAATGAAAAGAAAAGAAACCTAACTAACAAAACGGACATATTTTAATGGCTGCAAATAGGGCAGGCTGCCGCTGTAAAAAAAAAAAAAAAAAAAAAAAAACCGGGCTCGGGTCGGACTCGGGCTGATAATTCTGATGAGCTGTCGGACACGGGTCGGGCTAGGGCCTGAGCGTCTCGGGCCAGGGCCGGGCTCGGGCCTAGATTTGAGGCCCGTGCAGGGCTCTAAAGAAGGAGAGGCTGAAGCAGGCAATGTTGCTGTAGATGCTGTTGAACTGAATGCACTAGTGGTGAATGGTCCAGGAACAGTTATTGGTACTACTATTGGAAATTCTGATATTAGAAAAAATTATAAAGTTAGATTGAACCTCATGCCAACACCGACGTCTGACAAAGAAATGTCATTGTATCATGTTGAATGAATTTTCAGTTCAGATAAACTAGGTTTATTTTGTACATGACTTTTTCTGTAAGATTGAACACATTTAAAACAAGATTTATTTTTTATTTTTTTCAGGTGTTACCAGACCTACCTGAATCATTAACAGTGACAGAAGCAGAACTTATGTTCATGTTTTTTAAATCCAATAAATCTCATCAGCTGACGGCACATCTCCTTCAAAAACGAGCTCTAAGTCTGTAACAATTGACCCAGCTCTGGAATGAAATTCAGAAACAGTATTATACTGTGTTCCTTTATAATTTGACAATATGGCCACAGTATATTTACTCTTGCTTTGTCCCAGTTTCATGCATGAACACACACACACACACACGCGCATTCTTTAAATATTATAAATATTATATACTTACCTGAAGCCTAAGACGTGAGCTCTTATGAAGGAAGGATTCTTCAATTTGTAGATTGTCTCAAGCTGTAACGAATAACAGACAGTTACAATAAACACCTGTAATTTGGTATGATTTGGCTCGTGAGTTGATGAAAAACTTAAAATGCAAAATAAATATAAATAGCTGTATAGTTACAGTTTCTTCCAATTGCTAACACACTAAAATGACACGCACAGCACAGTTATTTAAACTGACACGCAGAGAGCAAAACCTCTTCTCAAGTCTCCAAAAGTCTAAACACACTTTCTGCTTTACACACATTTTGCAATTCAAAATGGCACTTTTTAAACGCGCTGAACACGGTTCTCTGCATAGACACAACAATCTGACATAAAGTCACATGTTTGCCATTTCAAAACACTGCTGTTCAAAATGACACTCCATGAGCTGATTGGCCGACACATGTGTCACCTGACCAAACACCTCAATGGTTAATCGTTAACACTTCAACATTTTTCAGTTTACTGTTTTTTGTGAGCATATTTTTGTTCAGTCCAATGTAAATATATCTGCAGTGCATATGTTGCACTGACTTGTTTGGTGAAAAATAAAAATGTTTCAACAGCATGCGTGTGTATCTGCAAATATTTCTGTGCACGTGAACAATCTGAAGAATTTTCTACAATTTGAACTATTTTAGTATTATGGCAGAGCATACTAAAGATGAGAGTGCTTTTCATTATGCTCAACAGTGTGTAGTTGGTTAGACAAAAAAACATTTTGTGCAAAAGTTTGATTTTGATAACGGTTTGGGTGTGTGGTTTTGTGAATTGTGTTGCGTATTTTGATAAAACCAGCCTAGTTTGCAAAATTGTGTGTTAGCAATTGGAAAAAACTGTAATCAAAATCAAACTGAAATCACGATATATCAAATCAAAAGCTGTCGCTGTTTTCAGGGTCTTGAGTCAGGAAATGCTTCCGACAAACTCTCTGTATATACTGTGAGTTTAAATTAATACGTGTTTTTGGAAGGCAATATGCAATTTCTCACATTTTTGAGTGCAGAAGTTTACAGCATTTCACCAGTAAAATGCACCGCAAAAATAAAAGCTTGAGGATTTAAAATGGGTTTGGATGTTTGAAAGTGAAGATATTAGTGAAATATTAGTTTGTTTTATTCATATTTTTATTTTAATATAACTATTTAAGATGTTTATTTTGAAGTGCAATTATAATCATTGTTAAAATAATAATTATTATTCCGTTTGATTGGGCTCCTATAACTCCAGTATGCATGTAATGTGGACTGTAATTTGGACACGAGAGGTTTGAGTTCACTCGCAAGTCTTGTTACAAAAACTACGCCAAGGCATTTTTTTACAACCAAATAAAACAGTAATTGAAAATTTTTTTTTTTTTAAATATACAGTCAGGTCCATAAATATTGGGACATCGACACAATTCTAATCTTTTTGGCTCTATACACCACCACAATGGATTTGAAATGAAACGAACAATATGTGCTTTAACTGCAGACTTTCAGCTTTAATTTGAGGGTATTTACATCCAAATCAGGTGAACGGTGTAGGAATTACAACAGTTTGTATATGTGCCTCCCACTTTTTAAGGGACCAAAAGTAATGGGACAGATTAACAATCATAAATCAAACTTTCACTTTTTTATACTTGGTTGCAAATCCTTTGCAGTCAATTACAGCCTGAAGTCTGGAACGCATAGACATCACTAGACGCTGGGTTTCATCCCTGGTGATGCTCTGCCAGGCCTCTACTGCAACTGTCTTCAGTTCCTGCTTGTTCTTGGGGCATTTTCCCTTCAGTTTTGTCTTCAGCAAGTGAAATGCATGCTCAATCGGATTCAGGTCAGGTGATTGACTTGGCCATTGCATAACATTCCACTTCTTTCCCTTAAAAAACTCTTTGGTTGCTTTCGCAGTATGCTTCGGGTCATTGTCCATCTGCAATATGAAGCGCCGTCCAATGAGTTCTGAAGCATTTGGCTGAATATGAGCAGATAATATTGCCCGAAACACTTCAGAATTCATCCTGCTGTTTTTGTCAGCAGTCTCATCATCAATAAATACAAGAGAACCAGTTCCATTGGCAGCCATTCATGCCCACGCCATGACACTACCACTACCATGCTTCACTGATGAGGTGGTATGCTTTGGATCATGAGCAGTTCCTTTCCTTCTCCATACTCTTCTCTTCCCATCACTCTGGTACAAGTGGATCTTTGTCTCATCTGTCCATAGGATGTTGTTCTAGAACTGTGAAGGCTTTTTAGATGTTGTTTGGCAAACTCTAATCTGGCGTTCCTGTTTTTGAGGCTCACCAATGGTTTTCATCTTGTGGTGAACCCTCTGTATTCACTCTGGTGAAGTCTTCTCTTGATTGTTGACTTTGACACACACACACCTACCTCCTGGAGAGTGTTCTTGATCTGGCCAAATGTTGTGAAGAAAAGCATGTTGTGACCAAATGCTTCAGAACTCATTGGACGGCACTTCATATTGCAGATGGACAATGACCCGAAGCATACTGCGAAAGCAACCAAAGAGTTTTTTAAGGGAAAGAAGTGGAATGTTATGCAATGGCCAAGTCAATCACCTGACCTGAATCCGACTGAGCATGCATTTCACTTGCTGAAGACAAAACTGAAGGGAAAATGCCCCAAGAACAAGCAGGAACTGAAGACAGTTGCAGTAGAGGCCTGGCAGAGCATCACCAGGGATGAAACCCAGCGTCTAGTGATGTCTATGCGTTCCAGACTTCAGGCTGTAATTGACTGCAAAGGATTTGCAACCAAGTATTAAAAAGTGAAAGTTTGATTTATGATTGTTAATCTGTCCCATTACTTTTGGTCCCTTAAAAAGTGGGAGGCACATATACAAACTGTTGTAATTCCTACACCGTTCACCTGATTTGGATGTAAATACCCTCAAATTAAAGCTGAAAGTCTGCAGTTAAAGCACATCTTGTTCGTTTCATTTCAAATCCATTGTGGTGGTGTATAGAGCCAAAAAGATTAGAATTGTGTCGGTGTCCCAATATTTTTGGACCTGACTGTATTTTATCTGATTACCTGCGTGTCATGTGACTATTAACCAACATCAGAGAACCATGAAAATAGGAATGTGCCTTTATTTTATTAAAATCTTAGGATGTAGCCTATCAAGTAAAGTTTAAGGGGTTCAGCTAAGTTTGAGACTCCCTGATGTAAGCTGTTGTTATAGTGAATCAGTTAAGTGGGTTTAAACTCACATTGTCTTTAACATGCTTAGCCCTGTCCTTGAAAGCCTGAGAGGATGAGTCGTTGAGTTCAGGTATAAATGTCTCTGAACAGCGGATCTCAAGCAGTGCATTGGCTGTGAAAGGAGACATTGTTGCTGTTTCTGTAGCTTCTGGTGTTGTGGAGGATGGTTCAGCAAGAGAGGTTGATGACGGGGATGATGCCGAGTCTGTCATTGTGGACTGAGTTGCTGGAAAAATGATGTAAATTTGACATACAAGTGAATCAAAGATTTTTTTTTTTTTTATGATAATTTTTATCTCAATTATTGTAAAGTTGATTCACCTACCAATCAAAATATAGAAAATAATAAAAGCTTTTCTCTCCATCTTGGAAAGCGTCCAGCGAGTCTGCAACGTGAGTCACTGAAGAGTTAATGAATGTGTAAACTTTATTAGTATAACCAGCTATAGTTTTATAATGCTTCTGGAATATTTTTGAGAAAAACAAAACAATCCGGAAAGACGAGGCGAGAGATGGCAACATCTGTTCAAATAAACCTAATATACAAGTAAGCTAATGTTAACATAAACAAAGTTTTACTTTTACTACTCTATAATTTACTCCAACACACATTTGACATCTTACTTCTGTTTATCCATTAGATATCACAAAATTCTAATCAAATTCTAACTGATTATTATTAACTACAATATTTTTCTATTATGACACTCTTATTATTAATATTTATTTGCGTTTAGCTACATTATTTTCCTTTGATAGTAACACCAGAATTTAAATGGATGCCCCTGACTGGAAATTGGTTCCCCCATAGAAAGAGCATTTCCCAATTAAGATATATAAAGAAAAGTAATATAAAAGTTTTATTGAGCTAGACAGTTGTCACATAGGGCTTTACAATATAAACCATAAAGATTACTGGTAAACAAAATAATGTAACTGCAATTTTTTTTGTAACTGAAGAAGTTTTACAATTACAAAACTTAAAAATTATTTCATTTAATTTAATTGGACACATACTGCTATGTCTGACAAAGACAAAACCAGGCATCCAATATAAATGTTTTCCTGTTGTGATATTTCCCACAATTAAACGATAATTTAATATATAAACATAATTAACACAATCATCTTTAGTGAAATAAAATGTTCTTACCAATCTTTAAGCAGAGATATATTACTGAACACGTTGATTGTAATTTTGCTGTTGCCTCTTAAGTCTGCAGGTTCTGCCTCTTATACCTGTGGCGATACTGCCTTTTAAAAGCACAAAATGACGTCCGGACGTTTTTTCCGCTTTCATTAAAATACAGAGTGTTCCTTGACATCTTGTACACATTTCTCATTAACTGGGTCACTTTTTCAGAACTCATCACACATTGCACAAAATCATTCTGTGAGGTTTTTTCTTTCTTTCTTTTTCTTTTTTCTTTTTTGCATTTGCACAAAGTGCATTCATCTTTCAAAGTGCATACATTTTTCTCTCTGACACAATCGTCGACACTACTTGCAGGCCAAATTGTATGTTTAAGTTATTTTCAAAACTGTTCAACTTCAAGGTCAAAACCTACATAACACAAACTCGATAAGACAGCAATTTGCTACATTTTACAATAATACTGTGTATATATAATCTGCATCATTTATCCTTTTGATCTTTCATTCAAAAAATTGGCAAAATCCTAACCTTTCATTTAAGTAAAATAATTGAAAGTGGGGGGGAAATCACATTATAAAATAAATGTTTTTCTCCAAAACACGTTGGCCACAATTATTCATACCCTTTTATTAAATGCCTTTTTGCAATCTCCTTTTGCCAAGATACCAGCTCTGCGTCTTCTCCTATAATGCCTGATGAGTTTGGAGAACACCTGACAAGAGATCAGAGACCATTCCTCCATACAGAATCTCTCCAGATCCTTCAGATTCCCAGATCCATGTTGGTGCTTCTTCTCTTCAGTTCACTCCACTCATCAGGTCAGGGAACTGGGACGGTCATAGCAGAAGCTTCATTTTGTGTTCCCAAACACATTTTTGTGTTGATTTTGATGTTTGTTTTGGACCGTTGTCCTGATGGAAGATCCAACCACGGCCCATTATAAGATTTCTAGCAGAAGGCGTCAGGTTTTTGATTTTTTATCTGCTGATATTTGATAGAATCCACAATGTATTTGAATAAGAAGTCCAGGACCTCCAGCAGAAAAATATGCCCACAACATATAAGATCCAGTGGTATATTAAATTGTATACATGGGGTACTTTTTATCCTTGTGTGCACCAAACCCATCTAGCGTTTTTGCTGCCAAAAAGCTCTTTTTTTAGTCTCATCTGACCACAGAAGCCTGTGTTGTTTGAAGATCCAGTCGTGTCTGACCACTGAATATGCTGGAGTTTGTTTCTGGAGGAGCGAGGAGGATTTTTCTTCAAAACCTCCCAAACAACATGTGGGGATGTAGGGGTTGTTTGATTTTTTTTTAATAGGCTTTCTGACCCCAAGACTCAAGTAATCTCTGCAATTCTCCATCTGTGATCCTTGAAGAGTCTTTGGCCACTCAAACTCTCCTCCTCACCGTCCATTAAGACAATATAGACACACGTCCTCTTCCTGGCAGATTCGTAACATCTTTAGTTGATTATAACTTCTTAATTATTGCCCTGTTCATAAAAAAATTCTAGGGGTGCCAATAATTGTGGCCAACGTGTTTTGGAGAAAAATATTTATTTTATAATGTGATTTACCCCCAATTTCAAATCTTTTACTTCAATAAAAGGTTAGATTTTTGCCAATTTTTTGAATGAAAGATCAAAAGGATAAACGATGCAGATTTATTTTTTACAGCCATTTTTGTTCATATTTACCAAGGGTATGATTAATTCTGGGCACGACTGTATATATATTGAAATGATCTAAAAAAAAATCCCATACAAAGATTGCATTGTAGCTGAAGAACTAACAATTTCTTTCGCATCAATTTCATTATCATCTTTATCTTAAGAATAAATTTGTAGTTTAATGTTAACATGGAGAATGTAACTTGAATTCAATACAGTAGAGAGGTCCTTAGTGGAAAAATAAATAAATAAATATATATATATATATATATATATATATATATATATATATATATATATATATATATATATATATATATATACTCAAATGTATTTGAAAAACATTTATTTAAACATATTCATGTGTTTAATAAAAATACCCTGCAATTGTACTTTTGGTATATTAAACTGGTCTTCTTAAAGTCTGCTAAATTGGATGTGTAATTTTTATTTTATTTTTATTTTATTTATTTAAGAAATGTTACTAACCAAAATGTGCAATGCTACCTATTGTTAGTGTTTTTTAGCTCATTTGCTTATGACTGATAAAGTGTGGTATGGTGAAAAACCTTTGCTAGATTGTTCTAGAAGAATGACTTGATTCGAGACATGAATGAAGTGTTTTCAGTTTGCTTTTTGAATGTGAAATGAGCTCAAAGTTTGATAAGAGAACTGTGTGAAGAGTTTTGAAAAAGTGACTTTTGGGTCACTTGGGTCCTAGCTACTTAAATAATAATAATAATAATAAACATAAGGTAAATCTTTTGTAACATTTCTTAAGAATGTTCTTATCTGTTTTCTTAAGATTTAATCTTAAGAAGAATTTTAATTTAAAGAATGATCTTAAAAATGCTACAAAAAGTCAAACAGTGTTCTCTGTTTCTGAGAAATATGCATTTCTCTCACTGGTGTTTGTAGGTACATTGGCAGCACTGAACTGTTCACATGCTTCTGTACAGAAAGGACAACATGTTCCTAGATCTGTTCTGCAGAAACGGCCCTTGCCTCTTCAAGGAATTCCATCATTTATTTCCGTGAATGAATCATTTTCATCCTTCCTGTGTGTGATTATGACATGTATCCAGAATGTTCACAGCACTAATCATTTGCTTTGTTTCTTAAAGGGATACTCCACTTTTTTTGGAA
Organism: Rutilus rutilus; assembly: GCA_021464565.1. Taxonomy (NCBI): domain Eukaryota; kingdom Metazoa; phylum Chordata; class Actinopteri; order Cypriniformes; family Leuciscidae; genus Rutilus; species Rutilus rutilus. The sequence goes on from JAJAQA010000013.1 coordinate 4,968,346, forward strand.
ATAGGCTCATTTTACAACTCCCCCAGAGTTAAACAGGTGAGTTTTACCGTTTTCGAATCCATTCAGCCGAGTTTCTGATATTTAGAAGAATATCAGTAACCAGACAGTTTCTGGTCTCATTGACTTCCATAGTATTTTTTTTTTTTCTACTATGGAAGTCTTCCTGAAGGTTGAGGAGCTCAGGGTGGAAGCTGGAGGAGCTGAACACGCAGCGCTTGGGCTTTGGTCCTATAGGATGTTAAAGGTTCCTCTTTTTTTTCTTTTCTTTTTTTTTATGATGATGTCCCAGTGTGATCACACCTCAGTCCAATAGATGGCGGTAATGCACAATGATTGCAAGCTGCCAATAAAATTTACAGAAGAAGAAGAATGTTCCTCAACAGTTTTTCAGCATAGGAGCAGCAACCACAGCTGCAAAAAAAGGCCTCTCCCAGCACCAGATTCAAACGCTTGGTCGCTGGTCATCAGAAGCTTTCAAGAATTACATCTGATCCAACCGCTTCCACATCAAAGAAGCTCAACAAACACTTATCAGCTAACTCCAGCTCCAGCTCGTTCTCCCACTCAAACCCACAAGCCATCTGTTAGGGGTTAACAGTTTAGGACCCAAGGACCAGATGTTTGAAAAGAAGACCCGGAGTCAGAATTATAAAATATTGAAGAAAAGTTTTACTGAATATAGTTTGCAGTTTCATCAGCAGAAGTCAGCTTCATGACTCACACAGGAGTTCGTAGGCCGCCCCGCTTACAGTAACAAAGATCACAGCAGTTATACCATTTCCAAGGTCTAAGCTACGCCATTGCTTACAGGCTGAATGATTCTTATTGGCCAAGAAATTGATAAACATAGTAATTTTCCACACATATACAGATAGACAGAAGCATATCTCCATAGATTATGCCGCTGACACTCGGACCCTGAAGTTAGGCACGTCATGACCTTCCAGGTCACAGATTTGGGTTGCTGGGTGCCAGCATGTCCCGAACAACAACTCAGTCAATCTCCAACAATGCCAGTGGTTCCTTAACCTGTAAGCAAGAAGACTAACACACACACCGGACACACAGCTTTTCCAAGGTTGGATTTGGCCAGGCTCTAACTATAAACAGGAGTCTCGTCTCAAAACATCAAGATAACAAGTTCTTTCTCTCAGGATAGGACACTTTATCCTAAATGGAAACTATAGGCTTTAACTGACAAATGGTACCTTAAACTATAGACTTAAATGACCCCTATGTGTTAACATGTTGAAGACCTTTCTCAAACACAAAACCAGTCCCTATTTCATTTCTGGAAGCTGGGATAAATAGGCAAGCACTGTTACTGCATTCAAATATCAAATACTGACATTAAAGAATACATGAAAAGAACATTTCAGTAATCACACTGGTAACTTCTATAACAAAGTAAAATCTTCAGAGAAGTCATTCAACTCATTTGATAGAGAAGGAAAAGTATTGATTAATACCTTGATTATAATCACTCATTACATATACATTGAAGCAGCAGTGGATTCCAATCCACTCCCTTCACATCTTTTCCAACTCAAACCACTAAAGTAGAGGCTATTCAATTCCAGCGCCACAGCAGAGATGTCCTTTCCGCTCCCGCAGGAGCTCAGTTTCTCTGGAAATTTCCCCCACTGCCGCAGCAGTGATGTTCTCACCCTTCTGACGCCACGACCATCAAAAAACTCATCCCATGACGCAAGAAACCCTCCTGATCCAGTGACCAAATTCCCTCCACAAGATAGGCACAACTTCAGCCTTCACACTCTGCAAAGTTTGGGGGGATCGGCATCATTTCTGGCGGCTGTCCCACGTTAGTTTGCAAATTTTGGGGGAGTACTCTGGGTTTGGGCCCAATTTCCGAGCTCGGAGCCCTCTACCCGGACAACACGCCAAATATGCATACCATTTATTCCATCTAACTTATTTGTAAGTGTGAACTCGTGAAATGATGTTTTATTAACAAAGTTCGGGAGGAGCACGTTCAAATAATTGATCCAATTATCACATCATTCCAACCAGCTGTCAACAATCAGTAATCAACATGTCTATCCAATCAGCATGAGTGAAGACCGGTATATATATATATATTTACTCATTTGACTCACCAATGTTCCTAGACAGTTTTTCAGCATCCCTCCACCACCCCGTCTCCTCACACTCGCCTGGTTACTTCCTAACCAGCAATACGGGGGGAGTACTCTGGGTTCGGGCCCAATTTCCGAGCTCGGAGCCCTCTCCCCGGACAGCACGCCAAATATGCATACCATTTATTCTATCTAACTTATTTGTAAGTGTGAACTCGTGAAAATAAGATCAAAACCATAATAGATCAGATAAAGCTTTATTCCAAATGTCTGAAACCTTTCACCAAATTAGACAAGCTCAAAGCATTTACATTTTTAAAAGCATCTTAAGACATATGTTTTTGCTTTTGAATAATTTACCTACCTTTATTTTATTTCTTTTAAAAGTTCTTTTTTTCCGAATTATGTCATTCAAAACCAAGGAAAAATAATAATAAGGTTTTGTTAGTGGTTGCTAGGGTGTTCTGGGTAGTTGCTAGGTTTCTTACTAGTCCTGCACTGCACCCTCATGGGGGGGGTTTCACCTGTTTTATCATCTTGGAGAAAAGTGTAAGTCTCCTCAACAAAACACATAGGCCTAATTTAAGGATTTTTATTTATTTTTTTAATAAATGATAATAAAACACTATTTTAGCAGAGATCGACCTATAACCGGTTTTACCAATATTTCTCTATTTTTCCATAATCATGTTGTCACAAACTGCTCAGAGATGCAAAGGTTGAGGATCCAAATGCAGCCTTATGTAGGCCTATCTACTGTACCTAATTTTTATACAAATGAATCGATATTGAATGACCACGACACGAGATTATTTTCAGTAGGATAGCAGCAGAACAGGGGGCAGATCGCAAGCGCTTTAAAGCTTCACGGGAATCGTGCATGCGAAAATATACACCCGTTTCCTCAAACTGCTACTATATAAATAATCATATATTTTTATGCTATTTAGTAAATATAAATGATTATTAACAACAGCAACAACAACATTTCAAGTATATGCTGACGTCTTTTTTAAAGAAATATAGGCTATAGCCTAAGCAATTTATTTTTGTTTACAATTTTTTAGGAATTTAAAGAATGTAAGCGTCTTTTAATCAATTTATATTACAGCATAGATATCATTAAGATTAATTATTTATAACTAGGCATATTAATGCATGAACGTGTGTGTGTGTGTGTGTGTGTGTGTGTGTGTGTGTGTGTGTGTGTGTGTGTGTGTGTGTGTTTTAGGTCGTATCTATTGTGCTCCACTAGAGGGCGCCATTAGTCCAGTGCTTGGAGCAGTGGGAGAACAGGGGTCAGATTCACGAACATTTTAATCGTAGGGTGCAACGAGGCTAAAGGCACACCTTAAGAAAAAAATTGTTTGTATTGATTTATGGAGCAATAGATTTTGTGTGAAAATTGTGTGTTTATTTAATTTAAAAATCGTATAAATGTATGAGGTTGCAATGTGGGCCTTTTACCCCACAGACGCACGGTGTAAAACCAGCATGGGGCAAAAGACACACAGTATATTTATACAAATGCTTTAGCTGAAATACTTTGTTTTTAATAATATCTGAGTTAATACATGTTCAAAACAATCACTTTAGCAAAGTTTGCACTGTTTTCTGTTTATTTTGATCCATAAGACAATTCTTTTTTTTTTGTTCAATAAATATACTGTCATTAGAATATGTTAATAATATATTAAAAATATATTTTAAAAATACATAAAATCATTGTAAAGTAAAGATTCTGAAAGCATTGAATGAGATCCCATTATAATTAAATTTAGATAACATTAAATCACATTTTATTATATGATATGATTAATGTATTTTTAAATATGTTTCATTATTAATATGGTGATTATCTCTAAGGAGAACACCCAACTTAATATATGATATTTACCATCTGAATCTAGCCATGTCATGTCAACATATGGAAAAGTCAGACAGATATTTATTATCATGTAAGTGTGCTGTGTTAGACTAAACTGGGAATGGTCACAGCACTTACATATCATTGTCCTATTGTTAGTTTAATGGCTTCTATTGCTCTCCTCATTTGTAAGTCGCTTTGGATAAAAGTGTCTGATTAAATGTAAATGTAACGTAAATGCAATTCTCTGTATATTCTCTCGCCTTACACTAACCCTACCATTAAACCTATCCATCAAAGGAAACTTTCTGCAATTTATAGATTTAATCTGAGCATCAAGTATCCTTACTGTGCGTGTGAGTTTATGTTTGACACAGTGCTTTTGTTTTGACAGCAAGTTACAGCAAACTGGACTGGAATAACTAGGAATGTAGGAAGTTTGTTTACCATTTTGCAAATATGGAAAGGGCAGAAAGCAATGACATTCCCTGAATGAGATCCCACACACATTCAACTATCCCTATTTGTTTGTAGCTTATACATAGGCCAACAGTGTGAGTAAGGTGAATTCAGGTTGATTGGAACACTGGTCTTCTGATCTGCTGTTGTAGAGCAATACCGAGACTTGCTACTGCCAATACATTCACAGTCCTGCTTCTGTGAGCATGTGAGACATGATGTAACATACATGTAAAAGACCCGTAGCAGATCTATACAGGTGGAGCTGGGGAAGGAGGAGGGTTTCTGAAAGCATGCTGCACTGATAACAGCAACGCTACCATATTTAAATGTTGAGCCGCAGCTCATTGGCTGCTGATGCAACAACAACCAATCAGCTGTGTAATCGATAATGATTTGATCGCTACCAAATGAGTTAAGGACCAATCAGCCTGCGCCATCTAGAGTTTCATGCCAGAACTTGGTATTGCCTTCAAAAATATTTATTTTTAATATCTCTGACTGACTGGGTCATTTTATGACACGGCACCGTTGTTATTTTGAAATGACCAAAAAGAGTAAAATAAGATCAAACTTCTATTATTTGGACAAAGATTAAAATACTTTAAGTGCTAAAAATTGTTTCTTGTCATTCCTTATAGTAATTAAAATAGTCGTTTTAATATATTTTTATGAACATGTCTTCAACTATGAATTCACAAAGGTAACAAGAATTATATTTTTGTAGTTTATTTTGACGTTAACAATAAAATCATCTATTTTTAGAGAGATAATTCAATGCATATATGTAGGCCTATATAAAATGTAACATTTTCAATAACCAGTTCTTGCCTTTACTCAAAAAGATCTATATCTAATCTATATCAATCTCTCTCTCCGCTGTCTGTGTGCGTGTGTGTGTGTGTGTGTGTTCATGTTTTTCTATCCCGGTGGGGACTTCACACAGACTCATGGGGACTCTTGTCACAGTGGGGACCTAAATTGAGGTCCCCATGGGTAAACAAGCTTATAAATCATACAGAATGAGGTTTTTTTTTGGAAATGTAAAAATGCAGAAAGTTTTCTGTGATGGGTAGGTTTAGGGATAGGGGCAGTGTAAGGGGATAGAATATACAGTTTGTACAGTATAAAAACCATTAAATCTATGGAGAGTCACCGCAAAGATAGTAAACCAGACATGTGTGTGTGCGTTTGTGTGTGAACTGCAGTGACCCTCATTCAGGACACCGGAGGGGGCGGGCGAGATCTCACTAGATCTCCGAGCTTTAGCGGCTCCTCATTCTCATGTCTGCCGGTGTTCTGTGTGTTTGTGTCTCTGCAGATTCATATCTGTTGGATATGAGGGATCGTGCGTGTTTCCTTTAATCGCGTTTGTCTGGATGAACTAATGGAGTGACCGCAGAAGCGCGGCTCTGCGCGGATCATCGGAGCCCGTTATCCCGGACAGAGACCCGCTTTGTTCGGCTAATAATAAACGAATCGCGTCTACTATTAAAATGAACGACACAGAGAAAGAGAATAAATCTGATGAAGACTCTGAGTCTCTGGAGGAAGAGGAGGTTGACCCGAGGATTCAGGTACAGTGAAACAAAATCAATTTCGACTGATACATCTGAGAATTCACATCGACAAAATCCATTTAAAGCGGATTAACGAAACTCGACTGAATACTTATAGGCTATGTTGGCTGTATTGACATGTTATATTGTTCTATATGTCGATTATTGTTTTATGTGTCGATCAGAAGTCATTCCTGTTTAACCTTCCCGAAACCAGAAGTTAGACGGGGTCAAACTCTTTTTGGATTAAAGCTCGATCAGATCGTAGATAAATTCATCAGAAGTCTATAATATGCACCGATTATCCGATCAGATAATGTTCTTTTGGTTCAGATTGTTCAACAGCTGGTGTTTGATTCGATCAGGGGAACCCCATTGTGACATCATCTCTTATATTGTGTTACATTGTTTCGTTTGTTACATTGAGGAACCGTGTTGACAATCAGATACATGTTTACTTTGACGTCATATTTAGAATTCGGGTTCATTTTTAAAGGAAACGGTCGAGTTTACGCGCCCTGCATGCAGAATGAAGACGTGCTTGTGAAGTGTTAGATTCCTGTTAGAATTATAATGTGTTAGAAAACGATCTACAATGAACCATTAAAAAGTATTTGGACACACTGCTATATTGTTTGACCCAGCACTGTCAAAAACTAAAATCACCAAAACATCACAAACAAATTTTCTATAAAGCATGTTTTTTGTGTCCAGATACATTATTATCAATTGTTTTATCATTTGAAACGTTATAGTAGCTACTTTCTTTACAATAAATGACACTTTTAAATGCATTTTAAAATGGTAAGAAAGTGCTCCAGAGAATCATGAAAAACCTTTATGTAAGACTGTTCAAGCTGAACTGGTTTTTCATCCTCCACCCATGAAAGAAATTAATCCCGTAATGAAAACAACAGTGTGAAACATCTGTGTGTCATCAACGTGTAGCTAACATGGGAGGAAAAGCATACATATGAGCTTCATTTCAGTGTTGGGTTACTTGAAGAACACGTTCCAGATGTTGCTGGCATTGCAACAGACATCTCACTGCGATCTCAACTGGCTTTCTCTCTTCAACAGGGCGAACTGGAGAAACTGAATCAGTCTACCGATAACATCAACAGATGGGAGACCGAGCTGGAGGTAAGGTTCACATGCCTGCTTTCTGCTGTCACTGTTTTTGCTGAAAATGGTTGCAGGCTGAATTCCAAAGACATGTCTGAAAGCTCAGCGCCCTCCCCCCCATCCGGCTCTGACCAATAGGACCATTCCTTCATGCGACTGACACCCTTTTTATCTACTGAGCAGACAGAGGAAATCTCTTCAATCCGAGTCTGGCATTCCTGCTCTGAAAGCCTCAACAGCTAGATGAGTAGTTTAGGAACATATACTTCCTCGTTTCATTCCAAACCCCATGACTAACTTTCTTCTGTGGAACACTAAAGGAGATACAAATAGTAGTAAATTGCCAGTTGCTAAATTGGCACAAGAAATATAAATTTCCATGTTTTGTTTCAGCTGATTTATGATTTCCTTTTTAAATACAATATACACTCTTACTAAAAAAATAACGTGCTGGTACCACGGTGAAGGTAAGGTGCGGAGTGACAATAACATGGTAGTCCAAAGTATTTAAAATAATACCATGGTACTACCATGGTTCAAAAATACTAAGAAATAAGGAGCAAAATGCAGTCATAATCTATGTAAGGATTATTGTAAAATTAGCTTTATATATTTGTATATGTGATTATCAGATATTTTTTGTGTCAGATATTTTTAATCAGTGTTATTTTAGTATTTTTAGGGCAACATTGTAAAACTTTAGTATAGTTTGTTATATATATATATATTTTTAAATTCCCTCATATTATTATATTTTATTTCAGCTTTATATCTATGAACTAAAATGCTTTTGAAAGTTTTAGTTAGCAATAATAACACTGTGTAGAATTCAGACATTCATAAGTCAGTAACACTTTATAATAAGGTTTCATTTGTTAACAAAATGCATTCATTTACATTAACTAACCATGAGCAATACATTTGTTACTTCACAGTGCATTAACTAATGTTAACAAATACAACTTTGGATTTCAATAATGTATTATTAAATGTTGAATTTAACATGAACAAATATTAATAAATGCTGTAGAAGTGCAGTTCATTATTAGTTATATTATTAGTGTTAACTAATAATATTAACAAATGAAGCCTTATTGTAAAATGTTTCCCATAAGTTCTCTTTTAGTCTTATTTCAGATTAATTTGTTCCTCATCCTCTTTTTTTTTTTAAATGACATATGATCTCTCACGGCTCTCTGTATTTCACTGTATTTGGCCTGTGATTAATCAGCAGAAGGAACTTTCTGTCAGAGGAAGTCTAAATCCCTCTGACGTGTCTTTTGTCACCGAGGTCCTGTGTGGAAGGATGTAGATGTCAGTGTTTTTAAATATGTCCAAACCCAGTCCACAACAGATTCATGACCGGCAGAACTGGACACGACACGCGGACACACGCACGACTCAGGCTCACAGGCCCCGCTGCTCATCTCATGCTACAAACGTGCTTGTTTCTTTCTGCTGAGGGAGAGTTTTCTGTCTAGAAAGCAGGGAGTAGATTCCTCCTTAACTGGGTTAAATGCTGAATTGAGTTAGCTGATCCAGCGCTTTTCAGGGAGCAACAAAAGGCTGGCTATTGAAGCGTTGCATTGCTGTGAAAGTGAAAGATGGAAACTCATAATTCAGAGAGATTCCTGAGCATACAGTGCATGTTGCCTGGATATGATGAGCCTGGGATTTATTCAGTTTACACAGACTGCATGTACTGTAATTCACACTTCAGGATACTTGTAAACACAAGAATTCAGTCGTTCATACAGCTAAAAATGTTCAGGGAGTCAAACCTTAGACAGCACTGTTCACTCATGCATATTGCACAACATTTTTTGTTAACACTTTACAATAAGGTTCATTAGTTAACTACCTTAGTTAACATGAACTAACAATGAACAACACTTCTACAGCATTAATTAATTTGAGTTAATATTAATTTGAAGAGTTCAGATGCAAAAGCCTCTAAGTGCCATCTGAAATTTTCTTCTAAAATGATCATTTTTATCAAGCTCGTATATTTAAGTTCAGTAATTTCACTTTAATGACAATTAATAGGTATTTTTCATTGCCATTAAAGTGAAATAACTGAACATAAACATACACACTTGATAAAAAATGATCATTTTAGAAGAAAATTTCAGATGGCACTTAGAGGCTTTTGCATCTGAAGTCTTCATTTCAACATTTACTAATACATTATTAAAATCAGTTGTATTTGTTAACATTAGTTAATGCACCGTAAACTAACATGAACAAATAATGAACAGCTGGATTTTTATTAACTAACATTAACAAATTAATAACAGATTAATAAATTCTGTAACAAATGTTAGTTAATACATGAACTAATGTTAACTAATGAACCTTATTGTAAAGTTTTACCATTTTTTTTTAATCTGATTTGCTAGCTTTATGCAATATTTAGGAGTGTGAGTGCACTTTATCAAGAAACAAAGTTGTATCAAGTTCCCAGTGCTTTCAATGAGGAACTACCCACTGAATTTGACAGATCTGTGAGTTTGTGCCATTGAATACTGAGTTTTGTTTGAGACATGTGTGTGCGTGTGTGATTTTTAGATTCACTGTCTGTTATTGACCTCTGTTTTCTTTAGGATTCCCGGCAGAAGTTTCGCGCCGTCCTGTTGGAGGCCACCGTCAAACTGGACGAGCAGGTCAAGAAGATCGGTAAAGCCGTAGAAGACTCTAAACCGTACTGGGAGGCCAGGAGAGCGGCCCGCCAGGTGAGACGCAATAATGTTTGTTTTGCTGGATTTTTGCATGGTGTGGAATCTTCTGGAATCCCATCCAGGGAATAAATGATTAGGAAAAACACATTTAGGCCCTTTTAAACTTTATGAAATATAGTCGTTCACTACTGTAAAAAGGAAAGCAGGCTAAAGAACAGAGTTATGTAATGAAGGTTTGGCTGTTGCCATAGAGGCCCGTTGAACAGCAGGAAACAGCTGGTGACCCGGTTCAGCGGGCATGACTCTGGTTCACCTCATATACCTCTACCAGTAGGTTAAACACAGCTATGTGCAAAGTAAACTGTTGAATTGACCTTGCATGTCTAGAGCTGGACAATATATATAAAAAATATTCATAATTCTTATGATATAAAATTAAGCAAAATCATGAATATTGCAATTATTTTTGCTTTTAGCTATTAAAAATACCTTTTTTCCTTTGGCCATGAAGTAAACATGTTCACCATGATAATGATAGATAGATAGATATAGATAGATAGATAGATGCATACATACATTACACATACACACATACATAGATGCAAATCATATTTATATATACAAATAAAAACATAAACATAATATTGTCAAAAGAGTGAAACATATTTAGGGTTCATATCAAGGGTTAATTGTCTTTGTTGTATTGCCCAGCACTAATCTTGATTTATGCTTAAATAGCCATCCAAAATAGGCTATATAAAACAGAAAATTAGCCGTGCGAAACTATCTTGCTGACTTTACACTGTAAAGTGTCATGAACTAATAGTGTAATCTTTGTAGATTAACAGCAGATTAACATTAGTAATGTACTGTATTAGTGTGCTATGATCAAAAAAAGTGTGATGTTTAAAAAAAAAAGTGTGATGTTACAAAAGAGTGTGACTCAAATTTTGGTGGAAGAGTTTAAGAAAAACATGTTTGCCCCAGTTTAACTTCTCATAATCACATGACCGCCTTCCACCCCCAAACCCAGCCGGCGCTGTCAGCTTCTGAATAATGAATGACCTGCAGTGCAGCGCACAGACCATCATCATTTGTTTGCAAACAGGCCTGTGTATTTTCTATAGATAGAAACAGCTAAGGAGAGAAGACTGAACATGACGTCCTTCTAATGTGTCTAAATGCATGAAAAGCCTCTTCTCCTCAGAACATTTTTAGCATAGTGACAGTTATTACAATCAAAATCTAGATTTTAATATGAACAAGCATGTGTCATTAGTGTCATGTGAGTGTGCGTGAGGATGGACTTGAGATCCCTGCTGCTTTCAGCCATGAAATTCTCCATATTATCACCTTGTGACAGTGATAAATCAACACAAATGTCTCTGTCATAAAAGAGCTTTTTATATCCAAGAGGTGACTTTAGTGAGAGTTCTGCTCAGCTTCTGGCTCTAACGCAATTATAACACTGTCAAAACCCAACAGAAGTGCAGTGTTTATCTGCAGTGTATATTCAAATGTTTAGAGTCGGTAAAATTTTTCATTTTTATATATATATATATATATATATATATATATATGGAGAGAGAGAGAGAGAGAGAGAGAGAGAGAGAGAGAGAGAGAGAGAGAGAGAGAACTCTCATTAGATAAACTAATTTATTTCAAATGAAGTGATGAAGAGATTGACTCTCGTGAGAAAGCTGTGAGAAGCCTTCAGAAAGACAGAAGCTCCGGTCACTCGCTCATATTCTAAGTCTATTTTTAAACGCATTGAAACAAAATGATCTGACATTAGTCATGAGTCAGTAAAGTGCCGCCAAGAAAAAGACAACGCTAGCTAACCTTTTAAAAGCTGCTGGTAAAACCTGATTCATTTAAGCTGAAGTGTACACAGATCGTAAGTAACACATCTGTACGTCAGCATCTACTCACTAACTATCTTACTGCGAACGATACGATCAAAAGAAACATAATAATTCAGATGGAGTAAATAATACGCAGCACACACACACTGTTATTGATGTTAGCTAATATGATTTAATGGCTTGATTTAATCTTAATATGCATTATACCACTGTGTTTGATCTGTGTAAAGCTGAAGTCAGTGTGTGTGTGTGTGTGTGAGTGTGTGTGTGTGTGTACATTTCCCTGCGCTGGTAATCAAATGAAGGTGGTCTTTAACTGTCCTGTCATCACCTTAAAAGACCACCATGATCTGTATGTGTCAATGGGTGAGACACATAGCTAAGACTGGCAATGCCAGCTGTCTCTTAGTCAGAATGCCAACGCCCACTTTACAGCCAATCAGAACACAGTACACGATCACCTCCAATGAGCTACAGCTGATCAGACAGACAGATAGATAGATAGATAGATAGATAGATAGATAGATAGATAGATAGATAGATAGATAGATAGATAGATAGATAGATAGATAGATAGATAGATAGATAGATAGATAACCTTGATTCGGTCAGTCTGTTCATCTAAATATATAGATAGATAGATGGATGGGTGTGTCTTTTAACAGTGTTCAGTGTGTTCTGGCGCATCTCTCACCTCTCGTTCCTCTGGCATCTGTTCTGTCCTGTGACACGTGATCAGACATCAATGACAGGCGACTCCAACACGTGTCAGCTGACCTCACACCTCACGTCCCCTCACAGCGTGTGTGTCTGAGTGTTGATTAGAGATGAGCAGAGGTTTTAAAACAGACACACACACACACAATCATGGTCAAATCAAGGTCATTTGAACTGACAGTACATGAAGGTGTTATCCAGACTGAGACCGCACTGGATCTTCTGCTGCTGCAATGTCTCATATGCAAATGTAGAACTATTTTAGTTAACCACTCAGTTGGACATTAAAATATTCAAACATTTCTTTTCTGCTCACAGCAAAATGTTGTCCGAACTTCTGTTTGTTCAAAATAGCATACTACAGTACTACTTGTACTGTTTCTGCAGTTTACTATGCACTTTATGCATGCAGAAAATAAACATGACATACTACATTTGCACAAGAATTATATAAGGTAATGAATGACACATCTTACTATCAACCCGCTCATTTTACTCATTATATTTGTTCAGTGTGCATTATGTATGCAATATGCACATGTATTCATGGAATACCTGGATGACCAACTACATTTGCCGTAGTGTGCTTGTGTATAAAACAGTGCAATGAATATTGTCCCCGATTATGACCTATAACCTTGTATTTACAGTGTGATGATTGAATCAGAATTAGATTTTTCTCAAAAGTTTCTTAAAATTAATAAAAATGCAAAATAATAATCGTTATTTCTAAGATTATAACTGAATATGACAAAATACTACTGTTTATTGTTGCACACTGCATCACATGTCATTAAGAAATAGCAGGCAGCATACAGGAGACACTGTAGTATTGAACTAGTGCGCTGGAAATGTTAAACTTCCTGTTTTCTACACAAATATTTGGCCTCAACTTAAGATTTATGTATTTGAATTGCATATAAAACATCAACTTGCACAGTTTTAAGCTAATAAACTTAATGTAATGCATATTTTTCAGTCATATTTAAAAGAAACAGGTATGATTTGTGTAATAGTAAACATAAACATTAAACTAATCTTTGAACTAATTGAATATTGTTTGTTCCACATCTAGCCATATTCAAACTTTTTAAATTAATACATTTAATTGTTTTCACAATTATAATATGTATGCTCATTCAATGCATTTTGAAAATATGGTTATTTATAAAAAAAAGTTTTAAATATATGCAAAGAGCTAATAATAAACTAGCCATTTAGTTTTTTACACTTCAGGGCCACTATATTGTTCTGTAAAAGCAAGACCATTTTAATTTTAAGTCAAATGAATTATGCTATAATAGGAAAGATTAAAACATCAACTTGCACAGTTTTAATATAGACAAGCTAATAAACGTAATGTAATGCATATTTTTCAGTCATATTTAAAAGAAACAGGTATGATTTGTGTAATAGTAGTAAACATAAACATTAAAAAAATAATTAAATACACAATAACCAGGTATATGTATTTATCATCAGTCAATCCAATTTGTTTCAATCTTTGAACTAATTGAGTATGGTTTGTTTCACAGCTTGCCATATACAAACTTTTAAAATTAACTAATTTAATTGTATTCACAATTATAATATTTATGCTCATTCTATGCATTTTGAAAATATGGTTATTTAAAAAAAAGTTTTAAATATATGCAAAGAGCTAATAATAAACTAGCCATTACACTTCAGGGCCACTATATTGTTCTGTAAAAGCAAGACAATTTTAATTTTATGTCAAATAAATTATGCTATAATAGGAAAGATTGCGGACAGAGAGAGAGAAGGAGCTCGTATTGCATAAATCATAGTCATGAAGAAAGATCCGGATTGTTGATCCCTGTGGATCTGTGCAGAAGGAAAACAGCCGTCTTTGTCTCATTTTGGAAGAGGTTGTGGAATTCCACTGGTTTGCTTAATGGATGCTGGGAGATCTACACTCTCGCTGTCATTTAAAAAAAGGGATGTCATTTAAAAGACCTTAATGTGTGATCATGCTAAAACCAGCAGGAGGAAGTTTGATTATTTACAGACAGTGAAGTTAACATGCACACATACTTCTGCATTTAATGCGAATGCTAATAAAACCACGGGGAAGTTTCCTGCGTTTAGTTGCTGAGGTGATTGTGCATCTTCAGATCATACTGAAGTCTTTAAATGGTAATTCAACACGATTTCGTGAATGCTGCTCATGAAAAATTCACCGCGTCTGACCGAGTTTAGGAAGAAAATAGGTCAGCAAACCAGAGAAAATCATACTTGTGCTGCCTGTCAAACACATTACCAGGAGGAGAAAATGGGCAGTATAAGAAACAGACAGTGCATTTCTGTTCCCTTCTCAGTCCAGACACACAGAACATAACAAGTGTGTGTGAACAGACAGGCAGATGAGCGAGTGTGTGTGATTTTGACCTTAAAAGCTCCACAGCAAGAGAGAACCTTTATTGACGTAACTCTAATCTGTCATTACAGTGTTAACAGTGCTCAGCTTCACCTGACCTTGACCTTGACATCGTGAGGGAAAGTGTCTAAAGTTGATCGGATCACAAGTGGACGACACTAAATACAGGTGTAAACAGGGTCTTAAACGTTTTGAGCTTGTCCACTTTTGACCACTTCAACAACACATTAGACCGGATTGCTTTCGTTGTGTAAACGCTCATATGGTCTACTAAGACCGTCTACTAGATGTTTTTCCAGCTTCTAGCATCTCTCATTGTGCATCAGTATGTTAGGAATCCCTCAGTGGGTCACTGGAGAGTGTTCAGGAGCACAGTTCATCACGAGTTACATCACAGCCACAGTGACGGCTTTATGGCTGTCGTCTCTCCAGACTCCGGCGGGCCGACACACAGGCTCTTTGTGACTGAGCAGCTCGGTCAAAATCACAGTGTTATGAGTGACACACAATGGCCAGTTGACAGATTGGGAGAAATGCATCATCTCTCATCATCTCTAGTGTGGGCCGCTGTTCTGGGTTACTCTGTGGTCATGTGCTGCACAACTGGGTGTTGATTGAGTCATGCATTTTGTAATAGCCAATACTGAAGAAAGAACATTTATAGAACAGTGTGCACAACGGCCTATATAAAGATTACACTCCTGTTCAAAAGTTTGGGGTTTCAGTAAGATTTTTTTTGGTGTGTAATTAATACTTCTATTTGTCAAACATACATTAAATTGTTCAAAAGTGAGTGTTAAGTTTTCTATTTCACATAGTATTAGTAGACAGTATCTATTTCTTACTTTTGAACATTCTATTCATTAAATGTCTCATGGTTTCTACAAAATATGAATGTAGAAATAATGTTTTCAACATTGATTTTAAAATTAAATGTTTCTTGAGCAGCAAATCCGCATAAGAATGATTTCTGAAGGATCATGTGACACTGAAGACTGGAGTAATGATGCTGAAAAATCAGCTTTGATCACAGGAATAAATTACATTTTACAATATATTCACGTAGAAAACAGCTATTTTACATTACAGTAATTTTTCACAATATTACAGTTTTTTTATCAAATAAATGCAGCCTTGGTGAGCAGAAAAATCTCACTGACCCCACATTTTTAATGTTAGCGTACTCATATAATACAGTTTAATGACAAATAAGACCTACAGAAAATTGCTCATATCAAACAAACACCTTTTCGATTAAAATGTTTTAAAAAATCACTAAAAACACTTAAAAACTGCCCCACTGAGAAGCCAAAGCAAATTTAGATTTTAATGTCTCAGTGTATTGCTTCAGACTTCAGTGTGGAGCGTTTGCCCACGCAGACATGCCATCATCACATCCTTGCATTAGCAGAGGCCTAAATAGAGCTATTGTTTGATGCTGTACATGCATTGTTTCATGATGTTGAAAGCTCGGTTTTGAACAATGGTCAGAAAGGTCAGTTCTGGAAACGTTTGACATGACGCATTACCAAATGTGTTCGCGAACCCGAGGAAACCGAGCGCTCCGCTCATCTCGCTAATGCTAACTGACGTGTAAGTGTGTGAGTCGTCTGTCTGGAGAAGTGCATGTCGTCTCTCGCTCTCTCTCTACCTTCACACTGTATACTGAGCACTTCTGGATTCTTCCATGCAAAACAGAAACACACTGACGTTAATTCACACACAGCGCTGACGGAGCCACTGACTCCAGCTGGGATTTTTAATGCACTGCGACACAGATAAAGCTAGCAAGACATAAAGTTAATATGAAACTAGCATAGATAAATTCACTTACTAACCTTGTCTGTGTAAAGTTATATCCAGTTTTTTAATCTCCTGTCATGAGATTAAAGCTGGAATACTTTTTTTAAATAAACACTCTTATAAATAAAGGTTCTTTATTGGTACTGATGGTTCCATGAAGAACCTTCAAAATCCATGGAATCTTTCCATTCCACAAAAGGCTTCATTAGAATTGTAAAATGTTCTTCGCACTAAAAAAAAAAAGGTTCTTATTTCACTGAAATTTATTTTGGGGAACCAAAAATGTACAGCATCACTGGGAAACCCCCCTTTCAGAAGCTGAGAAAATTACAATTATTATTAGATTCTTTATAACTGAGAAAAGCCTCATGGATTTGATTGCACAGACCCAGGAGGTGAGATGATTGAGCTTTATGAAATATACATTAGCTTCTTTGTCTCAAGCTACTAGTTTTCTTTATGAATTCTTCAGCAGAATATAGATTTGAATAATGAAAGAGGGATCGTCTGTAAATGAGAAGCTCATCCCACAGAGAGACGGAGCCTGGTCATGTGATCTATTAAAGCTGAGCCACTAATGCCGTGACTGATGAAGCTTTATTGGAAATTAAAAGAAAACTAAAGATTAAATTGTGTAGTAAGATAGATTTAGAGTAAGATCCTATTATGGGACTAATGCTAAATAATGTGGTACCAGTTGAACACACACTTTAATTCTTCCATAAATAGAAACTTCCCTGGAGAGTGTCTCACAATGGCACTGAATTGTGGGACATTTGCGTCATCAGTATATGAGCATTGAGTATTGACAGCAGTTGTTTACTATGGTATCTTGGTAACGCTAAGGATGTGTCATCATCGTTTACGTAACAACGTGTGCACACTTGAATCTGTCTGCTGCGAATGCATTGCAAGAGATGAAGAATGTGAGCTGCTCGCTGAAGACATGAATTATACATTAGTCTGCAAATTATGCTTCAGCAAATTATACCGTATTGCATTCATACTAATTGCTTAATATATATACATACACAAGCTTAATTTCAAGAGTTTGGAAAACAGCCCAAAGTCCTGAAACGATCGTAATATTGTGATGTGTTTCAGGCTCAGGTTGAGGCTCAGAAAGCCACACAGGAGTATCAGCGGGCCATGGAGAACCTGCGGGCGGCGAAGGAGACCATCGCTCTGGCCGAGGAGCGTCTGTTAGAGGAGGACAGCAGACAGTTTGACTCGGCCTGGCAGGAGATGCTCAACCACGCCACCCAGAGGGTGAGAGACACAACACCACTCACCATAAACATGCTACACTATACATGAGTTCCTGTAGCTGTACTGCTGTAGAACACAATATTCTGTTCTATGCTATACAGTTAATGTGATTCTGAACTGCTCTGATTGGCTCCTCCAGGTGATGGAGGCGGAGCAAACCAGGACACGCAGTGAACTCGAGCACAGAGAAACAGCGACCAAATACAACGCCGCCATCAGCCACATGAGACAACTGGAGAAGAAGCTCAAACGCACCATCAACAAGTCCAGGTCAGAGGACATCCATCCATCCATCCATCCATCTATCCATCCACCTATTTATCCACCCATACATCAATCCATCCACCCATTTATCCACCCATACATCAATGCATCAGTCTGTTTTTGATATACATACACTACCGCTCTGAAGTTTGAGGTCTGTATAAGATTTGTTTTTGACAACTGGAGAAGAAGCTCGAACGCACCATCAACAAGTCCAGGTCAGAGGACAACCATCCATCTCTCCATCCATCTCTCCATCCATTTACCCATCCATCCATCCATCCATCCATCCATCCATCCATTTAACCATCCATCCATCCTTCCATCCATCCACCCATCTATCAATGCATCAGTCTGTTTTTTATATACATACACTACCACTCTAAAGTTTGAGGTCTGTAAGATTTGTTTTGTAAGAAATGAATGCTTTTATTCAGCAAGCACACATTAAGTTGATTAATCAACAGAAAATCTTTGTTCGAGGCATTTATAAAAATAATACAAATAAATTATGTTGCAATTGACATAAAGAGGAGACACCCTAAAATCTTGCTGAAACAAGTTCTCCACGCACTCGTTCAGCAGGACATGCATAATTCATAATGATTCATTTAAAAAATATATATATTTGGGAATAAAAGTATGTTTGCTTCAGAAAACCCACAAAATGTTTCCTCTCTCACACATATAAATGACCAAAACTCTGTGTTTCCCCACCCCGGGCCTCTGCTGTGGATGAAGTGTAGTTCAGTGTGGGGCGTCTCTAATGTGTTCCAGATGTGCTTCTGCTGATGGAATGTGCCGGTTCTTTCACAGCGCTCTGTTGTTGCCATGGAAACCGGCTCTGAGACTCACTCTGTTCTAATCGTCCTCTTTCTCTCCCTCTGCAGGCCGTACTTTGAATTAAAGGCCAAGTATTATCTGCAGCTCGAGGTACGTCAGTTTTTAATATTCATTCATTCATATTTATTTATATTTTATCTGAAGAAAATTAAGGCTATTTTTAAAACCGTTAAGTACTCATTTCACCCTTAATTCCCATTACTGTAATATGAATAATATATTTTTTATTTTATATAATCGGAAATGATTTAAATTGTAATGATTTATGCATCATTGTAGTTTTTGTTGTACTGAAATTAACTTCTGTTGATATATAAATCATTATACTACAGTAATATTTGTAATATTTTAAAACTTCAATTAAATTTAAATATAAATTAAAAATAATATTTGTCAAATATTTACAACATTATAATATTTTAAAAAAAAATTATAAAAAAAAAAAGTAATCTCAGGAGAATCACCATTAAGAATAATGGAAATTACAATAAATAAATAAATATAAAAAATAAAAAAAACATACAAGCGCATTAAAGTAATGAGACTAATTCAACTAAATGTATATTTAAATATATCATTGTTAAAAAAATATTATGTTTTAATTTATTTGATATTTTATTAAAAAAAATACAGTATGTAATACAGTAATGATAATCTCAGAAAAATCATCATTAAGAGTAATAGAAATAAGATAAATAAATACAAATAAATAAATATATAGATAAATAAATTTAAATACATACATACAAATTACAGGTGCATTACAGTAATGAGAATTTGGGGGGAAATGTGCTAATATGTTATTAAAAATAATGTCACGATATTAAAAATGTAATGATCCAAAGGTCCCTTCTTTAGACATTATCTTTAGACAATTTTTGCATGTTTTTAGTCATGCAAGAGTATTCCTTTTAGAAACACAAACTAACATGTAGATTTGATCTGAATCTTGATTATGAATATATGTGTCCTGTTCTCCGCTTTACCTTGTCCTCCTTCTCCCACACAGCAACTGAAGAGACGGGTCGACGAGCGTCAGGCTAAACTGACCCAGGCCAAAGCCGAGTACAGGACGGCCCTTCGGAACCTGGAGACCATCTCGGATGAGATCCACGCACGGCGCCGGCTCTCGGCCATGGGGCCCCGGGGCCGAGGGGTGGGGGCCGAAGATGACGGGGCCGCTACCGACGACATCGCCAACTTCAAAATGGAGTCTGACGGCATATCGAGTGAGTGAGATCATACATAATGCGCATTG
The DNA here is from genome assembly GCA_021464565.1 of Rutilus rutilus. Lineage (NCBI taxonomy): Eukaryota > Metazoa > Chordata > Actinopteri > Cypriniformes > Leuciscidae > Rutilus > Rutilus rutilus. The sequence continues at coordinate 4,988,547 of JAJAQA010000013.1, forward strand.
TAATTCAGTTTGTAATACATACAGCAGTCCTGAAAAGAAACATTTCACGAAAATAAATTCATTTGGTTTAAAATGGTATATGACATTTTATGATCCAAAATCATGCTGAATTACAATCAAATCTGTCAGGCAGTTTCACGCAACCTTATAATTCATTTTTTACTTCAGTTTTATTTTAGAGCTGAAACTAAACTAAAATTTTAAATGTTGCTTTGGCAACTAACTGCTGATACAAAATAATTTTATTTTAGACTGACTATATAGTTTTTATTCATTCTTATTTCAGTTTGTTTTCGCTTCAGCTGTGCCTGTTTTAGATCAGAGAGACGAAACAAAATTGAGCTTTTACAGTGGCACAAAAAAGTGAATATAAACTTCAAAAATGTATATATTTTATTGCATCAGATAATGAAATATCATATTTGACCATTTCGTACCATACAAACTTCTATTAGTGAAATGTTTTGCCTACTCTCCAAGGCCGCTGTACGTATTTAATCATTTCTAGTCCCTGCATTTTTACTTTTACATGCAATTTGTCAAAAAGCCCAAAATAGTTATTAGATAACTGGATTGGTAAGCAAGCTAGAAAAGAAATAGCAACTAACAATATTCAAAATGCTGATGTAAACTCAAACGGTTGTGTTTTTTCTAGTGATGTCAGTGAATATGGAGGACAGCTGCACCGGCACGACATCAGAAGACGATCCCGAGACACAGTCCACCGGCAGCCTGAGCTCCACGTCTGCACCTCTCGACCTGGCCTGTCCGATCCCCTCCTCTCCCTCCTCATATCCCCTGCTCTCGTCCTCCTGCCCGTACCCGTCCTCCTCGCCCCCGTCGTCTCCCTCCGCCGCTCCTGAGCTGCTCCAGCTGCCCGGCTCGGGGTCTCTGGAGGGCTTCGAGCAGGTGTCTCCGGTGTTGGGCCCTCGCAGCGAGTGCAGCGGGGCCTCCTCTCCAGACTGTGAACAGGAACGAGGTGAGAGCCAAAAAACCTTGAACCATGAGGACTGACTCAAATGTGTGGAGTCATAAAGTTAACGGCCAACTAGCGTGTTTTATTCACTTGCCAAAGACAGTTTTACTTACAAGGAATTGTGGCATTATGTTGATTATCCACAAAAATGTATAAAAAATATTTTTTATTTTTTTTATTTAACAGATGTTGTGTCAGAGTTAGCTAATTTGCATCTGTGGTCCCTGGACATGAGGTTGTTACATAAAATTACAGCACTCCATTTGAATCCAGAAAAAAGAAGAACATAATAATAATAACATTACATCACAATATAACAAATTACAATATCATAATATCAAATCACAAAAACAAAAAATAATAATTTTAAAAAATCCAAATTAATGATCACATGATTGATTTTTCTTAAGCCATAATTTTTTTTTAATGTTTCTTTATAATATTTAAAAAGTTTGTGACAATAAACAAGCCAGAATGATTAAGCCATAATTTAAGTGCAGTTGCTTGTCCCTAATTTTCTTAAAAAAAAAGCAAAAAGGCACTTACAGTGGAAGTAAATGGGGCCAATCCGTAAACATTAAAATACTAAATGATTCAATAGTATAAGATCCTTCCAATCAGAGTCTAAAAGCTCAGTGCTTGAAATGAATTTGCTGCGTATCCCCAAAAAAGGATTAAATGCTGAGATTCTAGCAATCTTCTTTTTATTACAATCTTTGGAAACATTTCGTCTTTATATATAATTTCTTACATGTCATTCAACACATGTACGTTTAATTTAGCAATTATAGACCAGTTACTCAATTAGCAATTAACAAATCCAAAGGAGGAGGAAAAAAACAGGACAGATTAAAGTTCAATCTATGTGCTTGTACAGTATTTAGTCGAAAAATCCATTTGCTTTCAGTTTGTAATAATTTCTGTTCCATATTCGCACACCGACGCATTGGAAGTACCATGTCTATTCCACAAAAAGACATCTCATTAACTGGTATAATACACCTCTGGGAAATGTAGAGCAACTGGTGATTAACTATCAGCTCTCTTTATAGCACTCCTGTGTTCATTAATACGGAATCTCAGCTTTTTTGGGATATGCAGCAAATGAATTTCAAGCTTTGAGCTTTTTTGGGAGGATCTTAATGTATCTTTGAATCATGTCAAACGTGGATTGAAAAATGCGCAAAATCCTTTTCTCTCTTTTTGATTCGAAAGTATCGCTACAAGATGTAAACAATATGCACGTAATCATGCTTTTAGTGTGAAAACAAAACAAAATCACTTACATTTTTGTTATATCCATTCTTACACCTTTGTCGCAATGCCATAAGCTCTAAAAGGACCGTAAAAAAATGACTTTAACAGCTCAAGTAATACACATGAACAGAAGAACTAATCATTTTACATTTGTTTAAAATTGAAATTTGAACATTTTTAAATCTTCCAAAAATTATCCCTATTCACTTCCATTAAAACTGCTTGATTTTTACTTTATTTTAAAGAAAATTATTTTATTAAGGTGATAAACATTATGCCACAAATACTATCGACTCGGCTTAGCTTGTTCTGAACCTGAACATACCTTCAATTTTAGATGTGATTTCTGACGTTCATTTGATGTGAATAAATGAACAGATTCTCATCAGTTGTGTGTGTGTTTTCGAACAGGTGAGAGAGCAGAGGGCGCAGAAGTTAAACCTGGCCGAACGAACAACACCAGCGGTCAGAAAAGCTCACGCCTGGAGAAGAGCCTGCGCAGTTTATCTCTCCAGTCCGCAGACGACAACGACACGGACACTCGTTCTTTCACTGTGACCTCCAACACACCAGCAGTGCTGCTTCTCAACAGTGTTTAGGAACACAGACCTTCAAGCACAGGGGCCAGAGCAGGGGCCCGGATCTGACACTACAGTATGACGAAGGAGCCATTGTGTGAATCTGTTATCATCTCAGTGTTACGGACATCTCATCTCAGACTGGTTTAAAACCAGAAAACCATGAAAGTATTAGAATTGCCATGCAGACATCAGCTATGAAGTGATGGGAGCTATATTGAACTTTTCATCATCACTGAGTGGATGCTCTTCATGTCTTCCTCAAATGTTCGTGTCGTGAATGGACACTGTTTGTATTGTATCTTCTGCCGTGGCGTCTCACTAGCTCACTTGAAACGGACTCCATTTTGATTGTTGTTGATGACACACTTACTAACTGTTGTAGCATAAACTATTAAGTGTCTGAATACGTCACCCGACTGTAAAGAAAGCGTACGACTGAAAAGCGGCGAGTGGGACGCCAGCCTTAGCAGAAGATTTCTGCACTTGTTTTTCACTCTGTCGGCGTTGTGCGATGAACTTTCTCTACAGTCTTAGATTTACTCCACAGGTCATAACGTAACGAGGGACTCGTGTAGTTCAAAGCTATATATTTATACTCAGTGTTTATCTCGTTATCATGATGTTATCGATGTGTTTTCATGGCACAAAGTTCTTATTTGTGTAATAAACAGATGCTCACAGCTTGAGTCTCTTTCCACTGTTGTGATTTCACACATTTAAGTTTTTACTCCAAACCACAGAGTCTTGATCTTGTGATCTTGGACTTGAGATCTCACCAGACATCAGACCTCATATGCCTCAGTCTCAAATTTAAAGGAATTATTCACCCAAAAACAACAATTGTCATCATTTACTAATCCCCATGTTGTGTAAAACCCATTTGACTGTCTTTCATGGAACAGAAAAAGATAAGTTTTGACAAATACCATATAACATGGGGGTGGGTTATATTTTCATTTTTGTGATATTCTTTGTCTCGATCAAGATCTCAGTTTAAAGCCCAAAGTATACTTACACTAGGGTGTGCAGTGCATTTGATGTCATTTTCATCCCCAGCATAGTACGTGGATATTGTACGCTCACTATGGGGTGTGAAACTTGACAACACTAAGCAGCCAATCATGTCGATCATCGCTTACTGATGTCGTGACCAATTACATTAGAGAAGACGTTTGAAACTGTCGTTGCCACCCTCAGAGAATGCAGTAACTTTCTTTATTTACAGTTATCATAAAATAACTCAGTAATGTTATAGATTCTCAGACAACAACATAGAGTCGGCCCGGATCCGGCCCACATCTGGTACGTGTGGAATCCCTGTGTATCAGATGTGGGCCGGATCTGGGCCGACACTATGTTGCTGTATGGGTTTCTGGTTGACTTGTTTATAGCAAACTAGCCTTCATGTCAGTCTAGTTGCTGCTCTCCAACAGTGAGCCTTTCATCAGCGGGATTGGTTTTAACTCTTTAGCCGCCAATGACAGACATTTCTGTAATTTATGAGACAACGCTTCCCTGCCATTGACGGAAAATTCAGATTTCCTGTGTTTTCACTTTTATACGGGAGGAGGGCGCTTCTTCTGAAGAGTGCTGAATCTCCTGATCAAAACACAGGCGAAGAAGAAGCAGAAACAAGCAATAGCATATGTAAGCACTAAGCAGATGCGTGTGTATAAAAACATCAACATTAAACAGCATATAAATCAAAACTGCCTAATGTTACTGAGTGAAATGTCGACCCAGGATGAGCTGTAGGACTGAAGCTTTGGGGGTGTTGATGGACTTGATCTACTCCATCTGTGTTCTGATCATCGCTCTGAATCTGATCTAGATTCAGTTTTGTCTTTGACAAAAATGTGTTTTTCTCAGCTTTATGAAGCTTTTTGAAACAAACAAAAAAGATAAAAAAAAAAAAAATGAATTAAACTATGGAGTAAAACTTTCTTTTTTTTTTTTAAAGCAGATGCTCTGTTCTTTTGATATATTGCATGTTCAGATATTAATACAACAAAATAGAGAATTTTGTGAAAATGATAGAAAATGCTGGCGGTGGCTGGCAACTTTAAGAAATAAAAAGTTGGCGGGGAAAGAGTTATTTAGAAAGTGAAGATAAAGGTCATTTCAAATGGAAAATGGTCACAATGCCATGCTACATGGTAGAAAGTTACATGGTAAGGGAATAAATAAGTTATAGCCCTGACAATCTTTAACCAAAAAGTAATCAAATGAAATTGGACTTATTGGAACCACAACAGCCCTTCAGCTAATTGGCCAGTTTGTTGATAGTATTATATCAATAAATTGGCCAAAATAATATTTCAAAATAATGTCGTCCCAAACAGTAAAAACTGCAAAAATTCAGAGTAAGGCTGAATCCATAGATAGACCATGATTGCATTATGTGTAATGTGCGGAGTCATTTTCTTACACATTATTTGACACAGATATATATTTGAGTGTTCATTGTAATTCAGTTTCAGAAAAAGAAGATATTATAGCATAGGGACTACCAGCTGTTGGTTGGAGGTAGTCACAAGCCATGAAAGCCTGTAAAAGCATTAGGCCATTAAGTACAAACATTTGTAGTAGGGCTCAAGATGTTGAAAAGACACAATATCACCTTCTTACCTGCAATATGGGAATGTGCTGTGGTTCTTATTTGGAAGGAAATTGGAGAATGGATTTAACAAATATAACTTTATATTTGTGTCTACTTGGTGATAAACACTTCTACCACAGGGTGTCAGCAAAGCACATTTTGAATTAATACTGACAGTCTTCATTATTGCAGCAAGATTTTTTGTGAAACTATGGGAAGAACACACAATCATCTGAACTCACTGAAGGGGTTACATGATGACTGAAACAGCTTACTCTGAATTCTTGATATCTGGAAGAAAAGAAAAGGGACATTTTTAGTAAGTCTGGGATCATTTTTTCCTGTACATTAAGGGCTCAATGCATTAACTAACAGTTTGTTAGAGGAGAGATTTTCTTTCTATTCACTATTTCTTTCCAGAAGTTATATAAAATGTCTTTGCATTCATTTAAACTAGTTGCAGGTATCTCTTTATACCCCCTCACACAATCTCTCACCAAAAGACTTCACTTCACATACTTCCAGCGTTTAGTTGATCCTAATAAGCTTCATTGTCCCAGTTGTAAACATAAGGGGGTTTGGCGTCACGCCATCTTTGTTTCCAGGCGGACCGTTAAAGAATGCGAAACACACGTCTCCCGGAAATCTTGTAGAATTCAACTAATCAGATGATTTCTTTTACTGTCAATGACAGATTTCAAAACTACTGAAGTGTTCCCAATTTTGTGTGCCATATATGACAGACGTTTAACCAATGGTCCGTGGACGTGATGTCTGAGGCTGAGGCTAGCCTGTGCCTGGTTTCACAGTCGAAAAGATGGAAAACAACAAACTACGGGTGACCACAACAATAGACGCAATTTTTTATGCCCTTCCCTCGCTAACTTCCCTTTGTCTCATTTCCTACTTGATCACTAGGGATCCTGATAAGCCTAGGGCTTCTACCTATCCCTTTTCGAACAGATTATTATGAAAATAATTTTATTGATGGATATTTTATGTGTTGCTGTCTTTTGTTTAATTCATTTTTTAATTGTTCGAAATAAAGATTTCATTCATTCATTCATCAGCTATGGAGCTGATTTATTATTTACAGTTTTTTTCTAGCGTGACTTGAAGTCACTTGTCAAGGAAATTTGCAAGAGGAAATATTTCAGTTCCCTAAAAATAATTTGGGCCAGAAGTTATTAATTATTATAGGTGTGGTGAATTTGCGGTGCCACATTGCCATGAATATAATCAGGGCGTTCGTACAGTGTGTGCCATCACATATTGTTCTGCAAACAGTTATTTTGATTAGTAAGGGTTCATTTTGTGCGTTGAGTGTGTGGTAATGTTTACTTGTACTGTGTGTGTACATTTGATTAGCTTGGCTGCTGGTTGATTGCAATCGAGCATTAAATGCAAAAGTCTGATGTCTGTATTTGCATCCTTCCAACACTCAACTGTCTTTCCTTTCACTTCATTCCGACAAGGTTAAACCTTGGCCTAAGTTATTTTTAGCAAATATACATCTTTCATCTTGCACTACAAATTCTGTCCAATCCAATTGCTCTCTGAAAATAATCTTATACCACATGCCTCTAACTAGCAATTAGAAGGAGCAAATCATGGTTCATTACTGTGACATACAAATGGAGGTCAGGTCAGTTGCAGGTACACAAGGAGTGTCTGATTCCCAGGGTTTTTTAGTAACTAGACAGAAATGTCATGTAGATTTTCAGATGCAAAACTACTTTATTTTATCGATAAAATCACAGGGGATCGCTGACAACATGTGTGTGATGTTTCCGTGTGTGTGTTTGTGTGGTTGAGAGAGCGCATGAAAGAAAGCACGATTTCCATATAGATAACAAATGGTAATTTACTAGGGAAAACAAGGAAAGTCATATTTGTTTGCTTTGTCAATGTCTTTGTGGGGTTTCGTTCTTTTGCTGTTGTAGGAAGTTATATGGGAAAGTCCTAAAACAACTACTGTGCATTTGCTGAAAAATAAATGCACACCGTAGAACATTCATTATCTATTCAGAATCAAGAATTCAACAACCCAGTGGTGTAATCGGTTTTAACAAATGTCGTAATCAAACGTTTAACCAGGACCTCATATCAGTGGTCTACAGACCATTTGACAAGATGACCCAACCAAAAACATTCAAGAGTTTGTGATTTTAATCAAATTAGCAGCCCTAATTTATATTTTTTTAATTATTTGAAGGCATCAAGTCCATGAGGAGGAGAAATGTAAAACTTTAAAAACACTCAACGTCTTCTACCAAGCTGGCACATCTAAGAATGGCAATCCATTTTTATTGCATTGCCCACAGATATGAACTTTATTTTTGAGTCACGCTAACTTCTATTTCTGATATTGTATGTGTGATAACATTCCTGAGACCGTCTGTCATTAACATTAATCAAACATTCAACCAAAAAAAAAAAAGAGAGATTCATTCTCTGTTCTTGACTGAATAATTTATGTATAGCTTTAATAATAATGAATGTATATTTAATTTTTACAGTGATGAATATGCAGTTTTTAATTTTACATTTGATTAGTTTATTCAATTTCTGTAGTAATCTTCTGTTATAGCCATAGCTGAAATACGTATACTTGCGTCCTATTATTTGTACGTTTCTTGTAGTAAGTTTCTAAGTAGTTTCTTTCTTCTTATTTTAGTACTAATTGTTTAATTGTCTTCAATAAGCTTTGGGAACTTATTACTTATATTAGTTAGTCTAGTATTAGCTTTCACCTTAATAAAATTACTCAAATGCCCACCCCTAAATGACACAAACAAACCCTTTTTCAATAATTTGCCTACATGTAAATGCCCATCCTTAACCATTCTGCTGCTGGAAGGTCGTTTAGGAAAGACATCAAAGTCATCAAAAGTGTTTTTATTTATTCTTAATATGAAGTCTTCATACGATCATACTTTTTTTTTTCTTTCTACATTTTAATAACATGCAGATAATTATCAAAGCAGTAAGTATCTGGAAAACAATCAGTAATCTGACACAGTTTGACATTAATTTCTAAAAGACATCTGCATCCCAGAAAGCAAAGTGCATCCCATCCCGTAGGTTTAGCCGTGTGACAGTCACAGACTGAGGGAGTTGATGATCAGATGAGCTGGAAGAGTTTGAGAAGCGCAGTGGAGGTGAGCGTGTAGATCAGAAGTCCAGACAGCCCCACCATCCCTATCGGTGAAGGAGATGCCGCAGTGTTGTTGGGGGCCTTGGTTGTGCTGTTTGTGTCGGCGGCATTGGTAAGACCATAGCTTGCAATCATTACAGCCACTAGCAGTATTAGTACTTCAGTTCTGGAAGCCATATTCAGGTCACTATTTAGATGAGGCAAACAACGAAATAAAATAATAATATTCAACCTTAAAAAAAAAATCATACTATTTATTAATATTTTCTTACTAAGACACATCCCAAAATTGCCTGCATCTAATATGATCGCCTATAAAACATAACCTGTATACAGGTGAAACTCGAAAAATGTGAATATCGTGCAAAAGTTTATTTCAGTAATTCAACTTAAAAGGTGAAACTAATATATTATATAGACTCATTACATGCAAAGTGAGATATTTCAAGCCTTTATTTTTTAATAATTTTGATGATTATGGCTTACAGTTTATGAAAAGCCCAAATTCAAATCTCAGAAATTTTGAAAATGTTCATAAGCTGTAAGCCATAATCATCAAAATTATAACAAATAAAGGCTTGAAATATCTCACTTTGCATGTAATTTTCTATATATTAGTTTCACCTTTTAAGTTGAATTACTGAAATAAATGAATTGAAAAATACTGAATTTTTAGTTTCACCTGTATATAAAATAGTCATATTTACCGTTTGCCACGGATGATTGTTCTCTGTGTCTGTCGATTCTCTTGAGGGTTGTTAATGTGAATGCCAGAGTTGAGCTTAGGCTTTTATTTGAATATTACACCCTCGCTAGAGGCGGAGATGTGCTATTACTGCAGGATGGAAGGGAATGCATTTATGATGATTTCTTTGGTCAGTCTCTTCCTCTTAGGGATAGTCCACCCCAAAATGAAAAATCGGTTATCATTTACTTCCACAGCAGAAAGTAAGTCATAGAGAAAAAGGTTCCTACTTTAAACTGGAGTAATTTAAATGTCAGAAACAGCAGTGTAGTTTTTATTTACAGCGGGGAGAACAAGTATTTGATACACTGCCGATTTTGCAGGTTTTCCCACTTACAAAGCATGTAGAACTCTGTAAATTTTATCATAGGTACTCTTCAGCTGTGAGTGACGGAATCTAAAACAAAAATCCAGAAAATCACATTGTATGATTTTTAAGTGATTAATTTGCATTTTATTGCATGACATAAGTATTTGATACATCAGAAAAGCAGAACCTAATATTTGGTACAGAAACCTTTGTTTGCAATTACAGAGATCATACGTTTCCTGTAGTTCTTGACCAGGTTTGCACACACTGCAGCAGGGATTTTGGCCCACTCCTCCATACAGACCTTCTCCAGATCCTTCAGGTTTCGGGGCTGTCGCTGGGCAATACGGACTTTCAGCTCCCTCCAAAAATTTTCTATTGGGTTCAGGTCTGGAGACTGGCTAGGCCACTCCAGGACCTTGAGATGCTTCTTACGGAGCCACTCCTTAGTTGCCCTGGCTGTGTGTTTCGGGTTGTTGTCATGCTGGAAAACCCAGACACGACCCATCTTCAATGCTCTTACTGAGGGAAGGAGGTTGTTGGCCAAGATCTCGTGATACATGGCCCCATCCATCCACCCCTCAATACGGTGCAGTCGTCCTGTCCCCTTTGCAGAAAAGCAGCCCCAAAGAATGATGTTTCCACCTCCATACTTCACGGTTGGGATGGTTTTCTTGGGGTTGTACTCATCCTTCTTCTTCCTCCAAACACGACGAATGGAGTTTAGACCAAAAAGCTCTATTTTTGTCTCATCAGACCACATGACCTTCTCCCATTCCCTCCCGCTGCAGGATTTTAATCCATGACGACGTAGTGTGTTACTAATGGTTTTCTTTGAGACTGTGGTCCCAGCTCTCTTCAGGTCATTGACCAGGTCCTGCCGTGTAGTTCTGGGCTGATTCCTCACCTTCCTCATGATCACTGATGCCCCACGAGGTGAGATCTTGCATGGTGCCCCAGACCGAGGGAGATTGACCGTCAGCTTGAACTTCTTCCATTTTCTAATAATTGCGCCAACAGTTGTTGCCTTCTCACCAAGCTGCTTGCCTATTGTCCGGTAGCCCATCCCAGCCTTGTGCAGGTCTACAATTTTATCCCTGATGTCCTTACACAGCTCTCTGGTCTTGGCCATTGTGGAGAGGTTGGAGGCTGTTTGATTGAGTGTGTGGACAGGTGTCTTTTATACAGGTAACGAGTTCAAACAGGTGCAGTTAATACAGGTAATGAGTGGAGAACAGGAGGGCGTCTTAAAGAAAAACTAACAGGTCTGTGAGAGCAGGAATTATTACTGGTTGGTAGGTGATCAAATACTTATGTCATGCAATAAAATGCAAATTAATTATTTCAAACCTCTACATGCTTTGTAAGTAGGAAAACCTGCAAAATCGGCAGTGTATCAAATACTTGTTCTCCCCACTGTATATATTTAAACAATTGGACCTGATGTGAAGAAATGGTAGTCTTTCACATCAGTTTGGTTTTTCAACCAGCAATATAATACATAATGCATTTATTTTCTAGATATTCAGGGAAGTCTTTGACTTTGAGCAGGTGTAAAGTTTTACATAAGCTGGAAGAGGTTCTTATTAGGTATTGGTTAATCATACTGTAGGTTGGCTACTAATCTGGACTATATATGCCAGTGAAACTTGCGGGTAGGAAGAAAGTTTGCATATCATACCTGTAACATTTCTGAAGGTCAACACACAGCGTTTTATTGTTCTTTGGTTGTTCATTAATTCTGTTAATACAACAGTGGGCATCTCTCTGAATGTTACAATGTAGCTATTTACTTGGATAATTTGTAACAATGGTGCTCATGAAATCTGTTACATGGTCAATGATCTTAATCTGAATCTGAATCTGAACAGATTAAGACAAAGAAAAGTGCTTTTGTCCTTTGAATAAGCCAAAGGAGATGGTGGGAAGGAAAAATCCCAAAGTAGAGGAGGAAGAACCAAGACTCGGGTGGGAAGGCCCTGCATATTTAAACAAACTGATGAGAAAACATTTAAGGCCGTTTCTCAATATGCATTCTTGTCTGTACTTGTGTTCTTGTGGACTTGTGAAACGTCATCAGTCGCTGCCCAAGTACTGTCCCAATACACAAGTTTGCATTTTGGCAAGAACGGTTAAAAATCCCGGAAGTGTTCTTGACACGCCCATTTTACTGAGGATGCATTGGTTGGTAACTTGGGTGCTTCTCAATATCCCTCCTCGTCTCCTCTCTCCTCCGTCCTCCATCCTATGACCCGGAAACCGATCGAGCTCAGCCATGTTGAAGGACATCCCAATTCTCTAATTGCACCGCGAGGAGGCGAGGATCGAGGAGTGAGGAGGCTTCCTGAGGAGTTATGAGCGAGGATACACAGGTGTATCCTTTGCGGAAGAGTTTTATCGACTAAAACGTGACGCACATATAAATTCTCCTCCCCCATCACATCACGATTTTAATTTATACTTTACCTTTGCAGTTTATACAAACCACACATCTCACATATTTCAACAGGACATCTTGCTTTATTATTATTTATTATGAATTTCTTAAATAACCAAACTTTAACAACATAAGGGCAGATCATTTGAGCGCAGTTGATGACGCTGTGTGTGGAGTGACGCTCGAGTGATCAAGTATTCCAATGTATAAATAAGCTTTCCTTCAATTCCTCCGTCCTCGCTTCTTTTCCTTGCAGCCTTCCCTCGCATCCTACAGGGGGTGGAGCTGAGACGCGAGGAAAGGAAGCGAGGAAAGGAAACGAGGATGCACAGATAAGAATTGAGAAGCACCCCTTGTGTGAACTTGACGGCAGAAATATCCCAGCATTCATTTCGGCATTCGAGGAAGGAGAGGCAGGTCAATGCAGTAAGTTGTTTTTCTACAATTTCGTACGCTATTTCATTACTAAATTCACTTCTGAGAACATTTGATGCGAGAAATCAACTGTGTAGATTTCAAATATTGGCATTTTTACGAAAAATTATGGCTAATCGAAAATGTGCTCAAACGGTTTCGGAAGTGAGAATCTCCATAAGCGTTGCTTTATTGTTATGAATATACATTACATTGTAGTGTACAGTTGTAGAGTAATCCCCTGAGCTGAGGGTAGGCTTGGGCGATAAAGCCTGGCTGTTATCGTCAATAATTCTCGTTATGTTTGGGTACTGCAGACGCTGTCTGTGCGGGGGTATTATTGCGCAATACCAGCAAGAACACATCGTCTCAAATGTGTCAGCAGCGTTCTGTGTGCTCGTCACCTTGTGAGTTCATTCTTCCAAGAACAACTAGCAAGAGCATTCTCCCCAAGAACACAAGTCCGTTCTGTAATGATTAGATGTATTATGTGATGAGTACTGATTGATTCCAGCAGATGGCAGTAATGTGTTGTATAAGATGATGTGCATTTGCTAGAGGAAGAGTTGTTGTAATGGAGATATGCTTGTGCTCCACATGGAATAAAGTACCAGCTATTCCTCTTATCTTTATTTGTTGTTTCTTGAACAATACATGGTACCAGGAGTGGGGTCAGAAAGGCGCAATGGATGCCATTAAACCACCGGGGTCGTTGAAGTTGTGTGGAAATGTTTACGCAAATTGGAGGATTTTCAAACAGCAGTTCGAGTTGTATGTTGTCGCTATTGGACAAGGAGCTGCTGTGGATGAAAGAAAGATTGCCCTATACCATTGCTGGAGCTGATGCCGTGGAGGTCTATAACACCTTTAATTTTGAGGAAGAGGCAGACAAGAAGAAACTGGATAAGGTACTGGAAAATTGTGATGCTCATTGTTTGTCAAGAAGGAACGAGACATATGAACGATATGTATTCAGAATGCAAGTGCAGCATGAAGGAGAGGCTTTTGATTACTTTCTGACAGATCTCAAGATAAAGGCAAAGACTTGTAATTTTAATGAATTGAGAGATTCAATGATTCGTGATCAGATTGTGTTTGGAATCTATGAGAAAAAACTGAGAGAAAGATTGTTGCGAGAATCAGAACTCACCTTGGATTATGCTGTCAAATTGTGCCAATCAAGTGAAGTAGCGAGACAGCAAGTGAAGCAGTTTGATGGGGATAATTCGTCAGCGATGTCATTTCAGAGCGCAACAGTAGACGCCATTTCATTTAGAGACAAGAAAAGACGTAACTCAAGAAGTTTCAGAGATAATGACAATGAAACATTCTCTTGCAAGCGTTGTGGGACCAAACATAAGTTCATACAGTGCCCAGCTTTCGGTAAAAGATGTTCGAAGTGTAATGGCCCGAACCACATTTGCAAAAATGTGTTTTTCGAAAGACATGAAGAGGGAAAATAAAGTGCATAGTGGAGGAGGCAGATGACAGTGACTCTTTGAGTGACTCATTTTATGTGAACATGGTTTCCGAAGAGAATACACATCAGGATGCTGCAACATGTGTATCCAGTGAGGATTCGGTGAAGTCTTCGAAGTGGATTGTTCCTCTTGTGGCTAATGGGACCATAGTGCCTTTTAAATTAGATACGGGTGCAAAAGTTAATTTAATTAACATCAGAGATGTGAAAGCATTGAAAGAAAAACCTCTAATTAAAAAACGTACAGTTCCCCTCAAAGCCTATAATGGACAACCAATTGAAACACGAGGAGTATGTAGATTAAAGATACAAGTAAAAGGAAAGATGAAAAGTTTGATGTTTGTAGTAGTTCCCAATGGCCATGAATCTCTTTTAGGAGATAAAGCTTGTGAAGACCTTCATTTGGTTCAAAGAGTGTATCAATTCAACAGGGAAACCGTCGTATTACAGACTGTCTGTGACCATGTAACTGACATTGTCAAACAATTTCCAGATGTTTTTGAAGGTCAAGGCACATTGCCATTTACCTATAAAATACAACTGAAAGATGATGCTACACCAGTCATACATGCTCCTCGGCGGGTCCCTGCACCTCTGCGCGAGCCCATGAAGTAGGAATTGGATCGCATGACCCAATCAGGAGTCATACAACGGATTGAACAACCTACAGATTGGGTAAACTCCATAACCTGTGTGAAGAAGCCTAATGGTGACTTAAGAGTGTGCTTAGACCCTAAAGACCTCAATGATAGCATCAAAAGAGAACATTACCAGATACCCACCCGTGAAGAGATCATTAGTGAAATGTCAGGTGCTAAGTTTTCAATTAGATGCATCTCAAGGGATTTAAAGCTCAATCAGAAAAAGTGTCAATTTGGAGTCACAGAGATCAAATTTTTAGGTGACAAGCTGTCTGCAAAAGGTGTGGAGCAACACCCAGCAAAAGTGCAAGCCCTCCTTGATATGCCTCCACCTAGTGACAAGAAGGGAATTCTGCGGGCCTTGGGAATGGTGAATTTCCTAGGAAAATTTCTGCCAAATCTGTCAGGCAAAACTACCCATATGAGAAAGTTGTTACAAAATGATCAAGAGTTTGTGTGGGCTACATGATCAAGAATGGAAGAGGTTAAAGGAGATTCTTACTACTAAACCTGTCCTTGTTTTTTTTTTTTAATCACACACGGCCAACTAAGATCTCTACAGACGCCTCTCAGGATGGATTGGGGGCGGTGCTTCTTCAGGCCATTGGGGATTCTTGGAGACCTGTGGCCTATGCTTCTCGATCTATGACAGAGACTGAAAGAAGCTATTCTCAAATAGAAAAAGAGACCTTGGGTTTAGTATTTGGCTGTGATAAATTCCATGGATATGTTTATGGATTACCTACTTATACAGTAGAGACGGATCATAAACCATTAATATCTATCATTCAAAAGAACCTAAACGATATGTCACCTCGAATTCAACGCATGATGATGAAATTACAAAGATATGATCTAAATCTAGTGTATACACCTGGAAAGTATATCCTGTCTCGAGCACCAGTAGCTTCGGAGGAGATCAGCAATATGGACGAAGTTGAGAGACATGTGAGTATGGTGTTTTCATCTCTACCAGTTTCAGATGAGATGTTAAGACTGATTGCGGAGGAAACTGCAAAGGACGCTGAACTGCAGAGGGTTATTGCACATCTTCGTCATGGATGGATCAAAGGCAAGTGTCCACAGTACTTTCCATTAAGGGCAGAACTGAGTGTGGTTGAGGGCATGCTGTTGAGAAAAAACAGAATTGTCATTACAGTGTCAATGCGCCGAGACATGCTTCGTCGAATTCATGAGGGACATCTTGGTATTGAAAAATGCAAGAGAAGAGCTAGACAAGCTGTATTTTGGCCGGGAATTAATGTGCACATTGAGAAATACATCAGTCAGTGTGACGTCTGTCTGAGTCATTATAAACTGGCTAAAGAACCTATGATGATAGCTGCTCATCCTACTGAACCGTGGCAAAAAGTAAGGACTGATCTTTTCCAGTTGAATGGTAAGGATTATTTGGTGGTTATCGATTATTATTCCAATTATCCTAAAGTTGAACAGCTCCGTCATACAACATCGAATGACATGATTCAACGCATGAAATGCATTTTTGCAAGGCATGGAATTCCTCATATTGTGCCAAGTGACAATGGTCCTCAGTATAATAGTCGTGAATTCAGGCTGTTTGCAGAACAGTATGGCTATAAGCATACTACTTCAAGCCCCCTTTATCCAAAGGCAAATGGTAAAGCAGAAAAAGGGGTACAAATTGTAAAAAGACTTTTGAAAAAGCCACAGCAAGCAATTCTGATGAAAATCTGTCTCTACTGAGTTACCGTTCTTCTCCACTCAGTTGTGGATTATCTCCTGGTGAGTTATTGATGAATCGTAAACTGCGTGACACAGACAGACTGCCAAAATTATCCCTGAAAACAGAAAACCACAGTTTGTCATTGAAAGAGATGCAACATCTTAAAGAGAAGCAGAAAGAATACTATGACAAGGGAGCTCGGCAACTGAAACCTCTTTCTGAACGAGATGTAGTTCGAGTTGAGGAGCCTACTGGATGGAGAAGGAAAGCTACAGTCCTAAAAGAGGTAAATCCAAGATCATATCTTGTTCAAACAGAAGATGGGCAGACCTTACGGAGAAATCGACAGAGTCTGCATAAGACTGCAGAGAAATGTCCTTTGGATGAGCCAACCCTGTCTCCAGAAATGCAGTCTTGTGAAATGCCCTCTGTTGATCTGCAATGTCCTGAAATGCTATCTTCAGATATGCTTTACTCTGCAGGCCAAATTCCTGAACTTGATTTATCTGTACCAAAGACTGACATTCCTGATTTACGGAGATCTAATCGAGTTCGAAAACCACCTGTTCGAATGGACTTATAGTAAAAAAAAAAAAGGATTGATTAACTGATTGCTGATTTTTTTACAGGTAGGCTGGTATGAATTGTTAGTAATTATGTGATTCTAATATGTAGAATTGTAAAAAAAAGAAAAAAAAAAAAAAAAAAAGGAAAAGAGATGTAATGATTAGATCTATTATGTGATGAGTACTGATTGATTCCAGCAGATGGCAGTAATGTGTTGTATAAGATGATGTGCATTTGCTAGAGGAAGAGTTGTTGTAATGGAGATATGCTTGTGCTCCACATGGAATAAAGTACCAGCTATTCCTCTTATCTTTACCCACATAGCAAATGTGTTCTGCCCCAGCTCCGGGCCACACACTTTTCCCTCGGCCCAAGTACCGCAAAGAATGACGGCCCTGAAGTGGCCCAGAACTGGATTTAAAAAAATTAACTCAATTGTCATGTTAGGAAAATGTATATTTTGTTCAGGTCAAATGGATTTTGGAATTTTTAAATGATTATTGAATTTTGTGAACATTGCTGAAAACTAAATACTATTTATTAATTATTTATCATTTTTTCTGGACATAGCTTTTTTTCACTGACTCATAAGTCAATTCATATTATTATTATTATTATTAATTATTAAAATCATTACATCTCTTTCGTAGTTTTGATAACTGCACCATCCATGGACAACACTTTAAACTGTTTTATTTCTCCCGTGAAAAATTGTGGTGGTGGGGGGGACAATCCTTGAATATATAGTAGCGGCCTAAATACTTATAATTGTCCAGTACACAAAGCACGGCCCATAATCGCTACACTGATCTGGGCCACACACCTCCCTTCCACAATCGGCCCAAATGTTGTCTGCCGTCATGCATGCAGTGCCATCATTGCCACGCATGGCCCACAGTTGGCTGACATGATGCATGCCAGTGCCGGCAACACGCCAGCAGTGCCATTGCGAGGCCACATTTGGGCCAAGTCCGTTTGCTATGTGTGTATTTGTTGTTTGTTGAACAATACACGTTCTCTGCATTATTGGTTTTGAGAAACACCCTTAAACTGGTTTCAACCTACTGTTTTCCGCTCAGCAACAGCTGTGTGTTTTTTCCTCGTTTGTTGTTGTAAGCATAATGAAACCTATACATGTATACTAACTTTTAAACGTTTAAAATTCATCAGGTCTAATAAGAGATGCACCAATATGAATTTATTTTATTGCTTATGATGCGTTCACTAACTTTCACTAACTTTATGATGCGTTCGGCCCACTGATAAAATAGCTAGCGCTATTCACAATGGAAACAGCAAGCAACATTAATGAGGATGACATCGTTGCTAACATATTATTCACCCGTTTTCAAGATTAACTTTTAAAGAAAAGCTGCAGTCAGTCGGCAAAGGAATACCAACACCAGAGCCTAATCTTCTGCAGAAAGCCAAAGCTTTTTAAAGCATTTCAACCACAGCAATTAAGTGATACCCCTGGATGACAACATCAGTCAAGATCAGTTGATTAAATATACAATGTTACAATGTTGAGAAAACACTCATTAAAAATTAAATGATTTCTGTAAATCCACACTGACGAAGGCAAAGAGCCGAAACGTTTGTTAACTTTATCTCCTGTTACAATTAAATATTTTAAGAGTGCAGACCTATTTTGCATTTTTGTAAATCCAGTGATCAAATGCTGTGGGTCTCAGTTTTCAGTGATAGTCACATGACTAGTCGCTGGTCTGTGTGTGTAATTCCACAAACCTGGAAGATCTTCTGAACGTACAGTATATAAGCAGTAGGCTTTAGAAAATTACAAATATAACAAAGAAGTAGAATCAATGAATTATGAATACTTTACTGCCATTGTGAGGATAACATGTAATCAATAGAAAATTAATTGGAAGGTCTAATTAGAAAACTTATGGAAGGTCGTTTAGGAAAGACATCAAAGTCATCAAAAGTGTTTTTCTTTATTCTTAATATGAAGTCTTAATACGATCATACATTTTTTTTCTATATTTTAATAACATGCAGATAATTATCAAAGCAGTAAGTATCTGGAAAACAATCAGTAATCTGACACAGTTTGACATTAATTTCTAAAAGACATCTGCATCCCAGAAAGCAAAGTGCATCCCATCCCGTAGGTTTAGCCGTGTGACAGTCACAGACTGAGGGAGTTGATGATCAGATGAGCTGGAAGAGTTTGAGAAGCGCAGTGGAGGTGAGCGTGTAGATCAGAAGTCCAGGCAGCCCCACCATCCCTATCGGTGAAGGAGATGCCGCAGTGTTGTTGGTGTTGTTGGCGGCATTGGTAAGACCGTAGCTTGCAATCATTACAGCCACTAGCAGTAGTAGTACTTCAGTTCTGGAAGCCATATTCAGGTCACTATTTAGATGAGGCAAACAACGAAATAAAATAATAATATTCAACCTTTTAAAATCATACTATTTATTAATATTTTCTAACTAAGACACATCCCAAAAATTGCCTGCATCTAATATGATCGCCTATAAAACATAACCTGTATACAGGTGAAACTCGAAAAATTAGAATATCGTGCAAAAGTTCATTTATTTCAGTAATTCAACTTAAAAAGTGAAACTAATATATTATATACAGACTCATTACATGCAAAGTGAGATATTTCAAGCCTTTATTTGTTATAATTTTGATGATTATGGCTTACAGTTTATGAAAACCCCAAATTCAAATCTCAGAAATTTTGAAAATGTTCATAAGCTGTAAGCCATAATCATCAAAATTATAATAAATAAAGGCTTGAAATATCTCACTTTGCATGTAATTTTCTATATAATATATTAGTTTCACCTTTTAAGTTGAATTACTGAAATAAATGAATTGAAAAATACTGATTTTTTTGTTTCACCTGTATATAAAATAGTCATATTTACCGTTTGCCACGGATGATTGTTCTCTGTGTTTGTCGATTCTCTTGAAGGTTGTTAATGTGAATGCCAGAGTTGAGCTTAGGCTTTTATTTGAATATTACACCCTCGCTAGAGGCGGAGATGTGCTATTACTGCAGGATGGAAGGGAATGCATTTATAATGATTTCTTTGGTCAGTCTCTTCCTCTTAGGGATAGTCCACCCCAAAATGAAAAATCGGTCATCATTTACTCACCCTCACGTACCTCCAAAACTCTCTTCTGTGGAACACCAAAAATATATATTTTGGAGAACACTGGATCGCATTGACTTTCACTGTATTGCCAAAAAAATTAATAATAATAATTTAAAAAAACACCTACAAAATTGAAAAACACTTGAGTGTTCCACAGCAGGAAGTAAGTCATAGAGAAAGAGATTCCTACTTGAATCTGGAGTTATAGAAATTTCAAAAACAGCAGTGTAGTTTTTATTGATATATTTAAACAATAGGACCTGATGTGAAGAAACGGTAGTCTTTCACATCAGTTTGGGTTTTCAACCAGCAATATAATACATACTGTATTTATTTTCTAGATATTCAGGGAAGTCTTTGACTTTGAGCGGGTGTAAAGTTTTACATAAGCTGGAAGAGGTTCTTATTAGGTATTGGTTAATCATACTGTAGGTTGGCTACTAATCTGGACTATATATGCCAGTGAAACTTGCGGGTAGGAAGAAAGTTTGCATATCATACCTGTAACATTTCTGAAGGTCAACACACAGCGTTTTATTGTTCTTTGGTTAATTCTGTTAAAACAACAGTGGGAATCTCTGTGAATGTTACAATTTACTTGGATAAGTTGTAACAATGGTGCTCATGAAATCTGTTACATAGTCAATGATCTTAACAGAACAGATTAAGATTAAGACAAAGAAAAGTGCTTTTGTCCTTTGAATAAGCCAAAGGAGATGGTGGGAAGGAAAACTCCCAGAGTAGAGGAGGAAGAACCAAGACTCGGGTGGGAAGGCCCCTCATATTTAAACAAACTGCTATGATTATGATGCGTTCACTAACTTTAACTAAGTTTATGATGCGTTCCGCCCACTGATAAAATAGCTAGCGCTATTCACCGTGGAAACGGCAAGCAACATTAATGAGGACGACATTGTTGCTAATATATTATTCGATTAACTTTCAAAGAAAAGCTGCAGTCAGTCGGCAAAGGAATACCAACACCAGAGCTTAATCTTCCGAAGAAAGCCAAAGCTTTTTAAAGCATTTCAACCACAGCAATTAAGTGATACCCCTGGATGACAACATCAGTCAAGAAAGATCAGTTGATTAAATAGGCTATACAATGTTCCAATGTTGAGAAAACACTCATTAAAAATGAAATGATTTCTGTAAATCCACACTGACGAAGGCAAAGAGCCGAAACGTTTGTTAACTTTATCTCCTGTTACAATTAAATATTTTAAGAGTGCAGACCTATTTTGCATTTTTGTAAATCCAGTGATCAAATGCTGTGGGTCTCAGTTTTCAGTGATAGTCACATGACTAGTGGCTGGTCTGTGTGTGTAATTCCACAAACCTGGAAGATCTTCTGAACGTACAGTATATAAGCAGTAGGCTTTAGAAAATTACAAATATAACAAAGAAGTAGAATCAATGAATTATGAATACTTTACTGCCATTGTGAGGATAAAATGTAATCAATAGAAAAGTAACTGTAGTCTGATAATGAGTATTTTAAAAGGTAATATAATCTAATTACAATTTACAAGTAGGCCTAATTCATTTTTAAAATTAAAGTAAAATTACCCACCACTGACAGTATGCACATATGCTGGTGGTGACAAAAATGTACTCGCACTGTACAGTATACACATACACCCTCATGTATGTGTCAAAACCAAAGTATATTTGGTTACTTTGTGGTGTCAGATTTCTGATAATCATTCACCCGTTTCCTCAACAACCGATCTGCATGGTCTCTGTACAATATTTGCAGCATTGTCTTTATTTGAGTTTATTAAAATTGGTCTGAATCTAGGGTCAAGTCCTCGTCTGGGTTTTAAAGGATCTGATCTTGACATAAACTCGAAAACATTTCAATGGTTATCTCCCTCAAAACACACGCACACACCAAAATGATGGTGCTGACAAACCCTGAAGATGCAGGAAAAAACGTTGACAGTCTCTGCACATTTGCATCATATTAGAACACCCAGACAGCTCGTTTCAGATCAAGTTTGCAGTCATTTTTCTGTCTGACAGACTCCATTTGCCATAATGTACAGTAGGCTAACAAGAGCACACTGCATGAGATACTATATCCAACAATGCCATATGCTCAACTTCGCCATTCATCTCCATCTAATGAATCAGAGATTAGATCAGCTGTAGTGTTAAACATCTTTGTTTACTCATTATTTTCCAAAAGTAATTGGACATTTGACATTTTTACACAAAATTTTAATCTGAATTGAATAAAAACAGCTTAATAACAATATCTGGCTGCCACACACTATAATAACAATATTTATAGCTAGCCTGCAAGTGTATTTTTCCATATGCCATTCAAAAAACATTACATATGGTGCATTCAAGTCCTCCTGGGAAGTTATTTACGGGTTGGGAAGTCATGTTCAGGAGCGTTCAAGTCACTTTCGTCGGAGTAAGATGGCGGTGTACCTTCTCTTAAATAACTACACAAAAATACAGCAAGGCTTAACTCTATTTATCTCTAGAACACTCTATTTTATCTCTAGAAAATGAAGAACAAAGACAATCTTGCTTTTTTAGGTTTCAATTAATTTATGAAGCCACTGTAAACTTTATCCTTGCTTATTATATTGTTATATTACAATGCTATCATCTTTTGTAGCAAGCAATTAGCTTACTTCACTTACAAAATACTGGTATTCCGCCATTGTTTACGCCCCCAACTCGTAAACATCGGGGTTTGAAGAAAATCCCGAGCTTCCCACTCGATCTTTCCGACAAATGGAGCTAATGCCAACCAATAATATCGCGGATTACGAGTGACGTAATGCCACCCGGAAGACGATTAACAACAATGTGCTGTTGTTTACGATTGTTATTATTATTTTTTTTTAATGTAAGTGCATGCAAATATATTTTTATAGGGAAAAGCTAATGTAAATGATCCGAAGGGATATAAATAAGCAGGGAGCGACACGTTTCTAACTTAAGAAAACGTTCCTTTGTTGTTTACCTTGTTGCACCGCATGTTTATGTAAAATTGTTTTTAACCACGCTAATAAGACTTCTTAAATCCATGACAGATTTTGCAATGATTAACCTGAACTTTTGGACTCACTTTTGAGCTCATGACAGCCTGACCCACATGTTTCCATGTCCACCCTCCTCATGGCGCTCGGGCTCGCCGGGTTTGTGCTCTGTTTGAGCGGACTGAACCTCATCCTCGCCGCGGATCATCCGTCCTATGTGGCGGCGGTGTACGAGCACCGAGTGCGGCTGAACCCGAACCCCAGAGTCCCGCTGGACCGGAGACCCGCCCTGGAGCACATGAAGCAGAACCTGCGTGTGTTTGAAGAGCAGACAGTGCTGGCAGCACAGCAGGTACACTGACTGATAGTGTGTGTGAGAGCTTCAAACACTGATCAGATGACAACAATAAAAGGAATGCAATAATAATTTGTACCCATTTAAACACGTACTATGCATAATATTAATGCCAGAAAATGTCACAACCTTTATAGTGATAAACCTCTCTCAGTGCTTTGTAATTGTTTTGTCAAGGTTATTTCACAAACACTTTGCACATGAACATGCTTCTTTCTAAGATAAAACGACCCTTAAAATGGCATTGAACAAAATACATTTTTATATAAATGAATGAGATACTACTAGTTTGCCTAAAAGTAATGGGTCTTTTAACTGTGGATACACAGACATTCTTAAATGATGTCTACAGGACCCTTAACGTTTATATCATGTGTTAAACAGGGTGCCCAGATCATAGTGTTTCCAGAAGACGCCATCCATGGGTTCAACTTCACCAGAGCTTCTATCGCTGGTTATCTGGAGACCGTTCCCAACCCTCAGGAGGTCACATGGAGTCCATGTGCTGATCCACACAGATTTCCAGACACTGAGGTACAAAACTATTTACCACCCTTAAGGATTATTTAGACATGATGAGTGCCAGTTTTAGAGCCACTTTTTTCACAGTTTCTAACAAGTTATGTTTCTTTCTCAGGTCCTCCAAAGCCTCAGCTGTATGGCTCATAAGAACCGTCTCTTCGTGGTGGCCAACATGCCGTCCCGTCAGAGCTGTAACCGGACCGCCGACCCTCGCTGTCCTGCGGACGGCCAGTACCAGTTCAACACAAACGTGGTGTTCAGTGACCAGGGCGTCATCGTGGCCCGATATCACAAATATAACTTGTACTTTGAGGCGGCGTTTGACGCTCCACCGGAGTGTGAGTATGTCACTTTCACCACACCGTTTGCAGGCTTATTCGGGGTGTTTACGTGCTTCGACATTCTGTTCCGTGACCCGGCGTTGACTCTAGTAAAGGACATGGGTGTCCGGCAGATCGTGTATCCCACCGCGTGGATGAACCAGCTCCCCCTGCTGGCCGCCGTACAGTTTCAGCGCTCGTTCTCGCACGCGACGGGCGTCACGCTGCTGGCCGCCAACATCCGAGCCGCTCAGTATGGCATAACCGGCAGCGGCATCTTCACACCATGGGATTCGCTCATTCATCATGACATGAAGGGGGATTCTGGGAAATTGCTGGTGCGTAGAGTGCCAGTTTTGGATCCAGCTTTTATTGGGGACGCAGCTACACTGATGCCATTTTCTGGGTATCCAAAAGAGAAACTGAGGTCAGAAGAACCAGAAAAGATGCATGTTTGGCCTACAAGTAGCTTTGAACCAGATGATGGTGTAAAATACTGCCAAAAGGACTCTGAATGTGCACAAGAAGCTACATCTACAACCTTTACCTCCATCATGATGTATGATAATTTCACTTTGGTCCCTTTGCGAGGCAGTAAAGGGAACATTAGCATTTGTAGTGGCTCTGTCTGCTGCCACCTGCTGTTCCGGAGGCCGGACACACATGAGTTTTACGCTCTGGGCGTCTTCAACGGCCTCCATGTGGTGCACGGGACGTATTACCTGGAGGTTTGCGCTCTGGTGAAGTGCACAGGTGAACATCACAGCAGCTGCGGAGGAGAAACCGAACACGCTCGTACACCAGTGGACTTCAGGCTGACGGGGACCTTTACGACTCGACATGTGTTCCCTGGAATTCTGGGTAATGGGATGACTCTGGATATTCCGGATCATTCTGGTTGGGAGAGAGGAAACCGCTTTTACATGAGCCGGACGGGAATGAGCGCTGGACTCGTAACAGCTGTGCTGTATGGGAGACACTATGAGAAGGACAATGATTAAAACTTTCATAGGACACTAATTATAGTGCACTACAAATAACATGAATCATTTCATCTTATTGAACTGCATTTCTTCACCCAAAAATGAAAATGAAAAATTCTGTCATAACTTTTTAATAAAACCTCATTCCAAGCCTATATCATTGTTTTTTTCTGTCAAACACTGTTTTTAAGAATAGTTTTGCTCTTGTATCACCTTATTTTGCAACGTGGAAGTACGTTATATTCTGTGAATGCGCGAGACTTCTGATTCATTAGCCGCTATAGGTGAATAACTACGTGCAGTAAATGGTAAAACTATTTGTACTACAAACCAGTGTGTTTATAATTATGACAAAACGTTAAAATAATATGATAATAAATACCAGTTTGCAATATCAAGCAGCATAAGCTGTTTTGTAGTTTAAATAACTGGAAGCTGAGGACACCGAAATAAAGAATTCTTTTTTATAGAAATAGTCTTATGCTATATTTCAAGTTATCTTAAGTGATACAATTGCTTTATGTGAGAAACAGACCCAAATTAAATGGCTGGAAATCTTCCTCTTTGTAAATGTAAAATGATTAGAAAGCTTTATTTTTTGAGTTGAATTAACTGTTAAAGCTGAAGACTAGCAGTGGTTAAAGTCGGCATGAAATCGAAGTTGAGAAGTCAAGTATATCCAAGTGAAACGGCTTTTCAAACAAGAACAAATGTAGGGCGGGGCTTGATTTTGTCCACCGGGAAATTATTGGATGGTTGTGGTTTGCTATTGGTTGATCTCATGTGAGTGACAGGTTGCCCCGCCCCCGTCATCAGAGAAGAGAAGTGATGCTGCAAGAGGGAGGATAAAGTGATTTTGATTAAAGATCACGACAGCACATCAATTTATAAAATTATGTGCACGGATAAGTAACAGTGAAAGAGACACTCAATTATCGACTGGTGTTTACCTACAAAAATAAAACTTTCTGGGCATTAAGGTTTTACAAAACATTTAAATATTACAATTTACAGTATTTACAAAATATACTTCAATAATAGATAATACAGAACATTAAACGGTGAAAAATATACCTGAAACAAAGAAAACTAATATATAAATATTAAAATAGATAATAAAGAACATTAAATGAGGTAAAAAGATTTCTGACAATAAATATATTATACGCAAATATTAAATAGAATTAGGAAACAATAAATTAAGATTCAAAAACTATTGGATTGGATAAATAAAATGTTTTCTTGTATGCAGACTAATTTATGTTCATATGTTTTTTTTTTAACACACATAATGTCAATATAATACATAATTTTTTTATATTTGGCCAGTTTCTGTAATAAAAACACAGTATAATCTTATGGCAAAAGATTTATTTAGAATTATTAATAATTATTAACAATGTACCAAAAGGTCAAGTCACACACTTGATCTTTTCATTGTATTTGAATTATAAAATAAATCACACACACACACAACCATTCGAATTCACAATCACACACAAACACACACAACAGGAAGAACGCTGTAATTCCTCACAGCAGAGGAATAAATACTCAGATTGATCCTGAAAGTCTTCATGTTTTTTAATAATAAATAATCCATGATGATGCAAACCTAAAGTCAATCTTCATGCACGAACGGGGATTAAAAGTAAAGCTGGAGGAAAAGTCTGCAGCTCTTGGTCCCTGACGTCCTCTGCAGTTACAACAATCCGTTGCCTTCTCACGTTTCACGTGAATGCTGGCAAAAACAGGCCATTTCTTCTGATAAAGGAAAACAAAATGAATTTGGCTTTAAATAAAGAGGATTAGAGATGCTTGAGAGTTCAGACATTGACATAGTAGAGAAGAAACAGTAATAGACTGGTTAAACTGCAGTGTTGGCCACTTATTTTCCTGTTTCTCCGTTTTCTCCTGAGACTTTCGTACGCACCGGTCATTGAGAGACGACCCTTATTAGCATAGTCACCATTCGGCCAATGAGGCGAGAGTTTAAGACACTGAGGGGCGGGACAGAGTGTGTTGTCAGTACGTTTCCGAGTCTGAATCATTGAGTTCATCATCGGGGACGATGAGGCCGTCCTCGCGACCCAGGCTGTTGAATTTACGGTAGGAGACGTGCTCGGGACGCAGCATGGGTAAAGGGTCAAAGGTCACGGTCTTGGATGGGCTGGAGTAATGGTTAATGGTGGTAAACGTGAGATTTGATATGGTGCCGGGACTGCTGGGAGAGATGGGCATCATGGTGGAGAGTATCAGCGCCAAACAGTCGGCCACGTCTTTGTTCGGGGCACAAGACAAAGCTGGAGTGTATCCTGGGAAACACATTTGAGCCAATTCAATTCATGTTTATATGTATAGAAATATTTGTATGCATGAGCGTGTCAAAGTAACGTCCATATGGCAGTTATATGCAGCTATTACATAACACGTTATGTGGTCAAAAACTTGCTTGGAAACATTCAACCCAAGCGCAAATTTTGTGTTGATGTAAATTTGCATGATGCAAATCTATTGTACAGAAATAATATTATCAGCAGATCCGTTTACCTGGAATTTACCCGTAAGCACACTTCCGTTCAAAAGTTTGGTGTCAGAAAGATTTTCTCATCAAGGCTGCATTTATTTAATCATAAATACAGTAAAATACTGTTACAATTAAAAATAACTGTTTTCTGTTTAAATACATTTCAAAATTGATTCCTGAGATGCAAAGCTGAATGTACTGTCGCTTGTGATACATTTTATGCATCCTTGCTAAATAAAAGTATACGTTTTTTTTTTTTTTTTTATGAAAAATGAGCCTTTAAGCGCTCACCGTTTTCATCCACGGCGAGGACACTGGCTCCTTTACCCAGCAGCTCCTGCACGACCACCGTGAGCCCGTTACGAGCCGCGACGTGTAGCGGCCTGAGACACGAGAGAGAGAGAGAGAGAAGCAGCTCTCTTTAATCTCGAGATGATGATGATGAGGAGGAAGAGGAGGAGAACATGCGTGAGGACACCAAACTTACGTCTGCAGCGCTGCGTTCGTGCAGTTGATGAGGTTTCTGTCCGTGACCTTCTCAAGAATTAACAAGGCACTGGTTTCATGCCCCTAAAAACAGAAACAATACAGGTGAAGTTAGATTTGCATTTCCACAAAGTGCGAGTGCACGCAAGGCTGTAGAAGACATGCTAGATACTCTATGAACAAAAAAAGCCTTTGTTGGATCGTGGTAATTAACCCTAACAAAAGAATAAATGATCCATTGATATCACATTTGATACCTTTTAAGTCTTTTATGGCTCATACAGTCTGATATCGTGAGAATATGGAGGAAAAAAACACCTCAGTTTGATTTAGAGGCCCAAACTGAGCAAAAAAATCGAATTTGGTGCATTTGTTGATATACACTAGATTTTAGATCGGTAAGATTTTTTATGTTTTTAAAAGAAGTCTCTTCTGCTAACCAAGGCTGCATTTATTTGATTAAAAAAAAAAAAAAAGTATTATTGTGAAATATTATGACAATTTAAAATGACTGTTTTCTATTTTAATATATTGTAAAATGTAATTCATTCCTCAGATGAAAGCTGTATTTTCAGCATCATTACTCCAGTCTTCAGTGTCACATGATCCTTCAGAAATCATTCTAATATGATGATTTTATGCACACAAAAAAACAATCATTATTATTTTAAATGTTGAAAACAGTTGTGTACAATTTTTTTTCAAAATTCTTTGATGAATAGAAAGTTCAAAAGAACAGCATTTATTTAAAATAGAATATTTTCTAACATTATAAATGTCTTTACTGTTACTTTTGATCAGTTTAACTCATCCTTGATGAATACAATTATTGATTTATTTTATTTCTTTCCCCCCAAAATAAAATTTAAATTCTTACTGACCCCAAACTTTTGAAGGGTAGTGTTTAATTTTACAAAAGCTTTAGATTTCAGATAAATGCTGTTCTTTTGAACTTTCTATTCATCATAGCATCATGAAATAAAAATGTAAAAACTGTTTTCAACATTGATAATAATCATAAATGTTTCTTGAGCATCAAATCATCATATTAGAATGATTTCTGAAGGATCATGTGACACTGAAGACTGGAGTAATGATGCTGAAAATTCAGCTTTGATCACAGGAATAAATTACACTTTACTGTATATTCACATAGAACACAGCTGTTTTAAATTGTAATAATATTTCACAATATGACTGTTTTTGTTTGTATTTTTAATCAAATAAATGCAGCCTTGGTGAGCAGAAGAGACTTCTTTTAAAAATATTACCGATCTAAAACTTTTGACCGATAGTGTATATATCATATATATAGAGTCAAAACCAAGATGAAATTCTGATAGTTTGCAGTGTAAATCTATGAGATCTTTACAATTTATATAAGTCAGCAGTTTTTCTATATCTGCCAATAATATGTCTTTAGTAAGCTGATATTAGATGCTGGACTCATGTAAAGTCAGTATTCATCACTGAGTTTGTACCTTACTGCAGGCCAGATGCATTGCTGTGTTTCTGTGCGCGTCCTGTAATGTGAAGTCTGCTTTTGCGCTGCTCACCAGCACCTCTGCAGAAACAACACACTCGTCACAATCATATCAGCATCAACACATCCAGCAGCGTTCAGACCGACCTCGAGCAGCGTGTCGACATGTTTACAGCCGCTTCCTGAATAACAACACTTCTGAAACTCTATCGCCCTCTAGATCCACAACTCAACAACATCAATCGATGAAAAGCCTTGGCAACTAATGAAATTCAAAAGACTGCAATGCAACTGAAATGCAAATAAAAGATAAATAGAAATAAAAACAAACTAACAAAAATGACAAAACTGCTATTAAAACAGACTAAAATAAAAACCAAAAACATAAAAAAATAAAAGCTAATTCAAAATATTAACAAATACTGGTAGAGTGGTATAATAATAATACTAAAATAACAAAACTAACTAACTAACTAAATACACACACATACATATACACATATACACACACATATATATATATATATATATAGCACTGTTTGGCAGTGTTGGGGAATGTTGTTTACAAAAGTTTCACATTATTACAAGTACAAGTAACTAATTGTTACATTTCTATTGCATTTGACAGTTAATAAATAGAACATGCATCTGTGAAAAGAGTGTTTCAATGTTTGGGGTTAGAAATATTTTTATTTTATTTGAAAAAACTAATTATTTTATTCAGCAAGGACGCATTAAATTGATCAAAATAGACTGTAAATACATTTATAATTATACAAAACATTTATATTTCAAATAACTGTTCTTTTGAACTTTCTATTCATCAAAGAATCCTGAACAAACTTTTTTTTAACATTGATAATAATCAGAAAATCATCATATTAGACTGATTTCTGAAGGATCATGTGACACTAAAGACTGAAATAATGATGCTGAAAATTCACAGGAAATGTTAAAAATGTTGCTGACCCCAAACTTTTGAATGGTAGTGTATTTAAACAAAATGTTTTAACTTTATTTTAAACATTTTGTTACTTATACTGATCTGCTGTTTGATCTCTGAACTCTTTCTAACTGAAAAAAAATACTATATTTGGCGTGTCTCACCTACGGCGTTCGTTTGCCCGTTCTCGGCAGCCATCATGAGTGGTGTTCTTCCCAGCATGTCGATGGAGTTGACCTGAGCGTTGTGACCCAGCAGAAGCTGCAAACACTCCACGTGATCAGTGTAAGCGGCGGCGTGCAGCGGCGTCCTACGGGACACACAAAACACGTCAGCTAAAGAATATAAAGCAGTGCTGATCCTATAGAAAGCCTGTTCTTACCTGGACTGTGAGTCTGTGGCGTTCACGATCGCTGGACCTAAAGTCTCAATCAGCATCTCAGCTGCAGATTCATTATCATTAATACTGAAACACAGAGAGAGAGAGAGAGAGAGATGTGATGCTTTCAGATGCACTTCTTCATCCAGGAGGAAGCAGATCATGTGAGTGTTTCTTACACAGCGCAGTGCAGCGGACTGAAGGAGTTTCCCTCCGGCTGCCGAAACACCTCCTGCTCTAAGAGCATCTCCACACACGCGTCGTGACCTGAGATCAACACAACACGATTCTTTGATGAACAGAAAGTTCAGAAGAACAGCATTTATTTGAAATGGAATCTTTTGTAACATTATAAATGTCTTTACTGTCGCTTTTGATCAATTTAGAGGAGTAGTTCACTTCAGAATTAAAATTTCCTGATAATTTACTCACCCCCACGTCATCCAAGATACCCTGGCGATCCAGAGTTCTCGCGAGAGCACAAGTTGAATTTGCTCAGCGAGTTACTCTGGTGTCTAGTAATGATGCTCATTAAATATGCCCCTCGATCTGAGCTGCACCAATCACATCGGGTTATCTGATATAGGCGGGCCAGAGGCGAGATGACGACAGCGCTGTGACGTCGAAGTCATCAGTAAACATTGCAAGATGGCTATGGATGAACACCAGTTGTTTGAAACGGCTTTGGCCGCTACAATGAACGAGTTAGACTTTACTTTTTCTCTAAAAGAGGAACAGAAGACGCCGCTCGGATCCTTCCTTTGCAAGAAGGAGTTTTTGCTGACCGGATACAGCATAGTCTAATCCACCAGTTAGCTCCGCTGGTAGCTAAGCGTATGGGGCTCTGGATACGTCACCCCATGTATTGCTGTGATTGGTCGTAGTGTTATCCAATTGCGTGCAGTGAGATTTTCAAATGCATGCTTGGTGCCGCCCCTCGAGCTGGCCGATTTTCATTAATCGATGCCAGACCATTAATCTTTCAGAGTTAGGTCTGGATTTCCAGGTTACATCCAAGATGTTCATGTCTTTCTTTCTTCAGTCGTAAAGAAATGAAGGTTTTTGAGAAACATTCCACTCCATAAAGTGGATCTCAATGGGGTCCAAATTGCAGTTTCAATGCAGCTTCAAAGGCTCTACACGATCCCAGACGAGGAATAAGAGTCTTATTTAGCCATCATTTTCCAAAAAAAAAACCATTTATATACTTTTTAACCACAAATGCTCGTCTTGCACTAGCTGTGATGCGCCACACATTACGTAATCACGTTGAAATGTCTCGCATGTTCCGGTTCAAAAAGGTATACGGTAAGGTGAAAACATCTCATTCTCTCCTACAACTTCAAAATCATCCCGACATCATTGTTTTACCATTTATTTAAAAAAATGTTTTGTAAAGGGCGTTTGACTCAGTCTTTGCACATTCGCTTTGTAAACACTAGGTCTGGACTTCTGCCTACGTCACGCGAGACCTTTCAATTACGTAATGCGTGGTGCATCGCAGAGCTAGTGCAAGATGAGCATTTCTGGTTAAAAAAAGTATATAAATGTTTTTGTTTTTGGTTTGGCTAGATAAGACTCTTATTCCTCGGCTGGGATCGTGTAGAGCCCATTGAAGTCACTACATGGAGAAAAATCCAGGAATGTTTTCCTCAAAAACCTTCATTTCTTTACGACTGAAGAAAGAAAGACATGGACATCTTGGATGACGTGGGGTAGAGTAATTATCAGGAAATTTGAATTCTGAAGTGAATCCTTTAATGCATCAGTGTGATTGGATGGTGGCATGTTTACCGTTATAACAGGCCCAGTGCAGCGGTGTGAAACCACAGTTGTCCTTGAGGACGAGGACGGTCTTCTGGATCTTGAGAAGGGCCCTCAGAACCCCGACGTGACCGGAAGCAGCCGCCAGGTGTAGAGGAGAGCGCCCCCTGCCGTCCTGAACCACGAAACTGGAGCCGTGCTGCAGCAGCGCCTCCACACACGCCTCGTGACCCATCACTGCCTGCGACACACAGTCAAGAGGAGAGAAGCTCTTCGTTTAGACAGATCGTCACAAACACCGCGGGAGAGCTATTACAACAAGCTATCTTTAATTAAGTGACACCCTAGACACAAATCTGCTTTCTTTCATCATATTCTGGGCTCAACTGAATATGATGGCAGATGAAGGCATTTCTCTCCATTGAGACATTGGTGTTTGTGTGTGTGTGACTTACCCCGCGGTGGAGGGCCGTCCTGCCAGATTTATCTCTGGCCTCCACAAGGGCTCCTTTACTCAACAGAAGATACACACAGTCTGTGTGTCCGCCCAGAACCGCCAACATCAGAGGAGTCCTGACAACAACAACAACAACACACAATTAACCTATTCATCAGACTGACAGCATTCAAGCATATAGCGGAGATACAGAAGCTGTGACACTCACTGTCCCTTTCCGTCACGTATATTGATGGCTGTTTGCTGATCGGAGTTATGGATGAGCAGACGCAGACACTCAGAGTGACCGTTCATGGCTGCAGATGGACCAAATCAAACACACACAATAAAATAACACAAACAATCTGACCTGACACATCAGCTCATGTACCATCAGTCTCAGTCAATGCTGTTCTTTTGAACTTTCTATTCATCCTGAAAATAAAATGTATCACAGTTTCTATAAAAATATGAAGCAGCACGACTGTTTTGAATACTGATAACAATCAGAAATGTTTCTTGAGCAGCAAATCATCATATTAGAATGATTTCTGAAGGATCATGTGACACTGAAGACTGGAGTAATGATGCTGAAAATACAGATTTAATCACAGGAATAAGTTACAGTTTACAATATATCGGAAAACTATTTTTTTCATTCTCTTAGTGTCAGCAGAAAGGGGGGTCCTCACAACATGCTATTGGGTCATGGTCCTCATAAGTATAGCAAAACACGTATGTGTATGTGTGTGTGTGTGTGTTGTTGATGTTGACCTGCGGAGTGTAAGGCGCTTCTCTTGTGTGTGTAGTCCTTCAGCAGCATTGACGCGCCCTGATTGATCAGAATATCCACACACTCCACGTGACCCTTAAACGCAGCCAGACTCAGAGCTGTGTGACCCTGAGGCGTCCTCACGTCCAGATCCAGCAGAGACTGGACCAGAACCTCAAGAGCATGGTGATGACCGTGATATGCCTGCCAAAACACACACACACACACACAAGACGTTTTAATGCACTGAAGCAGACTTTTGACTTGCATGTTATAGTTGACAATCAAACCTACACTTAGACTAATGAACAATGTTATTTGGTTGAATAGTTGTTTATTTTGGTTATTATTAATAATATTGATTGCCTTTTATTTATTGAACTTCCTGCCAAGAGAACACCACCTAACTGAGGCAAAAAATAAAATAAAATAATAATATTTATATATAGATTTGGTGATCTGTAACTCACCGCTAAATGTAAAGGGCTGACGGGAGGCTGGACGTCTGTGTCGTTTAAGAGACTTGATGCAGACGTGTTCATCAGCTGAAAATATACATGCATTCATGGCTTTATGAAATTACACCATTTAAAACAGCTAAACAAAGGAATAAGGTGAAAAATTATGATTTTTTGTATATACTTGAGGACATGAAATGCCATTCAGAATGCATGCAATTTAGAGAGAGAATTTATTTGATTTTATTCATCAGAATGATATTGGACCATGAAATGTTAGGCTATAGTTATTAATTACTATTATTATTCATTAATAGTATTTATCTCCAGTCTTTGCTTGTTTATGTCAACAGAAAATGGTTTTGCAGGAGAAAGGTGTTACATTTTGATAGATTATGAAAGAATACAAAATGTTTTTCTTCATGCACTGATGAATCACACATGATAAGAACAGAAACATTCAATACAGTAAACAGGGTTACTTCTGAACTTTATGTGGCCATTAGAGGGCAGCACTGGCCAGATCGTGTGTCGTTTAGCTCAATCCACACAGAAGTACAGATACTCACCACATCTAATGGTGTTTCGTTGGCGATCTACAAAACAAAACACAGAGATTAACCCTGAAAACAGAGCAGTGTTGAGGAGTGTTTAAGCTCACTGTGTTTAAATGATGAACTAACCAGCTCCAGACACACTCGGTGACCGTACGCTGAAGCGTAGTGAACAGCGCTGTATCCGTCTTTATCCCTGAGACCTGGATTCGCATCATTCCTCAACAGATACTCCAGACACCTGACAGACAGACACAGAGAGAGAGAGAGAGAGAGAGAGAGAGAGAGAGAGAGAGAGAGAGAGAGAGAGAGAGAGAGAGAGAGAGAGAGAGAGAGAGAGAGAGAGAGAGAGAGAGAGAGAGAGAGAGAGAAGAGAAGAGAAGAGATCAGCTCAAACATTCACTGAGTGCAACAGCTGGAAGTAAAACTCCATTCATTTTCTCCATAGAGAAATAGATTTTAATGATAACTTGTACATTTTTAAAGACAGACTTACTGTGAGCTCTGAGGTAGTTAAACGATGGTATGAGTTCTTTATTTCACATTATTTTATTTTAACAGCGGAACAACTACATTACCCATGATGCTGTATAGACAATTACACCAATCAGAGTCACGGTGAGCAAATTGAGCCAAGAGTTCAACAGTTGCGTTCCAGAAGTAAAAACATAAATTTTCTCCATAGTGCGTTTACAACACAGTCTTGTACCTTTGTCTTAGTTGTCCGATTTTCAAACTTTATTGCTTCAAATCAAATTGTAATGTTGTGATTCACCTCGTGGCTGGTTGGCTTGGTTCATGGCCTATGCCTCTTTAACGAAGACTTTTTTAAAACCTTGAATGAATGTAAAAAAGGACCTTTCAGGGAACGCCGTACACTCCTCAAAATACTAATATATACACATACTGTATATATGCAGATTTTGCAATAAATTTAAAATATGTTCCTGAAGGAATAATCGACAACCTTAAATTAATAGTTTTATATAATCACCATTGTTTTTAATTTGATTATGTCATACGCAATGCTTCATGGGACTGTAGTTCGTTCTCGTTCTATTGCTATAGCGAATGCTATTTTGCTTCGAATCAAAGTTTGTAATGTTGTGATTCTCCTCATAGTGTTTTGGCTTGATTCATGGCTTCGCTTTAACAAAGACATTTTTTTTGTTTAAATGTCTGTGCTAAAGATTTATGCAAAAAATACTTCCAAAACAAACGTAGCTGAAAAAGCGTGTGTGCACAATGCACTCTATGGCACATTAGCTCATATTTGTGAGATATCTGTGCACAGCAAACACATTTTGTGCCTGTAATACCCGGAACGGATGACCTATAACATTTGCGGATACAGTATGTGCAACTAGAGCACATTCCTTAATGTGTCTCCGTATCCCACAATGCAGTGCGCTTGACTCGACCTTCCGTTTCCAGTGTGTGTGTGTGTGTGTGTGTGTGTTGGTCACCTGCCGTCGGAGTCGGTCGCAGCTGTGTAGTGTATTGAGCTGCAGCCCCGGACGTCCCGCTCGTTCACACTGGCCCCGGAGCCCACCAGAGCAAACAGACACTGATAGTTACAGTTAGCAGCAGCGTAATGCAGCGCCGTCCTGAGAGAGAGATAAATCATACATGATAAACACATTCCTCCTGCAGGATTCACTGTGATGGGAAACTGGAGGAGAATATACAGTACATCCCAGGCTGCTGTAATAAAACCATCTGACTGTAAGTGTGCAGATTGTCTACAACATGCCTGGGTCATATCTGAACCCAATACTATATACTAAAATATCAAGCAGGAAATTCAATATTTTAGAATGGTTTCTGAAGGATCATGTGACACTGAAGACTGGACTAATGATGCTGAAAATTCAGCTTTGATCACAGGAATAAATTACATTTAAAACATATATTCAAATAGAAAATTGCAATAATATTTCACAATATTACTGTTTTACAGTATTTTTGATCAAATAAATGCAGAAACACACACACACACACAAAAAACCTTTTGATCATCTAATGTAACTCACCTCCCAAATCTGTCTTTCCTGTTAAAGTCCGCACCTGTGTTGAGCAACAGATTTAAACACTCCAGATTCCTGGAGAAAAGAAGGAGAGACGGGACCATAAAGCATCCAGGCCACAGGGAGAGCCGATGAGCCAATCAGAGAGAAGACTCACCCTCCTGCAGCGGCCGCATGCAAACACGTCCTGCCAAAGTCATCCGGCGTATCGACGTCAAAACCTGAAGCAGATAACCATTAATCAAGAGCTGAACTCAGATGCACTTCCCTGAGAGAGGGAAAAATGTGTTTACAATAGCAGCTCTAAAATTGATTCCTGAGTATGAAAGGCATGGATAAACATTAACCTTTATGATCAGGGTTTAAAATTAACTTTTACCCAATGGCCAATTTGGCTACTACATTTTTTATTTATATGTATGTATATATTAAATATATTGTCTATATATTAAATATGTATATTTTGTCTATATATTAAATATATAGATATGTGTGTGTGTATAGATAGATAGATAGATAGATAGATGTGTGTAGATAGATATGTGTGTGTAGATAGATAGATATATGTGTGTAGATAGATAGATAGATAGATATGTGTGTAGATAGGATAGATATGTGTGTAGATAGATATGTGTGTGTAGATAGAAAGATATGTGTGTGTAGATAGATAGATATATGTGTGTAGATAGATAGATATATGTGTGTAGATAGATAGATAGATAGATAGATATGTGTGTAGATAGGATAGATATGTGTGTAGATAGATATGTGTGTGTAGATAGATAGATAGATATGTGTGTGTAGATAGATAGATATATGTGTGTAGATAGATAGATATATGTGTGTAGATAGATAGATGTGTAGATAGATAGATAGATGTGTGTAGATAGATAGATAGATGTGTGTAGATAGATAGATATGTGTAGATAGATACATAGATATGTGTAGATAGATAGATAGATAGATAGATAGATATGTGTAGATATATATATATATATATATATATATGTGTGTAGATAGATAAATAGATAGATAGATATATGTAGATAGATAGATAGATAGATAGATAGATAGATAGATAGATAGATAGTGACAGGCATGTTCAAGTAACCCAGATATGCACAGATTCTGTGTAATACGCTCTATTTAATTTATCATGACTCACGAGTTGAGTATTTGCACTAAATCTGTGCAGATTTGGCTTACACGAACATTCCCAGCAAAGTGAGTAAATATAATAAGACGCCAAATTGGCTCGTGATTTGACAGCGTTACCCGCCACAGTGGATTTTTACCCGCATTTGGCGGGTTGGCGGGTGTTAATTTCAAACCCTGCTAATGATAAATGTGTTTCACCTGAGGAGAGCAGTTTCCGGCAACAGTCTGAAAATCCACTCAGCGCCGCCAGATGAAGCGGGAACATGCCGTGGATGCCCCGCCTACAGGGGCGGAGTCACAGTCACATGATCAGCATCAGCTCATAAATCAGGCCTTAACTGTGTACACACACGTCCTGTCACTCACTTTGCCGTGTCCGCACCGTTGGTTATGAGCGTGTTGACGAGCAGCTCGTGACCGTATCGAGCCGCTATATGAAGCGGAGAGTTTCCGTTCTCATCCTCGCAGTCGATCTCTGAGCCTACAAACCACAAAACAAGAGGATGAGGAGAAACCGGAGAGGAAGACACTCAAGAAACGGCAGAATAACAACACACTCACCGTTCTGAATGATGGCCTGTGATCTGGAGTATCGCCCGTGAATGGCCGCCATGTGGAGAGGAGTTTTACCATCTTTACTCTGGAAAATAAGTTATTTAAGTATTATAAAAGTATTAATTTCTTTAAAAAAAAACAATCTTACTCACCCCCACACTTTAGAATGGTGTAGTAGTTAGAAAATGCATCAGAAATATGCAAAATAGAAGCCTTTCCACAAGTGGTTTTGGATTGCATCACGGTATGCTTGTAGCTATGTTTCCATACTTCTATTTTTATGCGAATTATGGGATATCACATAAAAAAAAAAAAATGGCTGGATGGAAATGCCAAGATATGCATAAAAGCGTATAAAAAACATGCGCTTAATTGAGGCGGATATTTTGGAACGATGGGAACACATTTACAGAATAAACTCCTGCGCAACAGAAGACTCTGTGACTTTACCTGAACAGAGGATGTGATTGGATAACTGGAATAACCAGTGGACCAATCGTATCGCACATGGTCATTCTGAAATGCCTAAGCCAGTCTGTCTGTCATCAGAATGATTTTGTGTAATTCCCTCCCAGAAGTACCCTGGTAATCCAGAGTTCTCGCGAGAGCACAAGTTGAATTTGCTCAGCGAGTTACTCTGGTGTCTAGTAATGATGCTCATTAAATATGCCCCTCGATCTGAGCTGCACCAATCACATCGGGTTATCTGATATAGGCGGACCAGAGGCGAGATGACGACAGCGCTGCGACGTCGAAGTCATTAGTAAACATTGCAAGATGGCTATGGATGAACACCAGTTGTTTGAAACGGCTTTGGCCGCTACAATGAACGAGTTAGACTTTTTCTCTAAAAGAGGAACAGAAGACGGCGCTCGAATCGTTCCTTTGCAAGAAGGTCGTTTTTGCTGTTTTGCCGACCGGATACGGTAAGAGCCTAATCTACCAGTTAGCTCCGCTGGTAGCCAAGTGATAACTTGCTGTGATTGGTCGTAGTGTTATCCAATTGCGTGCAGTGAGATTTTCAAATGCATGCTTGGTGCCGCCCCTCGAGCTGGCTGATTTTCATTAGTCGACGCCAGACCATTAATCTTTTAGATTTAAGTCTGGATTTCCAGGCTATCCCAGAAGCGTCTCACAGGATTGCGTTCACAAACACCAGCATCCGAGCGCAGGAGAACATGACCGCGTTTACGGCGTTTCGTCTGCGCGCTCTAAGATGCAAGTCATTTACAGTATATGTACTAAAAAAGAGAGTTTCCTCCCCGATTGCAGCCACTTCCATTTTTATTACAGATATTTTGCTCCAATTTCCCAGGAAGTGACGATTTTGTTCTCTTGAACACACGGGACAGAAATTCTGCTTTATTCGCAAATGTTTTATCCGATATTCCAATTTTGCAACTTTGTATGGAAACATAGCTAATATCAGTGCATTAACATGAGTGACATTTATATTATCAGATAGATTTCTGAATACTTCATTAAAGCATGTGAACAACCAGACTTTCTCGTTTTGCTTTGCTCTTCTCTGCTATTCCACTTATCCATTTAAAGTTATTGCATTATTAATCTGCATTCATCTTTATGATGATACTGATCTCTTTACTGTATTTTTTATCAAATATATGCAGCCTTGGTGCAGATTAAAAATTAATAATAATGCAAGATACTGCATTTTGAAGGGCTGGTTCGCACAGAATGCATTTTTCCATTCCACTGCGATGCTTTTTCTTTGTTAAACACACACTAGACAGACGTGTTTGACTTTTGCACTTTTCTGTTCCACTGCCCTGCGTCTCACGTATTTAACCACAAAAACGAGTTCTGTGTGAACCGTTGAGAAAAGTGCCTGACCTTGTGGTTGACGTTGGCCCCGTTGGCGACGAGCAGCTCCAGACACAGCGCCCCCTGGCGGGAGGCAGAGGTGAAGTGCAGCGGAGAGAAACCCTTCTCGTTCACCTGATTCACTTCAGCACCCGCTTCTATCAGCTCATTCACCACCACGTCCTGCCCGTTAAAACACGCCAAGTGCAGAGGACTGTTTCCATACGCGTTCGGCTCGTTAATCTAACAGAGACAGATCATTTGGTTAATGGTTCAACAGTTATTTAACACTTAACTGGAATAATAAACCATCTTAATAAAGTTTTACTGTGTTATCGATCAAATAAATGCTTTGGTGCAGATTAAGTAAATACAATTCCAGTTTATTAAATGTCAATAATACAGTATAATATTTTTAATATAGTTATTTTGTATAATTACATTATATTATACATGCTTTCTGTTGGATGACTAAAATATGAATAAACATATATCCTTTTACAACTGAACACTACAGTAGATGATTGGTTATGACATGGATTTTTTATTATTTGAATATGTTCACTGCGGTTCACTACTGTTAATAAAGTTACTTGCACAAAAAATTATTTTCAATCTTCATAATCTCCTCTGTCTGAAATGATCAGTTTTTAAGGCGCGGCTCCTTTAAGGCTTGTCAGTAAACGGCCACTGTTATGATTGGCTAACGTCAGTGCGTAGTAAACAGTACCAACGCCCAATCGCTATTGCACGCGAGTGTTCTGTAAACATTTTCCATAGAAAAAGCATTATGCATTATAACATTAGGGTTTGTGATGCAGCTTCTGTCAGATCCAATACAGTCGGCTGTTTTACCTTACAACAAAAGTTTCTTTGTGAACACTTGTTCACTTGTTCCTGATGCTGCTAATAAATGCTAAATAAGCTATGAAACTTGCAGGATAATTTAATGGTAAAAAGATCTTTTATGTGTCAAAAGATCAAGGCAAATTCGATTTCTCATATCATGAACCCTTTAAATTCTTTTATAATTTAAGGAAAATAACAATGTGAGTTCTATGAGTGTTTGCATGTAGTAACTTGTGTAGGGTATTTGAACATTTGTAGCTTTGGCTAAACATATGGATTGTGTTCTCAGTATAAAAACAAGCACAGTTGACGTGACGACCAAGGGGCGGAGTTGTATGTACGTGTGGGCGGGGCTTGCTTACATCAACACCCAGATTCAGCAGGTATTTGACCACGTTGATCATTCCACTGGAGGCAGCGGCGTGAAGCGGAGTGTATGATTTCTTATCCTTACAGCAAAGCTCAGCACCATGAGACACCAGGAACTTCATCACCTCTAAATGACCTGAGACAGAGAAGGAGAGAGAGTGAGTGATTTCAGATCAATGACAGAAACATGTTTTCTGTTTGTTCTGATGTTGATGTGTTTCACCCATGTATGCGGCCCAGTGGACTGCGCGTCTGTCCTTCTTATCAAAAGCGTTGATGTTTGCTCCTCTGGACACAAGCAACTGAACCATCTGCAATGACAGAGAAACTAAAGATTTCACATGCACACATGTCCGATCTGATGATTTTAGCTGGAGTCATGATGGGAAGAACAACTTAAAACGCATTTTAATGCTCCAATATGTTCCAATAAAATAAAAAATTCCAATAAAATTAAATTCATGTTATTTGACTTTGTTTGGAGACCTGAGCTGTGTTTGAAATCGCCCCCTATACCCTCATTCACTACATTACTCCCCTAATGTAGTTCACTTGAAGGAGTGAATGAAAACGAGTGAGTGAATTCAGACACTGAGTGCGCCGGACGGGTTGCCGCTTTTGCATGGTTTGCGCTTGCCGTTTAATAATCATTTGACACGTAGCAAACTGGCGGCTCCAGTAATAATGAAAAGAGTTATCTTGAACTCTGGAAACTAGCATGTACAAACCTTAATTAAACAATTTAGTAATCAATTAAAAATGTATGATATTATGCTGTAGCCACATTTGGAAGGATGGATGGATGGATGGATGATTCAGCTGCAGGCGCCATCTTCTGGTCAGGAGCGGGAATTCATTCAGCACAACCCTCACAGTGCATTATGGGTATTCTCTAGCCAGTGAGGGTGCATTGGTTGTACACTCGTTATTGCAGTGCATTATGGGATTGAACGAGTGCACTCAATAATGTCCACTATGGTTTCGGACACCATTACAAATGGCTGTCCCCTCAAATAACACCCTATTTAAGGTATGGGGATGGGGGTGTGGTTTCAGACACAGCCCTGGTTGTTTTTCCCCAAGCCTGCCTGACTGATCAATAATATATCAGCTTTTGGTTCATGTGTCCGCTAGCGGCACTCTAGACAGACCTCAAGCTGTTGATCTCAGTGAAGAAAGAAGATATAAAAGAGCAACAAGAAGGGCAAAGTTTGTGGCAATTAATTGATTAGTTCTGAGGCCGTCAACTAGTCTTGGGTCACATGACTTTTAAGATGGTCTGACTTTGTTTGGAAAGTTCAAATATAAATATACACTAGCTTTCAAAAGTTTGAGGTCGGTATGATTTAAAAAAAAAAAAGTGTCTTCTCCTCACCAAGGCTGTTTATTTGATCAAAAATACAGTAAAAACAGTCACATTGTGAAATATTACTCAAATTTAAATTAGCTTTTTTGTATGTGAATATATTGTAAAATGTAAATTATTCCTGTGATCAGAGCTGAATTTTCAGCATCATTACTCCAGTCTTCATGATCCTTCAGAAATCATTCTAATGTGATGATTTGCTGTTCAAGAAACATTTATGATTATTATTATGTCGTGCTGCTTCATATTTTGTGGAAACCGTGACATTTGTTTCTTAGATTAATAGAAAGTTCAAAAGAACAGCATTTATTTGAAACAGAAATCTTTCGAAACATTATAAATGTCACTTTTGATCAATGTAATGTGTCCTACATTTTTTTTATAAACTAGTGAACAATACTGAAGTCTGTAAAATTAGAAAAATACATTAATGTGAGTGAAATTTATATGATCAGATACTATTTTTCAGTATTTTTTGCATTGAAGCAAGTGAACAACCAGACTTTCTTATTTCACTCTGGGTGTGAATATGTCATTTGTCTGTAACACGTTTCCCCTT
The DNA here is from genome assembly GCA_021464565.1 of Rutilus rutilus. Classification (NCBI taxonomy): domain Eukaryota; kingdom Metazoa; phylum Chordata; class Actinopteri; order Cypriniformes; family Leuciscidae; genus Rutilus; species Rutilus rutilus. The sequence goes on from JAJAQA010000013.1 coordinate 5,032,242, forward strand.
TTCTGTAATTCTTTGTGTAAACGGGTCTCGTAACCTCAGCTGTGATTGTGCAGCTGTAGATCTGTGTGAGAGTGAACATCTGACCTCCAGGTGTCCGCTGAAGGTCGCGTGGTGCAGAGGCGTCCGTCCGGCGCGGTCCGACACGTTGACGTTGCTCAGCAACGGGACTAAAGCCTCGGCGCAGCGCACTGCTTTGTGGGCCGCGGACACGTGCAACGGCGTCTGCCAGTTTTTGTCCCGCGCGTTGACGTCGGCAGAGTGTTTCAACAACACCTGGACGGCCTCCTGAACACACAACGAGACAATTAACGAGCCTGAAAACCTTTGTTTGTTTTTATTTGTTGTTCCGTGGACGTGTCGTACCTCGCTACAGGAAGCCACGGCCCGATGAAGAGGAGTGAGCCATTTATTATCTTTGGCATTTACTCTCGCCCCTGAGAGAAAGGATATGCAAAATGAGTTGCAGTTATTAATGTCACAGTTGAAGCAGGATATATGCAGCTTCCCGTAAGTCTGTTTCAAATGAACTCCCACAATCTTCTGGGATCACATCTGTTGCTTAAAATACAGCAACACCTGTTACTTTTACTCTGTCATTCATGAAGACAACTCCCCTGTACACACGTACACACTGGAAGTCATTCAGGAAGTCACATGATGTGTATGTGTTTTGCCAGTGTTTCAATGGTGCAAAATCTAGAAAGGCTTCTGGCTGATATAATACACATACATTAGGCATTTTCTATTATATACAGTACACAAAGCCAGAATGGTGTTAGTGATTGCTAAGGGTTTCTAGGATGTTTAAGGGCTTGATATATTTTATTGAGATGAAAACACATTAAAAAGATGTTTTGGTGACACACTATCGTTCAAAAGTTTGGGGAAGGTAAGATTTCTTTCCTTTTTTCTTTTCTTTTATTCAGCAAGGACGCATTAAATTGATCAAAAGTGACAGTAAAGTTTATAATGTCACCAAAGATTCTATTTCAAATAAATGCTGTTCTTTTGAACTTTATATTTATCAAAGAATATTGGTAAAAGAATCATGGTTTCTATAAAAATATGAAGCGGCACGACAGCAAATCATCATATCAGAATGATTTCTGAAGGATCATGTGACACTGAAGACTGGAGTAATGATGCTGAAAATTCAGCTTTGATCACTGGAATAAATTACACTTTACAATATATTCACATAGAAATCAGATATTTTACATTGTAAAAATATTTCACATTATTACAGTTTTTACTGTATTTTTGACAGCCTTAGTGAGCAGAATAGACCGAAGAAATCTCACAGACCCCAAACTTTCAAACAGTTTTGAACATCATGGAGTTGGAAATGATGCATTGGCTGTCAGTAGATTTTGGAACATATACACAAGAGGTCTGCATAGGGAGCATATTCTTTATCCAAAACAGATGATACAAAAGCATTGGTATATTATATGTGGAAACGCCCCTTCATACCTGACAGGATGAGCAGCTCGATGATCTCAGCGTCGCCCAGGTACGCAGCAGCGTGAAGCGGCGTCCTCTTCTCACTGTCCTGAGGATTCACAATCACAGACATTAATAAAAAACCACGTCGAAAACCGTTAGCAATACACAACATACACACCATACACACTAGTGTTTAAACGGTCGGGTCGCTAAGATCTCATAATGTTTTTGAAAGAAGTCTCTTCTGCTCACCAGTGCTGCGTTTATATGATCAAATATACAGTGAAGACAGTGATATTGTGAAATATTATTACAATTCATAATAGCTGTTTTCTATAGTAAAATATAATTTATTCCTATGATAAAAGTTGAATTTTCAACATCATTACTCCAGTCTTCAGTGTCACATGACCCTTCAGAAATCATTCTAATATGATGATTTGATGCTCAAGAAACATTTATGATTATTATCAGTCGTGCCGCTGCTTCATATTTCTATGCAAACTGTGATACATTTTTCAGGATTATTTGATAAATAGAAAGTTCAAATGAACAGCATTTAATTGAAATCTTTTGTAACATTACAAATAGTCATTTTGGATCAATTTAACGCATCCTTGCTGAATAAAAGTATTAATTTCTTTAAAATTATGCCTCTACATCAACAAAACAAATTCTACTGCAGCTCTAAAACACAGATACAAGGATGAAGCTGGTGGTTTCACACTCATCTGCTGTTTATGCTACATCGAAAATGATCATTTTGTAATTCACCTCTTTATTTGCATGCGTTTTGTACTCCATTTGAGTTTGATGCATGTGCGGTTTCAGCAGGGTGTGTGATATATGATACACACAAACACACTGGATTCTTGCGCATGGTGGCACAATGATGCATTTCTGTGTGTGTGTGTGTGATCCACACTGATCAATGCGGCCACAGATCTCTTGAGAGAGCATGCAGAAACATGAGACACACACACATTTTTCTGTTTTTAAGGTTCCCGAGATCTTCTGCGATCACTGTAGCTTTAAACATTCCTCCAGATGCCTGAGTAAAGCTCCTTCTACATTTCCATCAATAAAGGCAATTACGAAAGAGCCGTAATCATTCATTCTCCATGTCATGCCACCCTGCAGGCTTCTGTTTTCCATCTGGTCTGGAATGAGAATGGAAAACAGGAGGCCAAGCCACGCGGAGTCATGTGACCCAAAAGGGCATCACCGATTGGTTGGCAGTCAAATGGGCGTCGCTCCAGACCAGGCCTGGCATTGGCGACGAAAACAGACTCCTCATTAAACAGCGAGCGGTAAAATAACCATCTTCAGTCCAAATGCAGGCTCATAACAGCGTATCAAGCTCTCAGATGACGATCCATTGTGAAACTAAGAGTGATAATGTACAAAAACTGCCAGTGTGTCCATTTCAGAATGGTTTCCAAGACCATCCATCACTGAGCGATCAATGAACTGGTCTCAATACCTGGCCAAATGCAATGAAGACTTAAAAGGCCCCACATACAGAGAATTTCAATGGGATTTAATGGGAAAGTTCACCCAAACAATAATCAGTAATGGACATTTACCTGCACATTCACATCTTCTTTCTTGAATATGAGAGAGCGAACTTCATCTGCGTCCACATTAAATATGGCTTTAATCAGAGAGGGCTGTGGAGAAATGAGAGAGAAACTAGTTAAATACAATCGATCAAAACTGAAATTATGGCGTCCGTGTTGAAAATGTCGTGTGAAGATGAAAAGAAGCTGAATGAATGAAACACTGTGTTTTGATCTATGCAGAAATGAATTCTGAGAATCAAATGTCAAGCGTTTTTTTATAGACAGCAGAAGAAAGGAAACCATTGATTCATCGAGACACCAAAGAGGAAAATCCATTCAAGCTCAGGATGAAATACATGTATTTAATAGTGTATGAAATCAGTCCTCACAGCATCTGTGATAATATGGAGAGATTCGAGAGTTAAACTGTCCCTCTGTGCTCAGTTACTTTACTTTAAACAGAATCAATCAACCGTTTATATTGAGCAAATTATTAGTGTATGGTCAAAAACAGGTCAAAGGAATACAGTATGATGGGGATATATTAGAATATAGAGATTTGGGGTAATATAGCCAATAATCATATTTACATTGTAGCTGATAATGAGAATTAGGGATGCACGATATATCGGCCACCATATCGGTATCGGCTGATATATTTTCATTTTTAACGTTATCGTTATGGGCCCGATAATAAAATTTGGCCGATATATCAAAGCCGATAAATAATGAATTATTTTCTTCAGATGCGCACTGTTCGCCATGATGGTTTTGAATTGCTTGAAATATGATTGAAATCACTTAAAAAAGGAAAATACAGTGAAGTGCAACATCGGCTACATCAGCTTGTTCACTAAAACTATAACAAACATTTTTGTTAATTGAAGTAAAGCTGAAATAAAATAAAACAAATATTAGAAAAAAAACTTACATTTTTGTAATAAAATTAGAAATGTTGCCTTGGCAACTAATTTACTGAAATTACCCAAATGAAATAAAAACAAATAAAAACATAAATAGTAATAAAACATAAATGGTAATTCAAAATATTATGTTTAAATAATACTAAAATATCACTGTAACCAAACCGATGAAAATTTGCCATAACTATCTTATTCAAGGTTATTCCAAATAAGGCCAGACTACATTACAGCCACACCCTGTTTGGCCCCGCCCACCAGCCCCACCCTGTTTGGCCCCGCCCACCAGCGACACCCTGTTTGGCTCCACCCACCAGCCACACCCTGTTTGGCTCCGCCCACCAGCCACACCCTGCATTCTCAGGTGTCATTATTACAAGAGAGTAGCAGACACTTACTGAATGACACTGACACACACACACTGCAGGTTTCCTGTGAATTCACCTCACAAACACATGAAGATGAGCAGCAGAAGGCAGACTTTGTTTTTAATAACAATGACGGAAAGACGGGAGGGAATGCCATAAAAGAAAGAATGCAGGTTTCCTCTGTTCAAGGAAACGTGGCTTGTTACAACAGCAAAAACTTTAGCCTGAAGGTCCTAAAAACTGCTTAGACCGGGTGCTTTTAACTATTAAAGGACAAAACCTGCCTGCAAAACCCACAGAGCTGAGACCTGTCTGGGTCTGCCACTAAACTGCTGATTATCCTGCTAATTTGTCGAGAGTTTCCATCCTAACACCTGCTGTTGTCACTGATCATGAACACTTTTAGCTACACAAGATGCATTTTGGTCTGAAATGTGAGAGCACAAATCATAACGCAACAAAACATATAGCATTCTCAACACTGCTAGTGAGCATTAGCATAAAATGTGTTCCTCTTTTATAAGCTTTTTTTAGGTGTATTACAGTTTCAGTACAGAGATTTTATGAGTATGTTTAGCTCCATGAATAATGGCCTAGACATGTGAAAGTAACTGTACACAGTCAGGTCAAAAAAACAAAAAAAATAAATACAAAAATAAAAACAAATAAATATCAGAAGTAAATTAAAACAAAATGTATTAAAGTTTTTAAAGTTGATCTTAAATAACAAAAAAAACTAAGATAATAAATAAAAAACTATTAGAAAAAAATACATTTTAAAAATAACAAGGTTTTTAAAGTGTATATTTGATGAATGTAAAAGATTTATAATTATTAAAATTAAATGTATAATTAATTTAGATTCAATATATATATATATATATATATATATATATATATATATATATATATATATATATATAAAATTTACAAAAGGTTTTTCAAATGTATCTTTCTTAAATAAAAACTAAAACTAAAGCTGACTCTACTTTAGTGAATATCTTTTCACTTGAATCACAAAGAGAGCATGAGGTTTGTTTATGTCTGCATTACAGCTGATGTCAGCCTGAGGCCTGTTGTTGTTCACACAGAACATGTTCTAGCATTTTACTGCAGCATTTTGTCATTTTTGATGGACATCTTTGGCCTTTGCAAATGCATCTCAGAGTTTTTCCAGCATCTCACGTTAAATTTGTAGAAACGCCGGTGTCTTTTGACTGTAAGAACGTGTTAAAGTGTGTTAAGCGGTTGTGACATTTGCGTCTGACAGCTGCGTTTCCGTCCAGAGGCCAAAGGTCACCAGGTCAGATGATCCAGGGTTTCCAAAGGAATTTCTGGACCTCAGCTGGCAGCACCAAAGATCTCCTTACCTGGAACCCCAACCAGATCTGACAGACTGATGAGCAAGTCTGTATCTGTCTCAGATAATAATGGGGACAGATCATGACATGCAAAGCACCTGAATCATTTAGCTTTTCTTCTCTTTCACACTGATACCTGCTGCTGTACACACACACACACACACACACACAACAAAGAAACTATTATCATATCCTAATAGTCAAATCAGCCACCTCACCTTCTCGTCCTGAGAGGAATTCTGGGAAATGTGGTCCGGAGTGGCTTTGGAATGCAGAGAGGAAGGTTCGTCATCTTCCACCTCCTCCAGGACCACGATACACACGCGACTCATGCGCTCCGACCGCATAGCTGCCTTTCACACACACACTCACACAAAACGCCCCCTCGACGCGCGCGATCCGACAGCGATATTCAGGTCCGGTTCCATCAGTATCCGTTAGGAGCGTTAAATCCCTCTTCCAAACACACACACATCCCAGTGAACAGGGAATTCCTTTATTCCTCAGAGCAGGAACATCAGCAGTGCTGCAGTGAGGAGATGCGTGCAGCGTCCTCACACAAACACACACACACTCACTCACTCACTCACACACACACACACACACATTACACACTGTGATCTGAGGACAATGGTGTGTGTGAGCTCCAGCCTGCTGAAACCTGCACTTTTACACATACACACACACAGATCCAACCCCCACCGACCGCAATAACACACCAGCCAACCCTACTGCAGCGAGAGAGAGAGAGAGAGAGAGAGAGAGAGAGAGAGAGAGAGAGAGAGAGAGAGAGAGAGAGAGAGAGAGAGAGAGAGTGTGTGTGTGTGTGTGTGTGTGTGTGTGTTTTCTAATGAGGCAGCGAGCTTCCGACAGCACGAGCCTTTAACAGTGAAATATGAAGCGCAGAGCTGATGGGACAAACACACTCAGGAACAGATCAAATTATTCTTTGTCAGGACGATGGACAAGGTCACGGTGTTTTTTTTTTTTTTGTGTGTGTTTTTTTTTTTTACTTTAGAGACAAAATTGTTTCCAGAAGTGAGTTCAATCTGGAAAAGGCTTTGGGGATTATTTTTATTTTTTATAAAGGAAAGCTGTAACAGATTGCTATTGGGGTATATCTCATAAAACCTGTCGAGAACACGCTGTCATATTACAGCTCAAAATCAAAAGAATTTAAGTTTGCATATGGAATATGAAGCCTGATTTTAGGACCAAAAAAAAAAAAAAAAAAAACATCCAGGACTTTTTCAAGCACATTTCAAATTCTTGTTAATGTAATTGGAAAAAAAGTTGATAATAAATATACATTTTAAAAGTAATTATGCATCTTGGTAGAATTTGTTATACAGAATTTAATTAATGCTGAGTTTAATTCATTATTGAATATAATATTATTAGATCATTTCATTAAAGTATTTTCAGTAAGTTCAAGTAAAACATTCAAATATATTATAAGAATTTTAGTAGAAAAATGTGCTTAACTGTCATAAATAATATCCAAATTAGGCCTAAAATAGGCTTCACTTTCTTTACACAAATTTTTTGCGAGAATGTGTGTGTGTATGTGTGTGTGTCCAGTCTCTCTGAGATCATGTCTGATCTGTGACTTATCTTCATCTCATCACCCTCCTCTTCCTCTCTCTCTCTTCCTCTCTCTCTCTATCCCACAACAACAAACTGCTGACAGCCTGACACTCGTTAATGGAGAGATGTGACGTGAGACGCACGCACGCACACACTCACACACACAGTCACACACACACTTCAACTGTCACACAGAATTATTAATCAGATGTGATTTCTGCACAACACAGTGTTTCTGATTTGAGGAACCACAGCGCCTAGCTCAAAGATATCCAAACTAATTTTGCCGGACTGAACACTGGCAAATGCACAGCAACACACTGGCAAACACTCGCAACACCTCAGGTGATTTTCTTCAGACAAGGTAAAAATGTAGCAGGTCGTTTTGATCAGAGTCTCCAGAACGCCTGACGACACTGAAGCCTGTAACAACAAGACTCAGATGCTCTGACGCTCTCGGCAGACGCTCTCCAAACAAATGATTTATCCAAATCACGCTTGTGTCAAAAAAAACAAGACCATAAATGTGAGTCTGATAATCACACACGTGTTCCCTGAACACATTCCAGAGGTCAGGGATCTTTACTGTACTCAAAGTCACGGGTTCAGAATCGTGACAGTCTAACATGCAACGCTTATTTTAAGGAGCTTTCCACAAACAGTGTAGAAAACAGCAAAACTACAGCTTGAAGCCGTCGCTCACTCATTAGGGACCAAATGTTGCTTTGTATTTAGTGATATATTCATAGGATATTTTACGACACAACAAAGTGTTTATACATGTTTTTTCCCCACAATAACTCTGATAACAAGACCGAATGATCAAGCTTGATGAATGAACGCAGGCCACACTACAATCTGAAGGGATTGATACACTAACAATTAAACTCAAATAGAAAGTCTACAAATGTCTAAATATAACAGTAAAAATTGCTAAATGATTTTTGCAATGATGAACTAAAAAAAAAGGGAGTTTACAATTAATTCTGACTGCAAAGCATTTCTGGGACTGCAGGAATCTGTTGCATTTTTCCTGACATAATGATGCAAGATACAGCAAGACATTTTCCTCCCTGAACCCTGGAGTCTAAAACTGAGTTATGAAATAAGAACTGGAAATGACTGAAGACGTTCTGTAGGCTATCTGTAAAAACCCTGCAGCACTGATAGCACTGTCCTCTAAGCTCCGCCCCCTGAGCCCCTGCAGCCAATAACGAGCTCCTCTACCCGAGACTGCAACCAATGAGAACCTGCCGTCACAAGCTGCCTGCCAGAATCTCATTACACACACTCTGACGGTTACTGTTTATGGCTGATATTATCAATCTAGTCGGATTTGCCACTATGAAATACTGTTTATAATAAGATCCAGTGCAGAATGGAACCTGAATCAAGAGAAATCAGGCATCAAAACAAGCTAGTTTCATACTTTTGAAACCCGCCATAGATAGATTTTGCGGACTGAATTTGAATAAATAATCCTTAATATAATTCGTTTAGTATCAGCGAATCGCGACCTTCACTAACCTCTTTAAAAACAAGCAGAACTGACACAAATATCATGCTAGACACAAGCTATATGAACAGGGCAGATCCGGATTTTTGCGTGAAACAGGATCTTTAACAAGGAAAAACGTGAAAGTTGTGTTTTGTATTAGAAGGGAGTTTGCAGTTGGTAAACTGTTTTACATTAACCAGCATAAAATGACTGTTATTAATAGCGATTAATAAGACTTGAAAAAGTAAGTAAACATGTTGGAACTTGTTTTAAGGCCCACTGAAGTGCTTTGTTCAATGTGTTGATGTGATTTCCACTGAAACAGGAAGAAGGGGCGGGGCATATCAGACAGCTCCTCCCCTTTTATAAAATAGCCAATAGCGTTTCGTTTCTATCACAGCTCGTCCAGAGCCGTTGAGTTCAGTAAAGCTGCAGTTTCCTCCTGATCTCTAACAGTTTCTCCTCATGATCTCCTCCATATCGCTTTAAAATACATTATTCTGTGCAGAATTCAAACGGGTCCGATTCATTTTATGATCCGCTTTGTGTTTCGTGTCTCTGGACAGGAGCTTTAGCGGTTCACGTGACACTAACGTGAAACCAGACTTCATTCGCCTCAGTGGAAAGATTATTTACACTATCTGAATCGTTCCCTATACCCTATATAGTGCACTGTGCGCCATTCAGCATGTAGAAAAATAGTAAATGTGTGAACAAGTGACTGATTTCAGCGTCTATTTATAATGAAGGGGGCGGAGCTTAAGATTCTAGAGAGCATTGGATTGGACAGTGAGAGACTGTAAGTTTTGAATGCTTATATCTTCTAAATGTGAATTGTGTCATTGTTTTGGAGCACTAGCTTATAGATAACAGTAAGGCTAACATATTCATACAAAAATCCAAAAAACGCTGCATTTTGATTTCATGGGGACTTTAAAAGTCTCCGAATAGAGTCTGGATTTGATGATGTCAAACGCCCTCTAGAGGACGCGAGAAGCACAACCGCATGAGAAAAGGTGTCGATTCATGATAAACAGTGTTTACTGCACAAACAAACGCAGTGTGTTTTAGCTGTGCTGGTTTTAATGGTTTTATATGGGTTTTGGCCCTGCAGAACAACTAGACCAGTGTAACCCAGTTCAGTTTGAGCAGGTTTTTCTTTAGCAGGTTCTGGCTGATGTTTCAGTCTTCATTCTCTCTTTGTTTTCAACCAAAGACTACGGCCTGCTGTTCTGAAAGACAACCGGTGTGTGTTTTCACTCGTTTCTAACATCAGTCTCGTGATATTTACATGACTATTTACAGAATCTCACAAATATCATCATCTTATGAAGACTTGATGTTTAGCATGAATGCTTCTGTTTGGTCACTATCTTCTCCTCTCAACCTAATCTAACTGCCCAATACGAAGTAAGTGGGAAAGGGTTTTATAAATGCAGGTTTGGTTTAGTTGCATGAATGATGCTTCATTTAATAAGCAGACTGCTGTTAAACTTTCTTTCTGTCACTCATAAATCCCTCATGTTACACCAAGCAGAACTTATTTAATAACAATAACAGCAGCCAGAATTGGTCAATCACAGCTAATGATGCAAATCAACTTGACTGTAAAATGGCAAATATTAAACATGACTGTTGCTTCTAAAAAAAAATTAGCAAAAAAAACATAATAATAATAATAATAATAATAATAATAATTAATTAATTAAAAAAATAATAATTTCAACGAAGTTGAAAAAAATAAAAAAATATACTAGTAATAATAATAATAAATGAATAAATAAACAAATTAATTCAAAATATATATTTTTTAATGTAAACGAAATGTCAACCAGTCTACGGAAGCCCTAAAAGGAAATGGCTTTTTTATTTTATTTTAATTTTTTTCGTGATCTCGACATAAAAAAGTAGTTGTTTTTTTTACAATAATTGTTTGATACTGAAACAGAGAGTCTACTGTCGCTACACTGCCACCTTTTGGCACAGTTGTGTAACTTATAGAACAACTTTTGTTATGTCGAGATCACGAGAAAATTTAATTATTGAAAACAAGAAATAAAAAAAATAATAATCCATGGCCTCTTAGGGCTTCTGTAACCAGTCAATGAAGTGACAAATATAAAAATACTATTTTTCTAATACAGTCATTTAAAATTCAAATGTTTATGTTGCAAAAAGTTAATGTCCGTGTTATCCTATTTGAGCACTACGCAGATAATACGCACATACTTTAAGGGTATTAGGGCCAAAAAATTAAATGCTAGGTAAACAGAAAAATTAACCCTTAAATAAGCATAGAGTGCATTAATGCAACAACGCATCATTTGCAGCAACAAACCCAACGCCGAACCACTGAAACCTGCGATTATTAAAAGCTTAGCCTGCTGTTTGATTGACACACTTTCGAAGCAGCAGCAGCAGCAGCACAGCCTGAGATGCGAGCACAGGTGAGGTGAGGTGATTCAGGTAACTGATGACCACAGACCTGCTCTCGGATCCGCAGCAACATCTTCTTTCTCCTCCAGAGCCGGAACTCATGCGCAAATCAAGCCGGACTGGCGCTTTAAAAGCCTAAAAGAGCCCGAAACATCTCAGACAGCCGCGGGAGAATGTTCTGCCACACATGCCAGGGCTTGAGTTTCTTCTCCTCTTCCTGAAATAGACAAACACAAGCGGCACAAACACACAGAAGCTACAAAAGCTCGTTTCTAGTGTCTCCACTCTGCGGTAGAGCGACTCTCGCTGCAGTTACGGGGCGAGATCGACAGAGGGCGCCGAAGACACGCGAATGTCATTAAACATTATTATGAAAGTCAATTTATCTCAGTCTATTAATTATGTAGCCCAGCATTACATCCACAAAAAATTACTATAACTTCAAAAAAAAATTAGAAGAACTTTATTATTTTTTATTTACCATTAGACTATTTATCGTTGAGACATTATTAGTGATATGCGATGTTCTTATCATGACGCAAAAAGAGAGAGAAAATATTCATATTTATTTCTAATATTTAATTTTTAAGCAAGAACAAACAACAAATGGGTTGGTAAATTATATAGATATTCAAAGTACAACGTAATGTTCATGGTAATACACCAGGCTATTTAAGACTTATTCATGTTAAACTCAAACGGGACATTGATCTGAAAAGACCTATCTAATGTTTGACAGCTTATCAAAGATTATTATCGTGCAAGTCAAATCATTTGACTCAATCCGGAAGTAAAACCAGAGTGGAAGTTCTTTTGTCGTCTGAAAACATCTATGCCTGACATTCCACAACAAAGCCTAATCGAGGACGCCCCTGATTGGCTGAAACCGAGCGCGATGCGAAGTGAGGTCATCGATGATTCCTTTCCTACCATGTTGTTGGTTGTTTTTCTCATCAAACTGTCCAAAAACTGTTCAAATATATTCGTACAAGCTGAATGTTGTGTTCATTTACCTCGTCTTAGAATCAGTTCACTTAAAAAAAATAAAAAATCTACAAATGAGTTATTTATTTGAACAATATACATTTAATAAATGTTTTTTTATATTTAATAATAAAAGAATCTAACTAAAATAATTTGATTGTAAGTGAATAGTTTAAAATACTAAAATGTTTAAAAATAGATTAAAATGTAATAGAATAAATAAACGTATATATTTTTTCTCGCTCAATACTACAAACACGTGATAATGTCTCCAGTCTTGAAAATGTTCAGATAAACTCACTAACATGAACTCAAATACACCGCTTTGGCATGTGAGTAATGCCGAAGTCAGTGCTTTAGGGTGCAGTAATTAGACAGATGGTCATTTCTCCTGCTGGCGAGTCTGTGGCTGGAATAAGATGAAAATACTACAGCTCTGTGTGTAAGAATAGCAGAAGAGTCACTGAACCACTCTGGCCTTTAGATGTAAGGAAGAGCCCGAGGCCATTCACACAACCTGACATTTGTCGAAGAAGTTCCTTCCCATAATAACCACAGTTGCATCTAGAAATAATCTCGTTCATTACTGTGTGCTTTTGGCGCCACCTTGACGTCACCAACTGTAATGCCACGCAATGTAAGAAGAAAACACCAAAACAAACACGCGTTCAGTTATTGAATGAATTCAATTTATTGCAATACATGGAATAATTATGGCTGGAACTTAAAATCAATTAAACAAAAAAATAAAAAAATAAAAAGCTGAAATACATAAACACTCTCCTAGAATACACAAATTGTTAATGAATACATTTTCGTGTAATTTCTTTGATTGCGGTTGTTGTTGGGAGAATTTTCTTTGCATTCAGAAATACTCATTATTCTTGGCATATAAGATGTTAAATATCAGTTATTTTTGTATCCACGTTTTAAATATCGGTTGGCATTTTAACTCTTTCCCGCCAGAATTTTTGATAAATTTCATAAAACTTTCATGGATATTTTCACAATCTCAACTCAATATGATTCACAATATTTTATTATATAACATATAATATATCAAAAGATAGAAAAGAGCCGCTGCTTTTAAACGACAACACTAATTTTATTCTAGTTTCATTATTTTTTAACGCTAAAATGTGGGTAAAGTTGAATAAAAAAAAAAGCTAATTTTTAATCCTCTTCCTGAATCGACATTTCATCTGGTAACGTTTGGCCGTTTTGATTTATATGTTTGACGATGGATTACATGCACGTAAGCAATGCTTCTATCACGTACGTAAGTATATATTATATAAGCAGATCATATCAGGGCTTTCTGTTATTATGATTTATTTATTTCATTTTAAAAAATTAAAACCCCACACATTTTTCTGTTTGAGTTTTCAAATGTACTAAACAGATAATCATATTTCCAGTTGTTTGATGCCTGCTATATCTAGAACAGTTATAATTGTATCATGAGAATGCCATTTCCGGTGTAGATTTTTAATATCTTCCATAACTGAAACATAATCAGCATTTAATCCCTCACAAAAAACAGTTTCTGAGATTTTTTTCTGGTTAAAAGATCTTAAATCAATGCAAGAATCACATAAATCAACTTAAAATGGTTTAAAATAGACTTGTTGCCCACACTTGTGATATATATATATATATACACACACATACATACACATACACACACACACACACACATTTTAGGGCTGTGCATCCAAAATAAAAGTTTGTGTTTACATAATATATGTGTGTGTGTACCGTGTATGATTGTTTTGTATATATAAATACACACATATGCATGTATATATTTAAGAAAAATGCGTTTATATATAAAATATTAATATATAATATAAATACACAGGTATATACAGTATATGCATGCACATTTTTCTTAAATATATACATGCATATGTGTATTTATATATACAAAATAATCATACACAGTACACACACACATATATTATGTAAACACCAACTTTTATTTTGGATGCGATTAATCGTTCTATATATACACACACACACACACACACACACACACACACACACGAAAAATAAATGTAAAACTTTCAGATTTCCCATGCTTAATTCTAGTCCAGACTGTTTATTTCCGTCTCCATCAGACGTCATTCATACACACACAGTAACGACAGCAGTCTCATCAGGGCAGTGAGTTGGAGTTAATTTTATTAGTGTTATACTGAGTTAAGCTGCTCAAAATTAATGTTTTAGAAGCATAATGCAAAACACTCTACTCCTTTTAGAGTCCTTTTCAGTCTATTAAAACGACCATGACATTCAAATCGACTTACTTCGTTAAAGAAAAATAAGAAAATATAATCGACAGTACATTTAGGCACACCGCTGACACATACTATACACCAATATGCACAGTTCATTTTCATAGATTCATACAGACGGGGGGGGATTCAGAGAGCAAATCAAAAGAGGAATCTGAAACATGTGTATCAACCACTGAGTGAATTTAAAGGGGAAGTGTGCTCCTGTGTGGCTCGACCAATCACAGCAGATTCTAGCTTCTCAGTGCCAGCCAATCACAGTAGAGAAAGAGTAAACCTGCGTGCGTGACGCTGGCCAATCACAGCAAACAGCCACAAAATAAGAGCATCATAAACAATGTTCAATTAAGAGTTTAAGTGCTATTTTTATTTTAAAAATCACATACTTAGTTCTTGTCTATTCGCATCAATATCTGGATGAAGCTCATGAAACCTGAGACAGGTCATATTCACTCCAAAATCTAAATAAATATTATATTTGCGTAAAAGACAAAAACTTTCCCATGACGATTTCTGATCCAAATTCTCATTACTTAAATTGAAAGAAAAATCGAATTATTACATAACATGAAAAATAATAGTTTACATAATAATAATTCAATTATTTTTATATATATATTATTTGAATTGTAATATGTATTTATTTCACATTACAGTAATGAGAATGAAGGAAGGAAATGTGCTCAATCGTCATGAAAATAATGTTACAAAGCAAAAAAAAGGGAATTATTTTCTTTAGTTTAGGGTGAAACATGATCCGTGCATGTTTTTGCAAAGTGTAGATCTATCATAAGCGTGACTGGAGAAGTGTTCAACCTGTGTGCTCTAACGCCAGACGACCTCTGACCTCTGCTTGCATGTTTTGAGCCAACAATGTGCTTTCACTCGTTCCTAAAAGCAAAAAAAATCACGCCAAAATCCATCGTCAAGAAAACGGCAGGAGTGACGAAACATTAAAAAAAAAGAAAAAAAAAGCGTCCCCAACACAAACATAAAAGCCAGACTTATAAAACAAGTCCTTTAAAACAAGCCATTTACAACAACGGAATGTTCAGGTGGTTTTTCTGAAAGAGTTTCGTGTGGTTTCCGATTTTCTTCACTCGAATACACTTGAAAACTATCCCATACACGATTATTAAGAGAACATGCATTAAAGAAACATATTGCACAACAAAGAATAACGTATTCTCTGATCAGGCCAGTCGAGATCTCCTTGATGCGTGTGTGTTTGCGGGGGGGAAGCTACGTCTACAGCACACGTCTCTTGGTCTTGGATTTAAGGCTCTATATATATATCTCACACGCAAACAGTCTTCGGCATCGGACAGTTGCAGTTTAGTGCTACACTTGCTATTCTAAAATAAAGTAGTTTTAAAAAACAAACACATGTACACGAGCCTTTGATTGAGTTATAAAAACAGGACACACACACACACACGCACACGCACGCACACATCGGCTCACTAGAGACGGGTACATTCGTTTAAAGCATATCTCCGTATGCGCCGAACTCCACGTAGCCGCCGCCCGAGACGGCCATGCAAACACACGCTAGGTGAAATTCACCATCTCTGTCCCCGTTCGATGTGTTTGAGGGCTTTAGATAATGATTAAGTCATTTTTATGTTATGTGTAAGTGAAAGGCTGAGGGGCGTGGCCTGTTTTAAACCCCACCCACTCTATGCAACCGATTGGTTGGCAGGATAACATTACGCTTATTTCAGTGTCAGTGCCACATAACGTTTGCAGATGAAGATCGTGACGCATTGCTGCCGACCCTCATCGTACGGTTCTGCTTGTAATGAGTGTTAAGGTGCATAGGTTGGTTCGGTCAGATTTCGTTCACCGTGCTGTATTGACGATGAGTTCGACCACCGCCGAATACAAAACAAACCCAAAATAAATCGCACGTATCTACACAGTGTCATCCCAGCTAACATACAAACGGAGAGGACGATCGCTCAGTGTTCAGTCTTTAGTGGTTCAGAGGTGAGCGAAGTGTCGGACAGTGCGCTTCACGATGGTAAGATGAATCCTCTACGCTACGACCGTGTCGATGCAGTGCTTTAAACGAGAACAGCCAGGAGGCACTAAGAGGGAGGTGTGCGTTCACCATCCGGGTTGGGGAGAAACACACGCGCCTGACTCCTCCTCTTCTGCGGCGGCGGGAGAGTCGTCCGTCTGTCACCTCTTGTGCAAGCTGCGCAGTTTTAGTGAGTATTTAAGCACACGCGGCGAGCGCGAGTGGAGCTTCACGAACAGGTCGGAGAACTTGTACTGAGGAAACAAGGTCTCCAGGAAGCCCTCTAGAAAGACGTAGACCAGCCGCCGGTTCAGAGACTGGTGCTGGAACATGTCGAAGACACGCAGGATGCCCTTGCGCGTGGTGTCCGCCCCGATGATGTGCTTCAACTCATCTGATGGCAGGAGAGAAGAGTCAAAATTATTTGTATAGCACAGAGCGGCACGATTAATCGCTAAAAGATCACAATCTCCATTCAAACTAGGGTTGTCAAATTAAATACAATTTGAATATTCGTCGAAAAACCTGCACATTCGAATGCAAAAACCGTGCATTTTAATTTCTGGTGTGTCAGGAGGTGCGCGAGACATGATGATGACGTAACTGACGCAGTTTGTTTTTGTTAGCTTAACCATTATACAGCGCGGCGCAGTGCGGCTGCGTTCGTTGTTAATCAAAATAGAGTAAATCAACTTTTGAAAGTAAATTGATTCTTCAAATAATGATTGTGTCCATGGCATCGTAACGCCACTAGGTGGTGAAAGTGACTGTTGAAAAATGTATTTCTTTGAATCATTCATTCAAGAGATTTGTTCAAAAACGATGATTCATCCAATAATGAAAGTGAAGTATTTGAGTGGTCAGTTTTGAGATTTTGGGCTAGTTTACTCCTCCAATATGTGTTCTTTCAAGCTGCTATAAAGAAAACGTTGAAAATATACATTAAGGTGTTTATTTTATCACATTTTGTTTACTTGCGGCAGTACCAGTAAGTTTCTCCCAAATTTACCAGTAAATTAGCATTCCAGCGCGACACGCCGAGATCCGTCTGTTTACTGAAGTCTGTCATGACCGGTATCGCTGTAAAGCTCCTGCACAACGCTATGTAACCCAAATATGGGCATTTCCTTTCTATCAGTAACCAATCGTGAATGTCCAAAGGGGGATTTAAAGCTAACGACGAGATCTCATTTAGAGCTTTTTAAATCTTTAAATCTTTCTCAAAATGAGTTTTTTGTCATTCTCCAGTACACACATCTCAGCCTATAGCCGCTTTCCGACCAAGTAGTTACAGGAACTTAGTTCTAGGAACTGTCCACTTCTAAACAGTTCTATGAACTACTCTCCCCCAAACTCAGTTTTGCTGTTTGCGTTCGCACTGGCCAAGCGGCCATAGGAACTGGTAGGAGGGGTAAGGGAGTGACGCAGGCACGGTGACTTTTATTTTGACGGCGCGACGGACCTTTATTTTGGCGGCGCTGAGAATGCCAGAGCAAACAATGCTCACATTCTCTGTGTTTATTAGTTAGCGATCTGTCTAACAGTACTGTTTAATATCTTATTAGATAGAACTGTTATAGAAAGTAGACAGTATATGAAAAAAAGGTTATTAGCCTATGCCGTGTGGTTGATGTCCAGTGTTGCTAGCCGGGCAGATAAACATAATCATGTTTGGCTTGGTCCCCTCAAAGTTGCGTTGGATTTTCTCTTCAGCATAAAGGTTTAGAGGCCCATCTATCACTGTTTTCCATGTTTGTATAGTTAGTTTATGGAGTAAATATATAGGCTATAATCTGTGTGTTTACATTCTAGCTGTTTTAAAAATGGCGGGTGCTGGTGTTCCGCGTGCGTTCGGTCATCAGCGTACACTATCGTCACGGGTAATTCCTATAGTGCTGGTTTAGACCCTACTCTGAAGTAGGACCCAAATTAGTTCCTCCAAATGGAGTTCCTAGAACTAAAATCGTTCCTAGTTCCTGCGGTGCGAACACGCCGACATCCGGGTACTTTAGCCAATAGTTCTAGGAACTGTGAAAAGGTTCCTCCGTTCGGAAAGCGGCTAATGTAGCACCTGTGTACACCAAACTTTCCAGTTATACACTTAGCAGTATTCTGAAGATATTTTCAGAGGGATGTGTTAATAAATCATTCCTGGCCTGCTTTATGTGACATTTTAATAAAAAAAAATGGCGAAAATCGATTTTTTACGGCTATGGACAGAATATTTTGATTTCCTAGGTAATGAAAGCATATATCCTGAAATCCCTCAGATTGTGTATAAACAAAATGAAAAAAGAATTTTGCACCTGGCTTTATCATATGTTCAGATCTATCTCCCGAAAATATATGCAAAATCGTGCATATTTAATGAGATAATGCCTAATTTGCATAATTAAACATACAAATTTCTAAAACTTGTAGTACATTTTGTTTATATACTTGTGTAAGTAATCAACTGAGGAAGTTTCATGGTGATATCTATTATTTTAAAATGTTACCCTATTCACCTGTAGTGTCTCGCCTTAAAAAAAATAATTAATGTATCCAGAATCATGCAGCTCTAGTATAGCACTTTCCACAATGCTCATTGTAAGTACCTGGCATGATGCCCAGGAGTGTGGTTTTGGCGGCGACCCGCGTCCTCATACGGAGGCTTTTGTCTCTGCGTGGTGGCGTCTCGGCGAGAATCCCGTTCGGCCAATAGGAGTCTCTGAGGAGTCAAAAACCCAGTCAGAAGAAGAACCACAACCATATATATGTCAGAACAGACAGTGCGCATGCAATCATCACCTGAATCTCTTCACATAATCAGACACTTGCTCAGGCGAGGTCATGTACTCCACATGATCCACGATTTTCCTGCAGTGAAGCAAAAACAAATGTTTGCCGTTGAGGAGAGAGGAGAAAAACTGTCGTAATGCGCGCGGGAGTACACGTGTCCATCGCACCTGTTAATGGTGTCTCCATACGTGGCTTTGATGAGCTGCTGCAGGAGGTTCTTGATGTTTCTCCGCAGCCACTGATTTCTCTCCTTCAGGTCAAACACTTCGTCCATCAACAGCAACATCACCCTCAGAGGAATATTATCATCCACCTTACAACAAAACAACATTTATGAAACTCAATATGATCAGATAGACCACATGCAAAAATCACTGAACTACCAATAAACAGGGATGCAAACTAATCGGGGTAAAAAAGGTGACGGAGGCAAACCCTCATAGAAGGGTCTGAGGTCCAGGAAGACTTTATTTTTTTAATATCACCTTTAAAATGTGGATTTTGCATTGACACCCATTAAAAATGACTATATTTGTTCAACTATAAAAGTAAAAATCAATAAATACATTACTATGCTAATAATACTATTGTATTATTAATAAAAAAAATCTTTAAAAACAAATTATTATTATTATTATCATTTTATATAAATTCTATAAATTAAAGTATTTAATAATTATATATATATTTTTTTAATAATTAAAGATATACATTTCTATGGCTATAATAATAATATTGTACTGTAAAATGAAAAAAGCATTTAATAATAATAATACTTTTTATTAAATTATAAAAAGTAAAAAATCAAAAAATAAATATATTTTTTTAAATTTAATAATAACTAATTATAAAAATGTAAAAAAAAATCACTAATATTAATACAAAACATCATAATTTCTTTGCTTTTAATCATTAAAATATAAACCTTCAACTAGAATTGTTTATTTTAATTATTAAAATGTCATTATTTATCAGTGCCTTAAAACATATTGCGCTGCTTTACAAGACCACAAACCTCTTGAGGCTGTTAGAGTGATCTGGCCAAGTGTTTGATGTGGTGTTGACTTACGTTGTCGTCCAGCTGGGCCGAGACGCGGCAGTGTTCGGGATCGATGTCAGACTTCTGGATTAGAGGAGGAACCTGTGGAGCAGAAACATCTGGAGTTCATGTCATGCATTCACTGATACAAAAAATTCATATATTCAAATAACGCCAGTCGAGCGCAAATGCTCTGCCTACATGTGTTTTGCTCCTGCTCAGCTATGCGTGTGAAATTACTGACTAAGTGCAGAGACAAAAGTTTCCCAGTTATACAAAAATAGCCTAAATACAAATGTATGTAAAGCGTCCAGTTTTTGAGGTCTTTCGCATTTCTCGCTGTGTTCTGTGATTCTCTAGTCGTGCTCTACCTTAAATATGGATTGTTTAATATCCTGGCCAATTTTCTTAATATCCTGGCCCATGTCCGCCGAGACTTTGGACACTCCCTCAGCCAGGCTGTCCGGCAGTGACTTCACGGCATTGGACACGTTCCGCATGGAGCTCCGGAGAGGATTCACAAACGTGTCCAT
This sequence comes from Rutilus rutilus, assembly GCA_021464565.1. Taxonomy (NCBI): domain Eukaryota; kingdom Metazoa; phylum Chordata; class Actinopteri; order Cypriniformes; family Leuciscidae; genus Rutilus; species Rutilus rutilus. Next base: position 5,053,077 of record JAJAQA010000013.1, read on the forward strand.
CTGTCCGAGTCCAGAGAACAGGACAAATTTACAAAAACTGCGAATCCCATCAGACAACAAGTATGCCGCTCCCCTCTGGATGAATACATCGGGTTGCGTTCAATTTAATCACTGTTAGTCGCTATGTTAGTATCCAAATGTATCAAGACGTGGATCATGGGGAGCTTAATAGTCTTTGCCACTGCTAATCCTGCTCAACTTTCTCGCTCCACCAGTGGTTGCTTTTCCTCGTTGTCCAGAATCGCCAACTCTCATTGAATTGAATGACTTTTGGCAACTCCAAAATGCTGTTTGTGTGAACGCACCTTTAGTCTGTCAATCTCTCCATCAAAAGTGTGACAAGAATATCAAGTCCGACACAGTTTGTGTTTTAGTCTATGGGTTTTTCCATCTTAAATTTATGAATGATTTCGTATTGATACGAGTAGTTTGCAAAAACATACACCTCTGTTAAAAAAAAAAATTAGGTCAGAATGATTTTGTTTTTTCAGCAAGGATGCATTACATTGATTGGTAAATTTGAGCAGCAAATCATCATATTAGAATGATTTCTCATTCAAGGATCATGTGACTGAAGCCTGGAGTAATGATGCAGGAATAAATGACATTCACGTAGAAATCATCTATTTTAAATGTTAATTGTATTTTAACAATTTGACTCTTTTTACTGTATTTTTGATCAAATAAATGCATCCTTGGTGAGCAGAAGAGACTTTCCTCTATTGATGCATTGAAATAAAAATGGATAAATATGATTCTTTCTTGTGATTATTTGGTAAAAAAAAAAAAAAACATGCTTAGATTGTTTTATATCAAGTGATTTCTGGCTATATCTGGATATATACATCTTCACTGGTTATTCAGAGCATATTTTCTGCATGTGGCGTTTCTCACCTTGCGTGCAAAGTCCCCTTTGCCTTTGCTGTACGCCTTGTTTTCCAGGAAGTCATAGACGTAGGGTATCAGCATGGGACAGGCCTTCACCATCTCAGGGTTCAACAGCAGCTGCGGGACAAATTCAGCTCTCAGCACACCTGGATCCAAACACCTGAGCTAGCAGAATCCCAAATAAACACACGTCCTTATCTGACCCACCTGTAAATATGAGTTCAGGTCCTTCTTCCTTTTCTCCAAAAACTCCCTGTCCATGTTGTTAAAGGTCTTTTTGCCAGGAAGCTTGAGAATCGGACCAAGGCTCTCAAACTACAGATAGGAAACAGATCTCAGCAAACTCCACAAAAGCCGTTTAGGTCAGAAAATGACTTTGTTTACACTGGCAGCCCACATTTTTAAGCTTATCCAGACCAACATGCAATCTGTGTTTGCAGAATTAGAGCTCTAGTTTTTCTACACTTCCTTCGTCCCTTCCATGTTAGTTTTGTGAATATGTTGGCTAGTTGATTATTCATTCACAATCAGCACAGAAAATGTAGAAAAATGTTGATTATAATCTGATTTTTACAAAGCCAACACAAGCTACATCCATATATATTTTAAAGCTACACTGTGTAACATTTTAAGTTGATTCTTAGCAAAAAAAACACTTTGTTCTATCAAAAGTATATGTGCTCATTCATGTGTAATTACTTCCACCAACTAATCAAGTATTCTCGTAAGCGTAAAATCTGTCGCTCGAATGGGGGCAGCCATGTTGCGCCTCCATCTTGAAAATACATTCGCCAAAGAGGGACATAACTGGAAATTCAAGCTTCGCCTTTCGCGTTTTACACTTAGTGGCACCGTGACGAATGCGAGGGGGAGATTACTCGCGACTGCCGGCAGATTTGAAAGATTGCTGATGGAGGATCACGCCTATTTTCGAGGACATGTAGCAGAGTCGCCAAGGAAGCGAAAGAGAGAATTAAAACGTCAACGCGACAGGCAAATCAGCAAGACCAAAGTCAATACTGGAGTAACTTTTCCCAGATGGAAAGAGCTCATGAGGAGCAAAGATTTTAAAACGGACGCCGAAGTTGCCTGCTTTCTTCTCGACAGGTAATTCAGCCTATTTGTGTTTTTTAGGCTTGTCTAACCATAGCATGGTTGTGCATAACGCCGGAACGACCGCTAGTAGGCTATAACTTGCGTTACTTTTCCTCGCGTCAATGGTGGAAAAAGTATTGTTTACCTTGTAACATAAATCTTGATATTACAAAATCACTTTGTAATAGTTTTCTAAAGTAACCTCATCACTTGAAGGAACACTCATGGACGAAGTCGAACTGGAAGCCATGTTAATCTTGGAATAATACGGCCACCGTAGGCGTTAAAACGCCCTCGGGATTGAAAGGAACAGAAACTAATATTCACTGGGTAGTCATATACAATTTCACAGCTAGATGGGGGAAAATATCACACAGTGTAGCTTTAAGATGTTTAAATTCAAACCGTTGTGAATTTGTTTCAAGAACAACCAAAATTAAAACAATAATAAAAATACCTATTTTGCTTATAGAGAATGAAAATCTCCAAATTTCAAATTCCCAAATAAACAATTAAATTACATTATTCATCATTGTGACTTAAGCACATTTCCCCCCCCCCAAAATTATTACAATTGTCAAGAATTTATACATCAGGGTGGTTTGTTGTACTTGCCTTTCAAGTTATACAGATGACATTTTTTAATACATTTTTACTATTATATAGTAAAAAAAAAAGGTAATGTAAAATGTAAAAAATACATAATAAAAATAGCAAAACATAGCTAAAAAATAAAATCTGCATAACTTAAAGACAATCAAACAATCTTCCCTGATCGGTGACGCCTGATGTTCGCTCACCTGCTCCGTGATGCGCATGTGGAAGTCGTGGAAATCGCTGTAGCGGCGGTACGTCTTCCAGATGTCCTCGCTGCCGTCCGAGTTCTTGCGTATGACGGTGACGGTGTAGAGGGCGTACGTCTTCCCATGATCGTTGCAAACGCCTGCCATAGGAAGTTGGTTTAGAAAAGCATCGACTACAGGGAGGCAGGAGCGATGGAAATGAAGGAGCAAGAGCCGGCAGGGGGCAAGAGGACAAGAAACGACAAGACGGACAACACAGCAGAGAGAGAACGACACAGGACAAAGCCAAAGAGGGACAGAGGGAAAGAAAACGAATGTAAGAAAATAAAGAAATAAAGTTGATGGAATGACAGTCACAAAATAAGAATGAAAACAAAGTGGCAGGAAAAGTGTTGCGTCCTTCAAAGAAATGAAGCTTGAAAATGAGAAGAAGTGAACACTGAACATCTCTTTACATCACACAGACTTCTACTTGTAAGTGTAATTACTTATTTACATTACAGATCTGAAATAACACGTTTAATAGAATGTAACTGAATTAAATAGAAATCAGAACTCGAAGAACATCTGCAGATGAGAATAGGCCAGGGGTCATATTTCACCCCAGAATCAAAAAGGAAAAACAAATTATATTATGCATAAAGAAGGTGAAACTTATTTTAGGAGCATTAGGATATTTGTGACATTATATTCATGACATTTAAGAACATTGCCTTGTACAAAACCTGTTTTTTTTTTATATTATGGTGAAATATGACCCGGTTATTTCTCATTAGATTCACCTCTGCAGATTTGCGTAAGCATGTGCAATGCAATCAAGACACAAGCATTGCACATGGTTACAACCATGCTGGTTTAAGTTTGTGTCCAGCCATGATGAGCGATAAGCAACAAGACAGAAATGACTAGACGCATACTGAATGAATAGGACACATTGTTGAACTCTTGAAACAGTAAATTTGGGTAAAAACAGCAAACCAAGGGTAAAACTCTGACCTGTATCAGAGATAAAGGCATGAAGCTGAGCAGACTCATCCACGCTCCCGCTGCTGAGGTCATCTAACGACTACAAAAAGCAGACATTCATTAGAAACAAATCGAATGCATTCAGCACAATGTATGTAAATATAGATATGTTTTATTTTACATACTAAATTAATGCTTCCTGTTGGAGACCCGTTGAATGACTCTGGAGAAACAGAAATATTAACGGTTACACAAATCTAGATGCATTTGAAAACTGAAGTGTTCGTCCACACTGAAGTGTTTATGTCCTACGAAAACTGAGGTATTTGAAAACGATGACACGTTTAGTCATGTGACGCATATCGTACCAATAGATATCTATGTTTATACCAGTATGTACCTGCTATGTGCTATTCATTTTCACAAGATAAATGTTACTTTGTACAATCTTCATATTATTATTATTACTTACAACTGCCCTCATGTTTTGCTGAAGGAGAGCAATTGCGTTTTAGACCACACATGAAGTGGTGATTGAGTTCGACCTGAATGCATCAGTAAGTGGTGAGATATTGTGCAATTAAAATGATCGTGCCAGAAGAATAATATGAGAAATGTATTGTGTCTGATCTCTTGGCATCATCCCAGTGAGCTTTTATTATGTTTCTGCGTGTGCATTAAGATGATTTAAGCTTCAGAGTGGACGAGAAACTTTTGGAAAACGCTTGAAAATGCTAGTGTGGACGGAGAACATTTTGAAACGAAGACATAGCCTAAGAAAATTATGCTTAAACAGACTCATTGTCGCTGTCATTCATGACAGATCTGATCCCGTGTGTGGGTTTCTCACCTCCGTCCCCATCATCAGATCCCCTGAAACTGGGTTCCTTCAGCATGTCCAGCTCGGCCAGCATCCGCACATACAGCGGGTGCTGCCTAAAAGACGGGTAATACCGCTCATCCCTCAACATCATATCATACACCTGAAAAACACAGTGAGCTCAGTCAGTGGGCTTTTTATTGGTCAGAATACACAAATCACACATATATGCACAGAAAACTGACCCTTCTCTGGATCTCATCAAATATCTCAGGTGTGGGATCCTCTTTGCTGAGTTTTTGAGCCAGTCTGGTTACGGACGCTTCGTCCACCTCCACCCTAGGAGAGGCCTGATTGAAACAAGAATCTGTCAGTTATCACTTCATTGACCTACTAGACAGGAAGTGACCATCTGACTGACATGTAATGGAATGGCCGATATTACCAAAATCTTATTTCATGATAACAATATATACCATATAGTCATTTCAGTAGTTAAAAAAACAAACAAAGAAGTATAATACAAACAATAGGACAAATTCAATAGAACAAAAACACAAGATAAAGTTTGTTAGTTACAGTAAGTTTACTTAACATGTAAGAAATACTACAGAAATTAAAAATCAAGTCATCACTGTATGAATTATGAATACATTGATTCTTATTAAAGCTGCAAAAGTTATTCAGTCAAGAGCAGTGATTTTCACTTTGTCTTTTGTTGTTGAATTAACATTAATGACACAGACAACAGAAGGTCTTATATATTAGGACAGGTATATGCTGTCACTTTAAGACCTGAAGCACTGATCTAATAATGTGTTTACACAATGGGCATCCTAACACAAATGTGTGTATTTAACCATTTAAGAGCAACAAGTCACGAAAAAGAACTGAATTTGGGATTGCATGTTGTCTGAGAAAGGCGTTTTTCTGCATGCTTCAGCGCGAGTGACAACATTGATTCTTTTTTCATGGCTTACTGCACTTCATTTAAAAAAAATCTGTATTTAATCATTCATGCATGTTTCTTTATCACTCTAATGTGTCAATAACTTCATGTAGTACTGTGCTGCATGGATATATTTACATACCACAATATAAATGATACAGCGAAATCTCTAACGATAGTCACTTTATATCTTCACTCGCCACAATATATCGTTATACCACTAGGCCCTATATGAGACAAACCTCAGTTGTGTTTTTTTGTGAAGTTTAAGAACCGGTAAATCTAAAATCACCCCACCTTCTCAGACAGGTACTGGTCGTAGACGCCCACCGCAGCGGCTCTCAGAAGCCCTTTGGTTGTCTGGCTGCTCGGCTTCTTTCCATCTCTCTGGCTGCTCTGTAGGACCTCCAACTGCTGCTGCGCCGTGACCCGGTAACCCTCCACTGTCAGCCAGAAGAACAGGACTGCCTGACCACCCATGTGCTGCATGTAGTCTACAGAGAGAGAGATAAAAAGCAATAAGGGACGAGCTGATGATGTATTTCCAGTGTTTCCCCAACAATGTATTCAGCAGCGAAAATCTTCACATGATCAGTAATTTCACGACATTCACTTCATTCACTTACACACCTAAAAACACTGAGACATGGCGAACGGCGGCGCTGCTAATGCTGTGGCTCTGAATCCACTTGTTGACAAGAAAGGAGGAAAGAGCCACATATGGAAATATTTTCGATTAGGCTAATGAGGGGCCGTTTTTTTGCGCGTGCAAATTCGTTATTTCAAATGTAGGCGTTCATAACAGAAGCGACGCGGCGCGTGTTGTGGCAAATTCAGAGTTCTTTTTGGTTCAGGTCTCGAAGTTTCTCAGAGTCGAGGTTCCAGGTCAGAAGAATTAACTTTATTGTACAAACAATAAAGGAGAAGCCAGCTGGTCATTCTGAAGTTACAACATCCAGCATTAATTTTTTATATCTTTTTCATATCATCAAGTCTCCAATGGATACCCTCAAATCTATCTCTTCCCCTCTGTCACGCCTGGTGACCTTGACACAGTTAGAAATGTCTTCTCTATTGGTCAAACCTCACATAATGGTGCTTTGTTTCATACAGTATTTTGACACCTTGCATATTGGGTATTTTTCAGACCTATTTTTTCATGCTTGTCATTTTCACTGCATCATACTTAGACATGAATCAAGGGAAAATTCTCCAACACGTGCTCGTTTTTCCAGGCGCGCCTCTGTTCATGGTTGCATAGCAACGACAGACGCCACGGGAGAGCAAGCGCTTGTGGAAAGGAGAAAGCGGTGCGAACTGCGAAATTGGTACAGAGAACCGTGGATTTTCACTGGTATTGGTACCGAATATTGAAGTTTTGGTACCGTGACAACACTATTAGGTAGTTATAAATAGGCTAATCACAAACAGACCTTTTTTACGTTTAAGGCATTAAACATACTGTAGTCTACATTCTCTTATCACTAAGTAGAAAGACGTGTTCTGATAACTTGTCACCCACAATGGCATTCAATTACCAGAGAGCCTTAGAGATCATCTATGAAGTGCTCACAGATTGGGTGTGGCCTTTGCCATTAAGATAAAATTTTCAATAAATTGTAAATCTTTTTCTGGGTTGTGCCATTTCATTTTCCCCCTATCATTTTCTACCTTATAGCTGAAAATGAACACAAAAGAAAAACATGAATAATCCTGTCTAAAATTATAAAATGAAGGTTTCTGTTCGGGACCAGTTCAAGGTACGTGCTGCAATAATCATGCCTTGAATCTGTTGATGGTATGTCATATTTGTATGTCTCAAAAAGTTCATTTCTATCCACAAAACTTGGCAGAATTCATGATTTAAGGGGTTATTTTAAAAGATATTCTTCCGGAGGTGCATGCCCCCGGATTCGCGGCTTGGTAACAACATCCGGCACGTAACAGCACCGCTGCTGGAAAAGTTTCTAGGGGAAACACTGATTTCAAACGAGAGGACAGTTCGTGTGCATCCGTCTCGACTCACCCATGAAGAACTGCAGTGCGATGTTATGCACTAGGATATGTTCCAGGGGAATCACACACAACTTCCCAAAATTAGCCGCGAGTTTCAAAGCGTCAACTTCCTGTTTGGCAAAAACAACCAAAACATGTTAGTCTTTCTGAGGGTGAAATGTTACATGTCAGACGGCTGATATAATTTGTTATATCAGCGAGATGATTTAAAAAGCTCATAAAAAGTCAAATTTGACATAATAATAAAATGTTGAAAGTCAAAGTAAAATCTGATAACGGTAATTATTTGTTATTTTATTTGTCTGTATAATTACTTGTATAACTTTCTTAATTACATAAAACAAATGAAACTCCTACAAAACATACATTAATTAACAGTGCATGCTGAAAATGCATTAGGAGCAATTGTTTAAAATAATCTGAAAAATATTCCTAGCAAATTGTATTGTTTTTAATGAATTAATTATATAGATTTGTAACAATTTTAATGAATTATAAAACAGGAAGTGTAAATGAAACTGGGGGATTTGGTTACCTTTCCTGATTGTAGCCTTTGTATCCGTGTTTCACAGACTTTCTTCACAAAAAGCAAACTATTGATTTGATTTTTTATTATGTTGATATCTGTGAGTACGGAGAGAGAGAGAGAGAGAGAGAGAGAGAGAGAGAGAGAGAGAGAGAGAGAGAGAGAGAGAGAGAGAAAATGACGAGTAAACAATGTTTGTTATTATAAAGCCCTGAACTTGCTCTCATATTTTCCAAAATAAACCACAGAATTCATTGTTTATTTTCCGAACAAACAAAAAAAAATACAAAAAAAATATGCGTGTACAAATAAGTGTGTAGCGAGTGTGTGTGTACCGTCTGCGCCCGTGTCCAGAGACCGGAGATGCTGAAGCTCCTCCAGGACTCGGTCTTTCACAGCCTCCAGCTCAGGCGGTTTGTCCGTCAGCTTTAAGATGTTCATGAAGGCCTCATAGTTACAGCTTGAGTCACGAATCTAAACACACACACAGAATGTTTTAAAGGGAAAGCATAAACATTTACAACACACTCCTCTGCTATAAGAACAGAGCAGGTCTCACCATCCAGATGACGAACTGATTGATGTAATCCGGGTCACTGAGCTGGTTAATTAAGGGCAGCAGAACTCCTCTGGCCAGAACTTCCTGTTCATCAAACAATCAATCAATCAATCAATCAATCATCATCACCAACAAGTTTGTCCAGTTGCAAAACACCAAGGCTGGAGCTCTAATCTTGTAGTCTCAGCAGCGAGACCTGTCAGGACCACATTAGCCACTTCATGAGTTCAGAAGTCCTGATCTCAAAACAGAATCCTGCTTTCCGTAAATCCCAGATCTGGTGTCTTAAAGGATTAAACACTACTTAAGCTCCATCAACAGCATCTGTGATATCCTGTCAATAACCACGGATTATTGAAGCTGGGATATACATTTACAGCAGATTAAAATACAATGAGTGTTATTTTATATATTATAATAGTATTTATTTGAGTTATTTAAATGTTAGTTTAAAGGTATAGCGGAGGATTTTCTTTTTCCGGGTGGATCATCAAGACTATTGGTCCTCCTAAGTGTCAATCATTCTGGTGATATGTTTACGTAAGGCCGTCGTACGTGCTCGTGCACACGATGGCGTGCGCTCAAAACACAGGTTGGGCTTCCCACTGATGCCTCAGTCACGAAGTTTCTACTTGACATGTAAAGTTTGGCTTGCTATTTGGAGAAGTCCATTTAAAATCACTGCTAGTAAAAGTTAATGTAAGCTATGATTGGCTCGTGCATGCTCTCTCGTGCACACGTTTAATAGGCGTTCCCTCTCGGGAGCATGTGCATTATTTCAAAAAGTGGAGAGGGCGGTTCTTTTCTAAAATTCGGGAAAATCCTCCGCTATACCTTTAAGTTTTTAGTAATTTTGTTATATGCTTTTGTCATTTTTATTAGTTTATTTTTATATATATATTTTTTTTAAATTTATATTTGTCATTTTTTATATATTTCTATTTAGCTTTACTTTCTTATTTCAGCTTTAGTTTTAATAATTTTAGTATTTCAACTAATTTATTTCAGTTAGTTTCCACGGCAACATTTCTTAAAGGAACACTCCACCGTTTTTTTAAATAGGGCTTATTCAGGCGAAGCTTCCCCCTAATATAGTCCTTAATATATAAGTCAATATCTGCCTAGGAAATCGCCTAGTGTTAATCTGCATCGCTATTTGTACTTGTTGTGAATACGCAGGCCACAAGAAGTAATTAGGTGGTTTTTTTTTTTTTTTTATATATCACTTTTACTCAGGACATGCTAGCTGGCAACAAAGGATTCCATTCATTATGCTAAGCTAAGCTAGCGCCGACCCTGTCAAACTAAAACAATGCATGCACTGAGACAAAAATGCATTTGCCCACCTATCTAAATGTAGGAAAGAAGGTGAATAAGCCCTATTTCAAAAAAACGGTGGAGTGTTCCTTTAATTTCTTTAAAATGATGTTATCTAATATTTATATTCTACTTTATTTGAAATAATGAAAACTATTTTAAATAGTTTTAATAGACAGAAAAGGTTACAGTGTTTAAAAATTCAGAAAATGCTTGCATAAAATGAATGTTTTATGGTTTCCTCCGTGTAAACGCTGCTTTACAGTATTCCTCCCCTGTTCATTTCTTTAGCCGGCCATGACTAGCTGAAAGATACAATATTATTCGGATGCATTTGGGACTGATTTAGCATGTGTGTGTGTTTATGTCTCACCCTGAGGAAGTATCTCATATTCTTGTTGTGGAAATCTCCAGAAGGTAGTAACAGGTACAGCAGCACTTCACAGAGATCCCGTAAGTACCCTGCACCAGAAACACACCACAGTCAAATCTACAGCACAAAGACAACGTACAGGACAGCCTGATCCTCACACAGAGCTATTGCAGGGGGTTTTAAATCAAATTTAAGGCTTTTAAGATCTTTTTTAAGATTAGCACAAATAAAATGTCAATTCAAAACAAATCTCAAATTAAATCATGCATCTCGGAGTCTTTTACTTTATTAAACACACATTCAACAAGGATTTAGTACTGCTTATCAGCACAACAGGGTAACTGCAATCATAAAACAGTCAATATGTACTGAAAAAGGTTTATGTACCAACATATCCATACATGCGAATTACAGATTACTGTGCCGATACTAGTAATCACTATATATACTGAATGTGTTAAATTATGTTCTAAGTCTTTCCTTCCAGTGACGGAGAGAGAAGCTACAATATTTTACACTGAATTTGATGCCAGATACCATTAATAACCAGAACAAATTGGGTTTTTTTGCATAATGTGGAACTTTTAATTGTAAACAAGCCTGAAATACTAAAAATAGTCTGAAAAATGGGGGGTCGTCTTATATTCGCGATATAGACAAAATCACGGGGGGAAAGGGAGAAAGAACAACGGAATTAATATGAAATAGTGACTGAAACGCGACCCATTAAGACAGAACCAGCTCTCCCTTCCAAGATTTTAATCTGCACAAAAATCCTGATAATCGAGCTATTAACTGAATTAAAACGCTGCTCCTCTCTGCCGCGCGAGACGCAGAGAGAGAGAGAGAGAGAGAGGTGCGCGCGCGAGACGCAGAGAGAGAGAGAGAGAGAGAGAGAGAGAGAGAGAGAGAGAGAGAGAGGTGCGCGTGTGCTGGAAGAGAGAAAATGAATTGCAATTTTCCAATAAAATTATTTTCTGTTGAAAACCAATTTTTTTTCACAAAAATCTCTTTTTGTCCCAAAAATAAGTCTGGAAAATGGGGGGTCGTCTTATATTCAGGGTCGTCTTATAGTCGGGTATATACGGTATTGTCTTAATTCATCAACAGTAGATCAGGAAGCGATCACTTGGCATACATTTGCAGTATTCATTGATTGCGAACTGCTCTTCTAGTAAAACGGATAGGACCCACGGAGGACTTGATTTCAGAAGTCTTGGAATATAACGCACGAGTCGTGCAAGTTTCTAATCACGTTTAGTGTTTGAAACATTGCGTGAACATTCATCACTTCTTTTGTGTTCAACAGAATAAAGAAAGTCATTTGATTTTGAAAAGACACAAGAGTGAGCAAATCATTTGTTATAAATATAAAGGTGGATTCACATGTGACATCTTTATTCGCAAGGCACACACACACACACACACACACACACACACACACACACACACACACACACACACAACAGTGTTCTTGCCTCCTCCCGATCGTCTGTCAGTCACTAAAGCGTTTTCAAAGCATTTCACTGTATTAATGACTGGGTGTGTGTTTGTATTTTCTGCTAATCAAGTCTTTCAGCTTGTCTGGCCTAAAAGATCTGCCCTAGAGAAGCATGTACAAGTTATTCATGACTATTGTTGACATAAAATGTGCCTTGAATCACTGGCCTGGAGTCTTTGATCTGTCTATAGACACAAATCTGTGTTTGTCTTACCTTCTTCATCCTTGCGTGACATGCACACCATATCTCTACAAATATTCCTCTCCATTTCCACCTCCGCCTCAAAAAACGAGTCCAGCAGCTCCTCTGGATCGTCACCTACACACGAATAACGTCATGCACATGCTCACACTTTTGAGTCATTAAAACCAAGTTACAATTGAAGCCCTTTACACAGTAATTAAGCATTAGGAAATCAACTATTTATTACAGGCTATAACAATTTTAGTCCTGATATTGAGATCTTTAAACATTAAATGAATGGGACCTTATTAATGGGAAAGTATAACCATTATTGCTTTTCTTGGTTGAATCTGTCCATTGATAAATGTTTTGTCTATTGACGATGTGAATTTGAGGGGAAAGAATGATCATTACGTTGTTTAGGATCTTCTCTCTCATTCAGCCTCTCTTGAGCTTTCCTGAAAACACGCAGATGAGTTGCAAAATCATCCACCAGTCTGGTGGTGAAATACGGCTGCCAGTCCACCTCTTTAGACCTGAGGAACAGAAAGATTGAGAATCAATGAATCATGGGAGTTACAGTCTCCGTTTCAACATCGTGTTTACCAAGGAAAATGAGTAAGAACATCTGAATGCAGTGTTTGGTTTGTGGTTAGGTGTTGCATCAGCCCTGGAAAACCACAGTGCCGTTCACAACAGTGAGGGTGTGAGGGTGAACGGGCCGGACGGGTGCCTCACCTGGTGGAGAACTGGACGAGGGCGTTCTGGACAGTCTGACGGATCTCCAAGAGGAACGTTTCATCATCACTCAGTGTGTAGTACCAATACTGGATATAGTCCCTCAAAGCAAACTGGATGACCTGAGGGATGACATGAGAAGAGGATCAGAACAGGTCACTATTCACTTAAATAATGTCAAAAAGTCATCTTGTATAACAATATCACGCAAGCAAAAGTGCTGTTTTTCCCAATTGTAAAAATACAATACAATTCAATAAAAGTTAACATTGAGTAACATTTTAGACGCAACATTGTCAATTTTGTCTGTTGTTGCTTCATTTTGGCAACGAAAATAGTTCCAAACAAAACAACGATCCATTTGTAAACACAACGGTTAATGAATCAGAAATTTGAACGAATCGGTTGAACGAATGATTCAATGACTCACTCATTAAGAAAGTGACTTGCCGCACTGCTGCACTTTCATATTTAAAGTGCAATTATTCATTTAGTAGACTCTTTTATCTCATTTTAGGAGGCAATAAACATGAGAAGTACTAGCAATACAAAGTTTCAGACATCGCTCAGATAAAGTATTTAATGTAAAAAGATGACACGTACATCTAATAAGGTTGAAAAAAAAAAAGTCCCTTATAAAGGTAAAATTGCCTCTGGAAATCAAATTAAGGTGGCAAATGTCACCCCATAATGAGAACGTTATTTTCTGTTAAACTCTTAATGTACATGAAAAACATCAGGCACAAGGAAATGTATTTTTCTTGATCATGTGCCCCTGGATTCTTCTTGGCACAGACACAACAACCCATAGCTTCTACCACAAAGGAGTCCACACTTAACAGAAAAGCTTGCTGAACCTGCTGACACACTCTCATGACTGTTTAACTTTAACACAATTTCCTCAAAACGTCAGACTAGTTTAAAACGAGTTGCGTAATGATTTTGGTCATGAAGAGCTTATATACTATGGTTTTAACAGGGTCATATCATGAAAACGGCACACTGCCCACAGCTGTTCAAAACAGTCGGTAACATCATGTTGCCTTCGACTAAAATACCTTGTTTTAGCTCATTTCTCAGGCAGACTAATCCAAAATGCACTGCAATGATTTAATTAGAAATTAACAAATTATGAACGTAAAATTTATTGGAAATTGATGAAATAATAATAATGATTTATACAACAATTTAGTATATCCAACTTTACCCGGATACAGTCATGTTAAGTGATATGTACTACATAGCAAATCAAAACTATATTATCGCCCAGCTCTCTATATAAAGTTGTGTATATATATATATATATTAGTGTTGTCACGATACCAAAATTATTGTTTCGATACCGATACCAAGTCAAGAATTGTGATTTCGATACTTTTTCGATACTTTTCCTGAAAAGGGAGAAACACTCTCAAATATCATTGCTGTGCTTTATTTTAAAACCGGGACAACATTCTAATCATATAACACACTAATAAATTATAATAATAAATAATAAATGAACATATGAACAGCAGATATATTAAACATTTGACCAAAATATGAAATATCAAAATATCAAAAATAAATTAGAGCAATGACATTCAAGGTAAAAAAATAATAAATTTAGCAGCATTATCTCAGTTATTATAAGAAACATAAGATAATAACTTTATCTTGATTCTGAACTTTGAATAAAAATATGAACAGCGATTATATTAAACAATGTTTAATATTGGTAACATATGATAAGCCTCATTGGTGATTTATTTGACATGTGGGGAGAGATATGTGGAAGGCCTATACTTCATGTTAAACATAAATATAGCAGCAAAGACAACGTCGGCAGTGTTGACAGCAAAATAGGCTACAGAATATTTCGTTCTGTATTGAGAGGTGCAGTATTTGAAAATCGATAATATTTTTTTTAATTACATTTATATCTGCATTTATGTCAAAACCTAGAGACTTTCAAACATCAAAATGTCATTTATTAATATGTATTCGTGTCAAAATGACATAGAAACATCTTTTCCTCTTCTATTTTGCCTGGAAACGCTTCCAACACGCTTGCGTGTCGCGTGAAAAATAGGCGTCGGTTCTATTTCTCGTCGGTTCTGTGCTAGCTCTAACCCAGGGGTGTCCAAACTCAGTCCTGGAGGGCCACTGTCCTGCAGAGTTTAGCTCCAACCCCAATTAAACACACCTGAACCAGATAATCAAGGTCTGATTATCTGGTTCAGGTGTGTTTAATTGGGGTCGGCCTTACAAATCTGGAACGCGGTCATTCTTAGAAGTATCGATACTAATAAATGTAAGAATCGTGACGTTTTTAATTTCCGAGAATCGCGATACTTTTGAAATATCGGTGCACCGTGCAACACTAATATATATATATATATATATATATATATATCGATCCAACTTTATTTGAATGCCTAACATACCCTTATATTAAAGTCCAACTGAAATCAAAATGGAACCTATTTACTTTGTTAGCGCATATTACTAGTCTTGTGGTGAACAATTAATCCGTGCAAGTTAAAACACGGAAAAAAATTTTTGGCTTCGTAATCTTTAATCAAAATCTGAAAATGCCCCTCCTCTCTGCCTTGGAGGACCTTCCCTGATGGCGTATGCTTGACGGCTTGGTTTGGGAAAAGCTTAACCACTCCCCTCAAATCGTTAGTCTGTAATGAGCGAGAGATGGAGAGGAGGAGCACTAGAGTAAAACCCTGCCCTCTGTTCAATATTCCTTTTCACTGGGAAATACGTCACAGCACTGGAGAAAAGTCGTTTGCAACTTCCGGTTCACGCGGACTTTAAGCATAATATGTGTATTGTGAAGCAAATCTCAGATGTCTGTCTCAGAACTCTAATCTGCTAAATTTGACTATTAGGCGTTAAGATATTAAGATATCATAAACATTAACATCACGATTTTCTGTAAAGCTGCTTTTGAAACGTCTATTATAAAAAAAAATCATACAACAAAAAAATTATAGCTCCATCTAATTAAAATAAACCATTTTATCCAATATTTTGAGTGTACTTTGAATTGAACTGTGTATTTTTATGCTTCTTGGAATCAATCATTAATTTAGAAATGAGCCTCTTGTACGCTTAGTGATACTTTTGGCTCACAGAAGTTGCTGCCTATGTAGAGGGTTCCACATCACGGTACATGACAGTCATGATGTCTTGGAAGCGGTCTACGCAGGCAGCTCGTTAGGTGTTGGAACAGAGCCAATAACGTACAACCGCTCATGTTTTCAGTATTCTGCAACTTAAACAACCGTTTCAGTGATACTGGTACGTCATGCTGGTACGACACATATCTAAGGTGGAGTAGTAAAACAACCTGTTTTCTAAATGAGAAAGAAAGAGTAGAACATGCAACATCAATATAAACCTATTCGACTAACAATAGAAGTGGCCTTTAGGGAAGCAAAAAAAAAAGGCAAAGCTAGTGTAGAAAATAGTTCCATCAAAAAAAGTGACACTTGCAGAATATATGCATTGTAAGCAGACTCAAACATGATTCAGTGAAGCATGTGAGAGCACTGAGTGAAAACAAGCTGAAGCGAGTGTCATGTGCTCATCAGTTGAACACCAGTTCAGCCTAAATCCTCAAACTAGCTGATCCAGCGTCTTACTCATGTCACATGCAGAAACAAACGACTCGACAGTCTGAGAAATGCTCATCAGTAGAGAAACCACAGGTTCCTCAAACACACACTCCGTCGGTTTGGTTTGGTTGACAGTACCTGCTGCAGTGGCTCATCTATGATATTGGATCCTGTCAGACGACGGTCTATCTTGATGGGTTTGGACTCTGATTTCATCTCCTCCGAAACCTGAGGAACAAACAACAAACAGACTTAAAACTCAGGAGTGGAACACAAGCACAATTTTAACATTTCACAAAATGTACTTCACTTTCATATACACAGAAACTCAAACTTCTTCACTACAACCAACCAAAATAATATATTATTACAATTATTAAAACATAATTTTTATAATATATATATATATTATACTTTTTAGAAGATATTATTTTAGAATTTTTTATTGACAAATACTAGATTGTATGTTTTCTTATGAAATTTTAGCATGAAAACCAACGTTTCAATTATTAAAAGTGTGTGCGTCGACTTTTTGTGACAAAGGTCAGATCTCCTGTTATTATGTAGATTTTTTGAGGTGCACTCTTGTCATAAATTCATCTATTTCTGTTCCTACATAATTCGTATCAAAAAACAGTGCTAAAATATCTATTTAGGAGTCTTAGACCTTTCCAGCGATATATAGTTTGTCATGATTAGATTAGGATTTAATTGTAATATAGTGAAGTCAACTTAAACGACGGTGACACTTAATTAAGGAATATCATACATTTTTCTTCCATCCTCTAATATTGCCAGTAAACCTCTGTTTAAAGTGCAGCACTATGTTTGGCAAATATTAAATGAATTGTTAAATTTTCATTTGATTACATTTCAGAATATTAATTACATTTTTAAGGTTTTATGCCATCATTGGATTACCAATGTTTTTGATTAATAAATTTGTATTCAATCATACATTTAAGACAATCGTAAAAGACAACCGAGAACTGCTGAAAAAATAAAACATTTAATTGACCCTTCGCTAAGCCCCGCCCTCCTTAGTTACTGTTGCTACGCCTGTCAAGCTTTTGCGCCTGGCACGTCTATTACAGTATGTATGCACCGGTTTCAGACATTCCCAAGGAGATAATTAGTCATTTTTGGCGAACAGGTGAAAATCTGAGAGAGCAAAACAAAAGGGACTGCAGTATGCATTCGAGGGATATATCCACGACATAATATGCAACCGATTAGAGAATAATTTCATCAAAATTGAAGCTAAAGCCTATAACGTTAGGTCCCAGCGCAAGCAGCAGCGCCTCATACGCTGACCATTCAAATGGGAAACACACAAATTGAGGAACAGATATGTGCATGCACAGCAGGGTAAGGTTGAAAATATTATAATTATAAATCAAACAGCTTATCCATAAGTATTGTGGAATAAACACAAGACATTAGCCTGACCACTTTGCAATGATAACATTCTCCCGCTTATATTTGTAGCGCGCCAGGCTAACGTTACTGCTCACACGTCGTGGGTCACATAAGTGACTACTGTTTATGAACTGATTAAGTTTGCATAAGAACTTTTTCCTTGGAGATCTCCGGCAAGCCCCCTGATGTTCCCTTCTTTTACTAACTACCTTTTACTTTTACTAGAACTAACACCGGGAGAGTCGCGATCGGATTGGGGTACTAGTTTGGCCGTCGATTGACAAAATGCTGAAATATAATTTTAAGTAACGTTAAGTTATGTCAGTGAGCCTCCGTCTTGCCTTTAATCACACTGCTTGATCCACGAGCTGGACAATAACTTTATTCTAGAGCTGCTATAAAGCCAAAACACTTTACTTTTAATTTCCTATTATCAATGTAAAGCTGCTTTGGAACAATCTACATTGTTAAACGCGCTATATAAATGAAGATGACGCCCGGCATTTCTCCCCTTGGGTTTTAGGTTTCGGGAAGGGAACAAAATCCACCACCCCGTCCAAACTTTTAGGATACCGGGTATCAGATTTGCACAATCCATACGCACAACGCTTCGGCACGTTTCCCTCGCTCGAAAGCTTGCCTAGTTACGGTTGCTAAGCCACGATTGGCCTGTGGCGGTTTTCGGGCGTGGCTTAGCGAAGGGTCAATTGGGCCGTGTTATTGCAACATTGAAAAAATGATTGAATTGTTTAAAGTTATATGAAAAAAAGCTGCATTACATACTATATTACTTAAATGCATAACAAAAGCATTTGTGTGTTGTGACAAACATAATAAATTAAAATGCAATGATAAGGAAGACGGATGCAAGCGCTTGCACACCTTCAGTATGGCCGTCTGTGTCGATGGCAGGTAGGAGTGTTCGCACCTTTCCAGGTGTTTCTCTGAGTTTGTCTTTCCAAATAAAAGCAGCACTACAAAACCCCTGGAGAGAGAGAGAAGGGAGAGATCAAGCTAGAGCATCTACAGGTGTTACGGAGGGTCTAATGTGGGATCCACTTACCCGCCAATGAAACAGAGGATGTAGAAGGCCAGATAAAAGATGGCAAAGGGTCCAAATGAGATGAGGAAGAGGACGACTCCCAGACCCCCCCATCCCCAGACGGACAGACTGGCCTGAAACACACACACAGTTAACAACATTATTTCTTATCTTTGGCTCACTGTGAGTGCTCATCTTAAAGGACGTTAATTGATCAGAATGAAAGCAGCATGAATACAGTATACATGAAAATACAGAATAAAAGACACGCCTGCAGCTTCTGAACAACTCAAATTGAACATCATCATCATCAGGGTTTAAAATATTTTTCCAAAAGCGGGTGAATTAAGGACATTTCAAGACCATGAAATTGTATTTTGCACTATTTCATTAACTTAATGTTTTATCTTTAGGACAAAGGCACTGTTTTGCAGCGAGCACCTGTCACAAAAACACCAAGACTCATTGTGATTTTGTTTGTATTTACATTAATGTGAACATGCCTGAGCTCTTCTTTAACATTCATATTCTCTGATGTGATTCACTCTTGCCAGATAAAGTCAGCAGCGGTCAGATTATCATTCTTGCATTGCAATTAAAGTGGCAAAGTTACAGAACAAAATGCTAAAAAGTTTTAAAATTTTGCTCCTGATCATCATTCATTATCATCGTCATCATCATCATCGTCATCATCATCGTCATCATCATCATCATCATCATCATCATCATCATCATCATCATCATCATCACAAAGACCCAGAAGAATTGAAATCGCTGCTGGAGCTTTGCAGCAGACGGGTAAAGGTTTTTAAAAGACTATACGGGGGATGAGACAGATGAATTGAGTGTGACAGAGAATGTGTTCAGTGGACAGGTTTCCTGTTTTTTCCAGGACAGGAAACTCAGTGACCCAGTCTCTGCCCTTTCTCTTCCTTCTCCTGAAACACACACACACACACACACACATCTCTGTGTGCCTCAGATCTGAAGGGTCGGACCTGGAGTATGTCCTGCTGACGTGTGTTAAATAAACATCTCCCAAAAATATGATCAAATGTTCACGGACCCTTTTCAGAGACTGTGATGACGCATTTCCACAGTTATTAAAGTCGGCATGAAACAGAAGTTGTGATAGTCTTTATTTGCCCATTGCGACGAATATCCGAGTGAAACGGCTTCTGGAACAAGAATAAATGTAGGGCGGGGCTTGATTTGTTTTCCGTGGGGAATTGATTGGTTCTGGTTTGCTATTGGTTGATCTCATGTGAGTGACAGGTTGCCCCGCCCCCATCGTCAGAGAAGAGATGCTGCGAGAGGGAGGGGAAGCTATTCTGATTCAAGATTACGTGACACTTCAATGTAACAAAATTATAAATAATTTATATTAAATACTGCAATATTCCTGAAAAAACAACATTTGTTATTTTGATTTCTTGGTAACTTTAACAGCGTAAATCTAGCAACTATGGGCTGTGAAATATAGCTAAAATAATTATCACAATATAATGTTTCGTATCATTCGGTATCGATAATTATTGACATTTTTATAACCTTTTTTTTTTTTTTTTTGAAATGTTTGAATTTAAACCAGTTTTTTTATTTATCTATTTACATACTGTTTTATTACCCTGACATTAAATTAACGAGAAAAATAGTTAACGCTGCTGAGTGAGTGTTTCCAATACAACTGATTAACGTAAATTAACCTCTCTGGGTTTTTTTTTGGAAAGTCATAGAAACTCTTGTCGTAGATTTTGTCTTTTGCAATTGGAGGAAATGAGCATGTAAAAATGATATTGTTGTAGTTTCCGTTCAACACTACATAAAACTAAGGCAACTTCTGCTTCTGAGAACCCCGGAAATGCTCGTAATGAAGAAAATAATGAGAGCAAAAGAAAATAAGAAAATAAAGTGCAAAAAAAAAAAACAGAAAAGAAAAGAAAAGAAAGACTGCAAAAGAGTAAAAGAAAGCGATCTAGATGAATATGAAGAAAGTCAATCAAAAGTCTTTTCCTGTCAAAGTGTGCAGTTTTTGTTAATTTGTTGAAAGCCTGGCCACACAAGACCATTAGACCACGTATTCATCCCAAGACCACAAACCCTAGTCCTGACCTGTTGACCTCTGTGACCCGTGAATCATTCATGACTTGTGCTGACATCATGTGGATTTAGGCAAACAGCCTAGCAAACCCAGTCTGGATGCGGCTGTAGCGTTCTAGAGATCATCCTATGCCACAGACACAATGCAGGTATGTGTTATTACAGGGACAAACAAACGTGGTGTGGTGTGTCACAGGACTGCAAAACAGGGCGCTGGCAAACTATCCCAGCTGAAACACCAGCTTACACACAACACAACACTATGGTGGATGCTATTAGAGCAAGACAACGATATATCGGTCTAGTTATAGCATATAATATATCATATACTTTCTGATTTGTACATTTTCTTGCTTGGTCTTTTTTTTTAATGATGATGATTGCTTAAGACTCAACTTATAAGAGTATTGCACCCTCAAGTCTCTGGATCTTTTGTCTCTAGACAAGGCTTGGGAACATCCTTTAATGTGTGTCTGTGGGGTTTTATTGTCCAGTATAATTGCATCTGATTACTTAGTAAAGCAACAGCCCGTCTTCTCCTCAACAGACTCATGATCTGAGGAATCAATAATGTCTGTTTTGTCTCAATTAAAGGGATAATTCACCCAAAAATGTAACTTCTGTATATAATTTATTCACTCTCAAAACAGATTCTTTCCTCCACGGAACAAAAATGAATTTCTGTAGAATATTCTTGCCTAAAATTACAAAAAAGCACAACTTCTGTGCTGATATTTAAGTCATTATCATCAATGTTTGAACCAGTTCACTGTTAATTTGAAGGGAAGATTGACTTAAATGTTGATCAGTTGAAATTAAAGATGGGTAAAAAGTCATACGGGTGATTTTAAAGGTGCTTTTGTGCTCATTATGAAGCATGAACGTCACAGCCAGTGAGCAGAGCACATTACTCAAACTTTCTCCTGTGCTCTGTGGAATAAAGTCAATCATACAGAACAACATAAGGCTGAGTTAATACTAAACAATGATCAGTTTAATTGATTAAATAGCCAGTGTAGTGGCTACGAAACAGTCCTGATGCGTCTACCTCAAAATGATAGTGCAATGAGCGTGTCTGCTTTGCATTTGGTCTCAATGTGTGCAAGTAAACGCCATCAAAACAGTGACACCGGACCACATAACAGAGAAAAGGTATCAGGTATGAGGGAAAACGACATCTGAATGCCACCTTGCCAAAAACCAAAGACAAAGTTATCCACTACATCAATCAAACAACATGAAGGGGAGAAAAATCTGTTCAGAATCAACATTCACTGGTTTTATCAAAGTTCAAAAAGTCTAATAATATATGGACTAGTTAATATTAGCAGTTTATGCTTTGTGTTTTTTTAGATAAAGAGATTTGCACAAACGCACATACAATCTAACTGTTTGGAAAACGTCCTTGACTGTGGGAAGTTTTCCGTGTGCTCTCTAAAAAACAGGTTTCGGCCCTTATCGCCACCAAACTCGTACCTCTAAAGAAGATAAATGCAGATTATGACATACGGGGGACTAGAAAACCAAAGCTGATCTCTGTCGTCAAACACACAATAATCCAAAAGCCGTTTTATCTTTTAACATGTTTTCACATCACAGCAGATCACATGAGGGCTGCATATATCATTTTAGCATTGATATAATGACGTGCGAATCCATGATGGTCACACCGCAGGGTGTGCGATGTCGAGTAAAGGGATCGTACTGTAGTTGACCCGTACAGGCCAGTTATCTGTGCTTGTGCAGATTCATGTCAATAATTGCACAATTATTAACTCTTTCCAAATAGAGCTATTCAAGTCATCTGGTGAAACTGTTTTCATATCACAATAAATATAGCAGAAAAACAAAATATTGCAATATCAGGTTTTTTTTCCCCCAATATCGTGCAGCCAAACATGAGGTGACCGTCTCTACCAGTAGGAAGACTAAGACAAATAAATCAACCAATTTAACTTAGCCTAATCATCAGGCTTTCATATGAGACAGAAAGGTGTAAAGATGTAACCTTAATAGGACTCTTAAAGGGATGGTTCGGAGTAAAATCAACCTAGGGTCCTTTGCACCATGACCTCGAGCCAAACACCCCCCCCCCCCCAGAAGCCTTTTCCCCTTGGTTGAACATTATTAAAGTTAGAGCTTATTTAGAGATATCAGCCGAATGGTTTAGTGCAGGCGCTAATGGATCCAAGGTTGTATCCCGTAAATTACCCCACTAATAATGCCCAGAATGGTACCAAACTACAACTGTAGTACAAATAGGTTCTGTACTCATAAAACAAGGCATTGGAAAGTTTGTAAGTACATCAGGAGTTTATTTAAATAACACTTGCCTGATGGCTAATGCTACCGCTAACCTGGACGTCGAGGTCACTTCACTGAGTTGAGAAAAGCAAGTAAAAGTCCTGGCAGAAAGCAATGCGTAAGGATGTAGTGTAACACTAAGTGTTGACAACTTAGTGTTAAGTAATAATTGTTATAAACTGGTACTACCAACAAAATATTAGTGTATTCCTGGAACTGGGCGTCGTGACACTACATCCTAATGCATCGCTTTCTGCCAGGACTTTTACGTGCTTTGTTTTCCCAAATCACTGAAGTGACCTCGACGTCCGGGTTAGCAGTCAGGCAAGCGTCATTTAAATAAACTCCTGATGTACTTACAAACTTTCCACTGCCTCGTTTTATGAGTACAGAACCTATTTGTACTACTGTAGAAGTTGGCTGTGGCTCGAGGTCATGGTGCAAAGGACCCTAGGTTGATTTTACTCCGAACCATCCCTTTAACAACAATGATCTCAGTCTGTTATGTCAGAATGGGTCACCAAAGACCTCAGCCAGGTTAAGATTATTATCCAGCGACGGTCATTCAATCATCTACAGCAAACAAGCTCCGCCTTCTTAATCAAAACGCAAAATGCATTCACATTATGCTGCGTGGCCATGCTACGGCTACCGGCGCGTGATACACGGATGTTTCCAGAACATGATTCTCAGCTCAGATCGAGGGTGACTCGGCACTGAGAAGAGCTCATCAGAGATCCCAAAGGTTTTCAAGAGTGATCTGGCACAACTCCTCAGACTTTGGCGTTAATTCAGGCTTGTCACCGAGATCTATTTTAAGACGTGTGTAAATACCCCAGGCTCGAGTGCCGCTTCCCAGAGACCAAAAGCTGCGTGTATAATCCAGATCTATGCCAACTGCACTTATATATAAAAGAGTTCAAGTTCTCTACAGACCAAATTACTACATTACACGTATTGCCATGTTCTTAAAAAGCTTACTTGAAACATGCAAGTAGTAGCACCTGTACTTGGCCGCTCGCTCTAACGTTAACCTAGATAAATGTGCGCTATTATTAGGCGCATATCCAAGTGTTTGATAACAGTGGAAACAACTTAAAATGCTCATTTTTGGTCATGCAGATAAGAGTTATACATCATTGCTCTTATTTGTGGAAACTCAAAATAACAACAAACCGTTGTCCATTTGTAAAGTAAAGAAAACAAACTGAACTGTACCGAAGCTCAGCGTATACTTGCCATACTTAAAGACATGAGAAATATGTCTATAGAAAGCTTGAAATGTCTACTTTTAAACAAACCAATTCAGATAGAAAACAAATGCTCTGATTATGTAATCCGTTTGAAATAGAGTTGTCAAAAAGTACCGACTTGGGTACCAGTCGCTTAATGTGTCGCTTTGAGCGCTGTTGAGCGCAATCGTAAACACCTCTGATTGCCCACTGTACTCACGCGCTCATCGGATTTGTCTGTGATTGGCTACAATGATCAACGCACGGGAGCATTTGAGAGCACACGGAAGTGTTTGGAAGTGTTTTAAAAAACGGGAACGGGAGTGTTTGCATCTATTAGCGGACCGCTCTGCTGAATGACGCCTGCTTCTTTCAATCACTCCCGTGTGTATCGGTGTAAGCGCTCGGTGAAGAGCGTCATTGATGTATATTTACACCATGTTTTTGAAACGTTGATCATTGTAGCCAATCACAGAGATTTCCGATGAGCGCACGAGTACAATAGGCAATCAGAGGTGTTCACGATTCGGCTCAACAGCGCTCAAAGCGTCACATTTTTTCAATTTCTGTACCGAAGTCAGTACTTTTTGACAACTCTAGAAAGGCACGTCCACTATATCTGCAGCGATGACGAGTCAGCATCGCCAGCTTCATCTCTGCAGCCGACACTGACTCAGAAAGCACTAGTTTATTAACAAATAATTAAAATTTCTCCTTGCTATTTTTTGTATTACTTTTGTCAGTGCTTCGCGGCAAGCTTACAGGCTATATATTACACCTAGGCTGTATATAGTAAAGGCTCATTATGTTTTAGTATTTCCCCCAGTATATATTTAAGTAATTAAATATTAATATGCAATAGGTCAACTAATGGCTTAAGTGAACGACAAGTCGACAAGAAAAATCTTTAGCCGGAGGGAGCCCAGAAATAATATTTTTGCCTGGCCGATGATAAAGCGGGTGAAACAAAATCCTATGTCTAGTTACATATAACTATATCACTGCAAAAAACAAACAGCTTCCTTCTCTGCACAGGCTACGGTCACGGTGTTACTGTGAAATAATTGTCAGTATTAGATAATAGCACTCAGCTAATTAGGCTAACACCGCATCATGACCAGGAGCTTCACAAAAGCTTTGATAAGGATCAGATAATACGATTTACATCAGCATACATCTCACAGCTGTGATGGGCATAAACAGGGCACAGGCAGAGAGCATGCTGGGATAGCTTCAGTGCGCAGGTGAAATGAGCCACTCGTGTCGTAACACGAGTCTGATAGTCAAGTTCTGGACATTTACAGTTTGGCATTCCTCGGCTGACACACAACCTAGCGGCGGCACACTGTACAAGAACACATAGGCCTACTTACTGAGGAAACAAAAGGAATGAAGAAACAAACATGAAAAAACTCTGTTGTTTGTGCATGAAATGCCTATAATTCTATATGATTCTATTCTATTTGTACTTACTGCAAACAAACGAAATGACCTGTAATATAACATCACATGCGTCACAGCAGCAGGTTGACCTGAAACTCTGTGGTTCAACGCCACGGGCTAGTAAAACATTTGCTGTCGTGCATTAACTTCGAGGTCCAGCCCTAAAATGCAAAGACGGAGTGAATGCGTTCAAGTCCTGATATGCCGGCAGAGACACGTGAGGACGCTCTTACAGCGGGTCAGGCGACTCAAGAGGATCCAGCTCATCCACCTGTCATCAGGAGACCAAACACACACAGATTTCAACAATGCACTGACCTTTTGACAAATGCACGATTTTCATTGACGAAATGTGGCACGCAAACAATTGGCAAGCTTGTCTTCACAACAAAACAGGTGTTTAATAATCTTTAAGTTAGTTTCTAATTAAATAAATGTGATGACCTAAAATAACCCCAACAGAGGGCAAGTATCACACAACAAGCCTGTCATGATTAACTAGCCTATACTACAATATTTGCATGAGTTTAAACAATCATTCACAGCTAAAACAAAAGGCAACACACCTATTCACAAAATAATCAGGTTCCCAGAATTCTCACCAATTCATTTCTATGAGTTTTCCTGTTGTTCTTGATTACAGATTTGATGCTAAAATTGCATACAGTATATATGCACCTGAAAACAATAATAAATTTGCTTATTGCAAATGTCCCAAACAGGAGTTATGTTAAAACTATATAATTAGAGGGTGAAATGACACATCCAGACAGTAGGCTAAGTGTAATGAAACCAGACTGTTATTTTGCCATCATAACCAACCATACCACAATGTTTGCATAGTCTAAACAAGTATGTCACTTTATAAATATGCTCAGAAACTGAAATAAAATCCACACGTGACCAACTTTATCATCCAACACAAAGTCTGCATGGGTTTAACTGCCTCAATAAGGCAAATTAGACGTTTACACTTTACAAGAACATATTCAGAGACCGAAATACCACATACAATCAGGCATGATTTAACCAACATTACAATCTGGACTACATTTAGCCAAAACAAGTGTTTATAATTTAGTATATTGTTAATTTCAGTAAACAATACACATATATTGATAGGTTAAAAAAAAACCTAAGACAAGGGCAAAACCAACAGAACCAGGCTTCTCATCATAAACACATTACAGTTTACATTATTATTGCTTTTTCAGTATCAACACATCAAGATCAGATACTGATATATGACACTAACAAACAAAACCAGTGTCTGTTATCAGGTGTGTCATCATAATCAACCTTATGGCCTGAACTGCAGCCATTACAAGGTTTTATTTCTCCCATACACGCAAAACTGGCATTTTATTTCAACATATGTCTGTAGTGTAAATACATAATCATACGCTCAAACGACACGTACACATATGTATGATAAGTTTAACACACATGCCACGACGTATCTCAACATCAACAAGCTGAGACACGCAGAAAACACACAAATACCCATCATCTCCACCCATGGCCCCTATACACACAACTGTCTCTCTCTCTCTCACACACACACACACACACTACTCATGTAAACACACATACATGTAACAGACACAGCTGATGTTAGCTGAGCTAGCTGAAGACTTACTGTCAGTGCTCAGAAACATATAATCCCCTCGCATTACTGTGTGTAATCCTGCACACAAGACGCGCGTGTGTGTGTGCTAATGTGTGTAACTGTGTGTGTACTTCAGTGTGTGTGTTTATTTACCTGCTCAGGTAACACACGGCTAAGCTAACAGCAGCTCAATACAGCAGGAAATACAATAAAAGGACAAAACATCATGGCTTACCTCTGCAAACATTATTTAAAATGTAAAAACGGTTGTCTGGTTTATCCCCGCCACATCATTAGCGCATTTCTTTCTTCTCACGTTCATAAACTGAGGCGCTTCAGGACTGCGCGCGCCCACCCTGCAGCCGCCATGAGCGCGAGCTCGACAAGCAACGCCAACTAGAGCAAACACTCCGGAGCGCTTCTGGGGAAAGGTCATGTGATGAGAAAAGCGGGCACTGATTGGTTGGCAGAATTCAATCACCCGGAAGATTGCCTGCGAAGCTACGATTTTGGCAAATATTATAACCATGAGTTATTGATAAATATCTTCTAAAATTATATAGACTCATATAGAATTTATTTTTATAATGATAGTTAGACGTGAGCCGAATGGTATTCTTCTCCCAAGCAGAAGTCTCCCCTGCGCTGTGTATTGCTCGGCGTTGTAGAGTGGGCACACTAGTGAAAAAACTTACCTGTAGCGTAATCTGTGATTGGTCAGCGTGTGATGATGACACGCCTTTCTTACCCGTGACTCATGATTTATTATATTTGGTAAATTTAAATAGCACAGACACAGACTTGTGTAACGATGTAGTAAAGTGCCTCGTATTGTCGTATTCTTCTCAGAAATCGTGCGTCATTTTAACGCACTTCTGCTGAACCAGCACTGATACATCGGCACTGATACAGCAGTTGACCTACTCAATGATCTCAACATGTGACACAATAAAACTCTAAAAGTGTTCTAGTGCACAACTTGAGTAAAAGCATTTTCTTTCTTTTGACATGCCATATGTCAAGAACTACCCTGAAGTAGAGCCAATTATCTGTGTAAACATGGCTAAAACATAAAGGATGTTCCCAATCCCAGCTAACAGGGAATGCTCTCAGAATTTTGGCTTTTCTGAACAAACATTCTTCCAGTAAAGTTATCTGGTCTTTAATAATGTTTTTAAAACGTTAGCACAAAAACGTTCATGCATCATTAATGAATGTAGCCTAGCACTTTTTAATAATGTTACTACTTGTTTTAGAATGTTTTGAGAACATTCAAAAGTAACATTCCCATAATGTTTGCAGAATAATGAAATGCAATGTTCCCCTAACGTTTGAAAACTGGAAATTTTGATCATTCAGAGAACATTAAGAAATAATTTCATAACTTGATTGGAACATAAGCTGTTCCAGAACAAAATGTTTTAGGACACATCTTTGTTAGCTGGGTTGCGTGGTGTGACAGCTTGATATATTTTTTTTGTATATATATATATTAAATATGAATCAGCTATTGCTGCATTGGCATTACCTGTTTCCAGTTGCTCAAAGCCCCGCTCGGGTCACACTGTAGGCAGGGGTGAGGAAGAACCATCATCAGATTAGCAACTGAAGGGCAAATGAAGAATAATCTTCACATTTCTATTCCATTTCAGATTCCAGGTAAGCCTATGCATCATATGTCTTCATTTAATAAAGTAGTCCAAGTTAGAAATAATTATGTTAATGTGATTCCTCCATAGACTATCAGTCACACAACAGGATAAAGACCAGCTGACGCAGGCCATGACGTCACACTGAATGATCCTAAATAAACTTTGGACCTTATTTATGTTTATGATCTTAAGTGAGAAGAACAGAGATAGATGAGGAAGAAGCAGGAGACGAATGCACAGAGTAATGCACATGAAATTGATGTGATGCCTACTGATAAGGCTTGTTTTTGAGCCTGTGATGATAAAAATGGAATGCATTAAAGAGTTGCTCACTCATGCTGAATGTACATATAGATGTTTTGATGTCATGATTAGGCATGCATGGGTAGCTTATAGTTGACAAATAGCATGGACATTATTTTTCCCCAAGCAAGATTTTATGACAAAGTTCAACAGACAAATCAGACAAAAATATCTCATTTGTGATTTTTCTTTTCTATTGGAACAGTTTTTTTTTTTTTCAACAGTTCAACTTTAACTGATGCTGATAATAAAGCAAAATAAAAGTTGCTATAGATTTTTATCTTTGATAGCCTATATGCATTAGAAAGATATATATGT
The DNA here is from genome assembly GCA_021464565.1 of Rutilus rutilus. Lineage (NCBI taxonomy): Eukaryota > Metazoa > Chordata > Actinopteri > Cypriniformes > Leuciscidae > Rutilus > Rutilus rutilus. The sequence continues at coordinate 5,082,842 of JAJAQA010000013.1, forward strand.
CCTGTAGCCTATTTTGTGCTCATGTGAAAGATCATGTCACAGTCATTGCATCAAGCTATTCTCACTGTCAGCATCTCTTGAGTGATATAAGACAGCACTGAGATGTGAGAAGCAGTCAGCGTGGGTAACGCGTTATTCCACTGCATCTGTTCTGTTGCGCGATGCGCTATTTTTAGATCTCGCGTCTTGATGCTGCGGGCGCGCGCGCCGTAGACGCGCGCTGAAGATCCGCGGTGCGTTTTTATGAATGAGTGTGTGATCGCCATCGTTCCTCTCATAGCAACCCATAAACGAGCAGGAACAGATATATACTTTTTCAGGTGAGTGCCAACTGCATGTCTCGTTTTATCCTCTTGTCTTGGATAGATAGATAGATAGATAGATAGATAGATAGATAGATAGATAGATAGATAGATAGATAGATAGATAGATAGATAGATAGATAGATAGATAGATAGATAGATAGATAGATAGATAGATAGATAGATAGATAGATAGATACATAGATAGAAAAATTGTTAAAAACTTGAATTAGATCATTGCTTTTGTGTAAAATTAGGTTCATGGATTTATGACATTATGCACTGTAATGCATGTTATGCATGCAATTATATGGAATTAATTAGAGCAATTTTACATCTCATAAATGTAGCATATATAAGGGCTTATAATACAGTCCAATCAGTACTAATAATAGTAAATTGTAAAAACATATAATGCATGACGATTTTGTAGTTTTCCCCTTAAAGAAGGGTTTAGAGCTCTTGGTAACAGGTACAGAATATATCCAGCATCGTCTGCTCATAGGATGCATGGAGGACACATCACTGAGCTATAAATAGAACTGACAGCGCGCACACACACACACACACACAGAAGCTGTTCCTCCTGAGCATCTCAGGTTTGTAGGCATTATTTTGCACAGATGAGATTTCACATGATTCATCCACAGGTGAATTGTACAGCGACAGGGTGAAGATCAGATCCACAGGTTATATCAACAGGTCTGCTATGAATAAACGTGTGAATACAGTATGCCACGGTCTGGCACTATTATTTAACAGCCTATATCACAGTAAAATTATTATGAAATGCAAAATAGCTTATGAAACAGCACAAACGGTAAAGGAAAAATATCCAACCATTGTTTTGGCTGAGAGCTAATATTGATTTGCATGCAATTACATAAGGAGCTGCATGTAGTGTATTCTGCATCTTGCTTATAATGTGTTCTTGTGTGTGTTCTCGCTGTTAAAGGACTCACGTGATGCTGTAGGCTCTTCATCATTGGCTGACATCTGGATGAGCTTACACACAGGTACCTCTCCATCACTCACATACTCACAGCTTTATAAATTATGTAATCTCCTATAAATAAATGAAATAAAGGTTTCACAGCAATGCCATAGAACACTAGTATTAACAATTCAGTGAACATTTTTTGTTAGTGTAAAGACAATGTTAAAAATCTATAGAACCCTTTTCCACTATAAAGAACCTTTTGTGGAATGAAAAGGTTCTTAATGGAACCATCGATCCCAATAATGAAGCTTTATTTCGAAGAGTGTAGCTTGACCTTTTGACCTCTCCCATGCTCTCACACACACCTGGACTGAAGGTCGATGTCTCTCAGTGATGGCTTTAGATATATTTAGCACACTTTGGATGTGTTTCTGGCAGATATTGTGGCCTTTATTGTGTGACTGAGTCTCGACGGAGAGGTTTTGAAATGAGTTCATGAGTGTGTGTTGAGTGACGCAGATGGTGTGATTGTTTGAGTGATGTCAACACAGAAAACTTCAGCTTTATATTGGCTCATCCATCCTCAGATCTGAGAGGGTGGAGACCAGCGACATTCCTGACACACTGACATATGCATGATGTTTCCTTCACACACACACACACACACACACACACACACACACACACACACATATA